>CM060857.1:0-600000 GCA_030737835.1 Acorus gramineus | reverse complement strand
GGCAATGATCTTATCAGGCAAATGAGAAGATTAAATACATGCATTTGCATTTTGTTTAGTGTCCATACAAGGTATTCTTATCCCTTTGCACTTTTGCAGTTGCTACTTGATTATCAAAGTCCTAAAAGAAACTGATGTATCCAAAGTTATGACAATTTTTTTTTAGAAGTAATCAATATCTCCTCCTGCTTTAATTATGTCTGAATCATGTATGGCGTTATTGCTAAATTAAACATAAAGAAAAAGAATTTCATTATTTAATAAAGACTCTTTAGCTCCTAAAAAACAAATAAAACAATCATCCCCAACTAAAAAGATGAGGCAATAACAAGAAATTGAAGTTGATGATGTGACACCATTATTATGATGCATTAACCAACAAGAGTACCGAATCACATCATGACAAATTGATAGAAGTAACATTTTTCTTTCTTGAACATTAATTCTTAAGTTGATTGTTACTCAATTTAATTCAAAAATATGATTTAACTAAAAATTAAAACAAATTAAAATATTTTTTTTAAACATTTTTTATGGTCCAACTATGTTTTGAGTTTTCCTAAGAAAAAACATTGACTTTAACCATTATACATGAATATATCATCTAATGATATTGTTTTTTAAGAGGATAAAATATACTTCAATAATTCAATATGTTCAACTTCCCAAGTGAATTGCATTCATCTTCCCATGAAACTTACATCTTTGCATAAAAACTAAAACATACATCTCATATCATTTCTTTAAGAAAGGTGTATTCTTCTTTTTCAATGGGATTGATTTCATTACTTCTGTCCAAATTTCCTGCCATTATATTCCACAAGCAACAACTGATAACTCTCATTCCCAAATTAACATATTCAGACACCAAAATTGTACTACAAAGAATTAAAGGGTAAAATTATAATCATGAAACAATTAAATCATGGATAACATAATTTCCAACATATACTACCAATTGAGTGTGACATTCATAACAATCAAGCATTAGTACCATCATCAACAATGGAGTACCATTTTATAACAAACAAGTAATTCTTGTTAGTAACTAAGATCTACCTAAGGAAGAGCACTCCATTTGGCCTTCTATGGTGTCCATGGCAGTAAGAACAAACACGAATCGCAGGATGAACGTCGCGATGAGCAATCCATAGAACACCATCCTATAAGACACCCGCCGCCTTGACAAAAACTTCACCTTGATCGAATCCCTCACGCCTTTCACCGGCGAGAAGGTGACATGCCTCAGGCTTGGTGATATGTGAAGCTGCATTTCGATATCGAATCACTGGGTCACCGGAATTCAGTATCGTTTCAAGCCAATTTAGAGAGAGGGAGGGGGAAAACATGTTTGGTGATAGAGAGGCAAATGTGTGTGGGGGAAAGATTTGAGGATGCTATCACACACCAACCCAAAAAACATTGCTTTAAACACTTGGGCTGATGAAACATCACAACAAGAGGTTGCAGGTTTCTGGGATTCGAAGTTGTTTGGGGAAAGGGACATGGTGATTCGGTGAGTCTCTCTTCTCTTTTTTGTTCTGTTCAGTTGAAGTTCTAACCAATCCTTTTTTTTTTTTTGTTAGGTCTACCACTGATTGGACAAATTGGTTGTTTAATGCTTTCATGGCTATCAGATCTATTCACATCAAGATAAACATACCGGTGATTTTTTTTTTATATATATCAGAGAGACCCCTGTGGCTGATCTTACGATCGAGCTGGGAAGGCTACCTCCACATGTTTATCCCGGTCCCACGGAAAATTCTTTCGAATAATCGCCAACATACCGGTAATTATTGTGATAGAGATATTTTGCCATTAAATTCTATCTTTAAATGATAATAACACTTAATGACTTTTAACATGTGTATCTTGACGTGATAAAATATGGCAGTCACAAATGCGTTGGAAAGTCAAACTGCTCAACTAGTGTCGAATTTGACCCCTATTTTTCATCTCAAGTAATAGAATATGTATAATTTCATTTAAAAGGTATAAATTATATGAATTAGAAGGTATGTATGAATTCATGTGCCTTCTAAATGAAATGATATATATTTTATTACATGTTTAAAAATAGGAATATATTTTTAATTCAAATTTGTTTTTAGATGTTTCTATTTTTTTCAGTTTATAGAGGGCAAAAAATAATGTTTTTATGAAAAAAAGTGTTTTACAAAATCAGTAAAAATATTTTTATGAAAAATAATTTTTAAAAGCTGATTTAATTAAAAAATTATCTTTCAAATTCATTTTCCAACATTATTTAAAAGGGTTAAAGACATCTAAGTCCCTACAAACATGGGAAAACCCATATAAGTCCCTACTAAAATTAGGACAAACGCACGAGTCCCTGAAAAATCAGAAAAACCCAATTATCATCCCTGAGTTAAATTTCCATTCAAATGTAACGGAATATTCCTAGAATATTCCATCACATATAATTGTGTAGACATTGAAGTCCTTGTAAACAGTCATAAAAATAAATTAGTCCCTGGAAAAGACAAAATTGCCCATAAAAGACTTTTACATTAAATTGTGTATATATTGTAGTCCCTATAAATAATCATAAAAATAAATTAGTCCCCGCAAAAGACAAAATTGCCCTTGAAAGACTTTTATATATAATTGAATAGACATTACAGTCCTTATAAACAATCGTAAAAACAAATTGGTCCCTCTAAAAGACAAAAATACCCTTGAAGGATTCTTACATTTAATTGTGCAGACATTGCAATTTAAAAATTAAATACCCTCTAAAATACTGCAATTTCTACACAATTAAATGTAAAAATTCTTCAGGGGCATTTTTGTCTTTTACATGTACCAATTTGTCTTTACGATTATTTATAAGAACTGTAATGTCTATCCAATTAAATGTAAAAATCTTTCAGGGGCAATTTTGTCTTTTGCAAGGACTAATTTGTCTTTATGATTGTTTACAGGGACTGCAATGTGTACACAATTTAATGTAAAAGTCTTTTAGGTGTAATTTTATCTTTTGCAGGGACTAATTTGTCTTTATGACTGTTTATAAGGACTTCAATATCAACACAATTATATGTGACAGAATATTCTGGGAATATTCCGTTAAGTTTGGATGGAAATTTAACTCAGGGATGATAATTGGGTTTTTCTGAGTTTTCAGGGACTCGTACGTCTGGCATAATTTTAGTAGGGACTTATATGGGTTTTCTCATATTTGTAGGGACTTAGATGTCTTTAACTCTATTTAAAAACAAAACCGGAGAGAAAAGAAGACTCTCACAGCCTCACCAAATCACCATGTCCCATTAGGAAAATGTTAGACTCAGTTACATTCACCAACCAAAACTTAGACCTGACATGTTTTTATTTTTAAAAATAAACATTATCTCATGAGGTATATGCTTTGATAAAAAATGCATATCGTTCTACTTCGAGCCCAATGAACCATTTTTAATAAGTGTAAAAAATATTTAATGAGATATATACAACATCTAACAAGATATATGCTATATTTTATTTCTAACGTGGTATATAGAACTGTATTTTGAACTGAAAAAAAAACCGAGGATAACAACACTCGTCCCATTAACATGTGGAGTTGAGTGAGAATTATTGTTAAAAGTAAGATTGGTATATTAAGAATAATGATACGCCTGGTCCTAGATTTTAGCACATTTTCTCATTTTAAACCATATGCGTTTTAAACCAACTTTTAGGATTGGTTAGATAGTGTGAATTTGTTTTTATTTTATTAAATTATTATTGTTAATATGGATTAGTGGCTGCTGTTATTTTGCCTTCAAATGAAGTTGCGGAAAGGACCAGAAAATAAAAGGAGTTAAAGTTGGTTGGCGGGAACTGGTGATGCTTGTCTCCGCTTTATCTGACGCTCACTTTGCTTCGCTGATGATGCATGTAGCCCGCTCAAAAATTGTGAAATCCATTTTGATCCCCTCATTTTTGTTTTTTGAAAATCCATATGACCTATGATTTATGGCTTTAATTGATCCACTCCCCTGTCGTCAATGGGATATAATTAAGTTAACTATATATGGTTAAATTCAAAGAAGTTGCTCTCCTCTACAGTCTCTCATATCCCCAATGGTTAAAATAAAACTGTTTAGAAGTAGAAGACTCTGATTCAGTGATTGTTTGGGGATCTTTTTATTTTTTTAAATGTCAAGAGGTTATATGTGTATGTATTTTTAGATCGCCGTTAAGTCAACAAATATTATAGGAATATTCAAACATAAACGACAATTTAACTCATGGAATTATATGCTTAACCATAATAAAAATCAGAGGGTTATATGGATTTTCACAAAAATGAATAATTGATATGAATATTTGCAATCTTTAAGGGATTCTATGTATTTTTCCCACCTATTAAATATACCATGTTTTGTTTTCAAGTAAATGAATTATTTTTATTAAAAATAATTTTTTTATCTGGTATTTGACTTTTATTTACTGTTTTTGGAACATATTAATGCCAGACCCTTTTTTAAGGACACAATATATTAAAATAAATAATTTTTGAAAAATTTTCTATGATAAGCCAACCTATCATTCCAGTGGACTATGAATATGATTTTGGATCAATCATGGGATGATGATATGTTACTTGATTATTTGTTGGATGTTGATGTATTACATTTGGGCACCATTACTATTTTACAGTCTATTTTACAGCCACATATACTATAATAACATAATATATATTGCGTTATCATGGTATATATGGTTTTATAAAATTTTATGACACAATTTTTTATCAATTTTTCAATGTAAAAAAAAATACACCAATATATCTCAGTATGTACTTTATTCTATACAACAAAATGTACTTCAATAGGAGGCTATAAATTTTTTTAAAAAATAAAAAATGGTATGAACTACAATTAAGGCTGCACAAGGAACTTGGCATCATTTTTCTTAAAAAATTCACATTTTTTAAAATGTGTCTATACAGTTTGTTTGGAATTTTATTTTTCTTAAAAGTTATGAGGAGTGTGCGAGGGCTGCAATAATAAATATATATTGTATATATAAATTTATATTCAAAAGCACTGAAAAGTCTCTTTTTCAAACGGGACCTAAACCGAAGAGGGAATGAAATTAGGACTCTAGTCGATGAATGGGCTTCAATAGCTGGTGGAATATGTTTATTCATTTTTTTATTCCATTTTAGCATATTTCCAGATAAAAGAAAATCCAATTTTATTATTCCCCATTCCACACTCGGTGAAGTCAAACCAAAGAGTGGAATAACTTTTGTGGCGCCCTGTTTTGCAGCTTCACATGCATTCTCAATCACTAATGCAATATATGACATAATCTGTGAAGATAAAAAAATAAAAAAGTATGCATGCAAAGAGGCTGCAAATAAATAAGGAATGAGCACAACATTTTCCCAACTTTTGTGATTAACGGATTAGGTCTATCATTGTAAATCGCTTGTGTTAGGAAAATGTTACAAGTAGTTCTTTTTCAACTTTAATTTCAATCCCCATGTATTTTGAATATTTTAGAAATAGCATATATCTATGCTTTTATTTAAAATATATATATATATAAGTCTTTCCATGGAGGTCAATCTTTGTCTGCTAAGCAGGAGGATAGCAAGTTACAAATTCTGTCTCGATAGGACATGTATTTCTATTACTATGAAATTCATAAATGAAGTAGTTTGTTTTTCACCGGGAGAACTTATCGGATTGTTGCGGGCGGAACGAACAGGTCGCGCTTTGGAAGAAGCGATCCGTTATCGAGCAATCTTATTGGGAATAACAAGAGCGTCTTTGAATACTCAAAGTTTCATATCCGAAGCGAGTTTTCAAGAAACTGCTCGAGTTTTGGCAAAAGCGATATATATATATACACACACACACACACACACACAGGTGGCTTCTTAGGCGGGCGTCCGCCTAGACCGTCCGATCTTCTGATCGGACGGTCCACTAAAAAAAAAAAATTAAAACCTAACTACCTCACCCAAAACATCTCCATCGACTTCTTCTTCTCCGAAATAATCAAGACGATCCCTTGCAATCGTTGACCGTCGTTCACCCACGACCACCACCGCTGTTCACTGCAACCCTAGGCCTCCACCTGAGATCACCCCGGCCACCGGCGTCCACCCCCAATAACTCTCGATCAAGAATCCAGGTCCCCTTTCTCTATCTCCGGGTTTCTTTTCCTTTTTTTTTTTTGGTTGTAAGATCTTGATTTTGATGATTTGTGTTTTGAAGACTGGGTTTATGATGATTTTGGTTGTTTTTCATCTAAAATTTTTCATTGTTTGGGTTTTTTTCATCCATGACAACGCCTACCACCTTTTATCTTTTGTCTTCTCTTTTTCTCTCTTTAACCTTTTTCCACACCCCTTTGCTCTAACTTGATGTGGCTCACTATATGGAATGATGCTTCTTTTTTTCAGACATGCTAACACTTGGCTCACCAACAACCAAAAGTTTAGTTTTCTCAACCACACTATCCAAAGCATCTGTAAAGATTTTACTAGCCTCCTCACTAACCAAGACATTGTCAATTACAATCGAAGCAAATTGAAATAATTTACCCCTTCTAATGAGTAATGATTGATCATCAGTTATTTCCATTCCACCATCATTTTGGACTGTATTAGATTTTGCAGATTTTGTCCATCTCCTTAAAATGTATTGATTTGACAAATAAGTCACATCATGCATTTTGTAAAGATATGCCAAAATGTGTCTATATGATATTCCTCCACTTTCAAATTTTTTGCAACTGCATGAAGCAAAATCCACATGTTTTTGATATTCGATTTCACGCACTTTATATTTCTCATCATTCTTTTTGAAGACCTTGTAGAAGCAATGTTCATCATTTTCTTGAATAAGCTCAAATTTGTAATTGAGGCTTTCCCATAATTCATCTTGAAATTATAAAAATACTTACGCGTATAAATTTCAGCCATTTGCTTTCCCATTTCCAACGGCAACTTGAATAGAGGCTTCTCATTCACATCAACATGATCAGCAATCAACTCTTCATGACGTTGACATACAAGTCCTCAATTAAATTGAATCATAAAATCCACTAATGAATTCTTTTTGGAAACATACTTCTTAAAGAATGAATGTGAACTTTCAGCTCGTTGACTACTTGACATTCCAGTGGAGAAAACATAATTCACATATGCTGGCACCCACTTTGAACGAATATCATACATAGACTGCAACCATCCATTGTCTTGCAATCTACTTCTCTCACAAATCTCTATCTAGTTCGAGTCAAACTCTTCCCTACTCTCTGATTCCCATATGCACTTTTAAAAACTCTAATAATGGTCTTTATATTTCAAAACATCTAATTTTTCTAAGAATTTAGTGAGGATGTGTCAACTACAATACCTATAAAGGAGAAATTTGCATATAATCAAGTATTTTAAATATGCATGATTCAAAGAAAATATAATTATGATATAATACCTGTGAAATGTATTTGGAAGAGCTTGGTGAATAGCTTTTGTCATTGCTAGATCTTGATCAGTAATCATTTTTGGGGTATTGCCTGGCATAGCTTGCTTGAATTGCTCAAATAACCAAATAAAGGAATCTGTGGTCTCATTACTTAAGAAAGAACATGCAAAAATGATCGTATGACCATGGTTATTTACTCCCATCATCGGTGCAAAGATCATCCCATATCGGTTTGTGTTGTATGTAGTATCAAATATCACCACATCGCCGTAATAATTGTAGGCACGTCTAGAAGTTGCATCAGCCCAAAAACAATGGGTAACCATTTGTTCTTCATCTACCTCAATTTTGAATATGAAAGATGGATTCTTTTTTTGTTCTAATTCAAAATGCTCATTCAACATATGTCCATCATGACCCTTCATTTCATTACGTTGATCTCTTTCATAGGTATAAACATCCTGTTGTGTGCAACCAACATTTTCTATTCCTCCTGCTTGCATTGCAAGAATGCTAAATTGTTGATGTGTTGATACATTAACTGCATTTAGTTGTTGGGCTATACTTTTTTGAACCGTGGAAACACTACGATGAGATCTTAGCAAATGCACTTTTCTCGGGGTTGCCAATGGATGATTGTGACCCTCAACAAACATGCTCACCACATAGTTGCCTGACTTAGACTTCACAACAACAATTTTTGCCTTACAACCCTCTTTTATTATTCCTCGACGCCTTTTATTTTCATTGGTTGCTTCCTTGGAACATGTCCCTTGTTTATAGCACACGTATTCCTTTCTTTAGATCTCATCGCTCTTGCCCTTCCTACTTGAATGAATTCGAACACTAAACCCAACTTCTTTTGCATATTTATTGTAAAACTCATGACCATCATTTAGTGTTTCGAATTCTTGACCTTTTGTGGGTTTGAATTCCTCTTTCACTTGAGGTGCGTAGACAACATCATCATCATTTGAATCATTGTCTTCAACATGTTGAGTTACTACACTTCCCATTTCAGCATCCAAATTTTCCATATCTGACATAGCAAAATAAATTTACACCTTCAATAAATACATATACGCAAAGAGCAACAAACAACAACCAAATCCATCCAAACCACACAGACACACAACAAAAAGCCCAGACATATACACACACACAGCAACAACCGAATAAGAAAACAAGAGGAAGAACAAGAAATCCTCAATGGGCAAAATCTGAACCCATTATAAATAATAATTTTTTGAAAAAAAACCATAGATATACACAAACAGATGTGATTAAATGAAAAAGAATAGATGAAAAAAACCCAAACAATGAAAATTTCTAGATTAAAAACAACCCAAATCATCATAAACACAATCTTCAGAACACAAATCATCAAAATCAAGATCTTACACCCAAAAAAAAAAAAAGGAAAAGAAACCCAGAGATAGAGAAAGGGGACCTGGATTCGTGGTCGAGAGTTATCGGGGGTGGACGCCAGGCAAACGTCGGTGGCCCGGGTGGTCTCGAGTGGAGGCCCGTGGTTGCGGTGAACGGCGGTGGTGGTCGCGGGTGGACGATGGTCAACGATTGCAGGGGCTCGTCTTGATTATTTCGGAGAAGAAGAAGTCAATGGGGATGTTTTGGGTGGGGGTAGTTAGGTTTTAATTTTTTTTTTTTTTAGTGGACCGTCCGATCTTAGTCTGATCAGACCTTCCAGGCGGATGTCCGCCAATAAAATCGTGCGGACGTCCGCCTAAGAAGCCACCTGTATGTGTGTGTGTATATATATGTATATATATATTTTAATAAATTGTATTGATACATTTATAAAAAAATGTAAAATTTTTTTAACAAGATATATAACTTGTTAATATGAGTGTATGACACAATCGAAATATATAAAAAAGAATTGAGACTATGTATAACATAAAGCGCCGAGTTTTAACATGCGCCAAATGAATTTAAGCACCACAACACTGATACACTCAGTCCATTTTACAGTCTCATCTGTAGCCCCATATTTTATGATAGCGTACACTGCGCTATTATAATGTATGTGTTCTACTATAGTGTATGAGGTAAAAAAAAATATTCATTTTTCAAAGATAAAAAATAAACTATTATATTTTAGTACTTTATGTCGTATTATAATATACACTTTAACGGAGAGTATGATATATATATATATATATATAGGGAAATGTTTAGGTGCGGTCGTGCGGTCCTGGGGTCCATCGTGCGCCCCGTCCGAGGGCCGTGCGATCGCTGGTCGTGCGATCGCACGGTCCTCGTTTTTTTTTTAAAAAAAAACAAAAACGAAAAAAAAATCGACGCACGACCTCTCTCTCTCGCTGTCTCTCTCTCTCGACCTGCCTCTCTCTCTCGCTGTCTCCCTCTCTCGACGATCGGAAAAAAAAAACAAATCGAAAAAAAAAAAATCCATCGAGGACACCTCGGGATCTCTCTCTCACGCTCTCTCTCCCTCTCTCTCTCTCTCTCTCTCTCTCTCACACACACACACACACACGTTTTCAGATCTGAAAATCGGCTCCCGTCGACGACCCCCCGTCGTCCCCCTTGCGACCCCCCATCGACGACCACCTTGCGACCCCCCATCGACGACCACCTTGCGATCCCCCATCGACGACCACCTTGCGACCCCCCATCGACGACCACCTTGCGACCCCACACGGCTCCCCCTCCACCACCTCTTCTCCTTACACAGTCTCCCCCCCCAGCCCCCGGCACTCCTCACGCGTCCCGACACCGTCCTCATCACCGTCACCTCTTCACTGCACCGGCACCTTGTCACCGTCCCCGACCCCGCACCAGCCCCCGTCCCTGCAAAACATTCAATGTAAGTATTTTCTTTAACTTGCCTTTGTATCCAATTATTTAGGTATAGGGTTTTGATTTGTTCTGTCATTTGATTATTTAGGGTTTTCTTTTGTTTTGGCTTTGAAGAGGAACCAAATCTTGTTGTGATTTTGATTTGTTCTGTCATTTGATTATTCAGGGTTTTCAGCAGCTGCTCCGCGAACCACCCCTCGACGTCCTCTGCTGCACCGACCCCATCGGTGACCCCCTCTGCAACCCCATCGACGACCACCCTCCGGTCGACTGAAAGCAAATTGGTTTGTGATTCCTTTCTATTCTATTTCAATTTTGTATGTTTCTTTGTTAAATTGGAATGAAAATTTGTTATATATATTTTTTTGAGGCATGAACAGACATTATACTATTGGTGATTGAAAGACTTACTAATAATTGTTTTATGTAAATTTTCTGGTGCTGTATTGGACATATAAAATGTTTCAAAGAGATGAAATTACAGCCTTTGCTAAACATGAAAAGTCTTAACACATAAATTGGCAAGCAAAGACTGCATAATCTAGTCTTATTGCTTCCCCTCAAAATTCTCTCTTCCAAAATTCTTTAATCTTTATCAATGTTGTTACAGTGAAGTGCATTTATATTTCACATTGGATTTTGAGCTGGAGCTATGAATTATTAACTGTATCTTTTACCTACTTCGTAACAAGGTACCTTTTTATTTTCATAACCCTGCCTTTAAGAAAGTCTGCTTCAACGTTTTGTTTATCCTCAGATCTTGAAAAAAAAATTCTGTAAAAAAAGTTGCTAAAGGAAGCTTTGGTTTGGCTGATATGAGCTTTCCCTTATCTTCCACAATTATAGATAAATCTTCCACAATCATAGATAAGAAAAAGTGTAACTGTCCATTCTTTATTTTCATTACAACTTAATGTTTTTCCAGAGAAAATATCTTGCAGGTTATGTGATTAAGATTTTTGTACGAACATTGGGTGATGAAGCACCACAACAACCATCTCATCAATTCCAGTGAAATGTAGAACATTTGAGGATTTTGGTGGTGCCATATCTCTAGCGTTTTCCTTAGCATATTGGATTAAATTGTCATCATTCTCCAATATTAGACCACTCTGTATCCAACATCAGATACCATCATTGGTTTCACTCCAAAACATAAAATTTACATTCATATATTAGTTTATCACTCCTTATACTCATTTGAATTGTGAAAGACAGGAGTTATATATGTGTGTATGTGTTCTACAAATTACTTTTTTTCACGCCATTCACAAGATCTTCAATCGAGTCTGTCTGTATGGAATTTCCCTAATAAAATCCATCGTGTTTGAATTTACTCCTCTGAAGAGGAGGTAATATTTGAAAGCAATTTCCAGGGAATTACGTGGAATATAATCCTTCTTTAATATTCATGTTCTTTGTTTTTTCTTTTCTTGAACCAAATGGGTGCTCAAACTCTCTAGATTAGATTTTATGCTGGGATACTAAAATTCAGTTTTGTGCTTCAGATTAATCTTATTTTTTTTCTTGCATTTATTTTATTTATTTGTATTTTCAATTAACACACACACACGCGCGATGCGCACACGTGTATATCTATGTATGTGTATATGTGTGTTTTTATTATATGTTTATTATTAAAAAAAAGCTATCAATTAATCCCTTCTAGACTTCTAGTTGACATGCGCCTAGAGTTTATGAGAACATTGGTTCCCACGCTTCTCGATTTCATAAAAAGGTGAAGATCAAACATTTGAGGACATCGTAAAAGACCTGATGTTTCTTTGTTTTGTCAGAAAATTGTTTTTCCTTATGTTCAAGCATTCTGCATGTTTGAATATTGAGTTCATTAAAATTCATACACAATTGTAGAACTTTTTGCTTGAAACAATGAACCCATGGATATAACTAGAGTTTTATATCTATTTGTGGTTCCAAAATATTGTTTTAAATATTTAAAAAATGGAAATGACCCTGTTCAAAACTTTCCATACACCTTGTTGCAGCACCACAAGCAGCAGGAGCTGCTGCAGCAGGAGCACTAGCAGCAGCAGCAGCAGGAGCAAGGGCAGCAGCAGTAGCAGGAGCAGCAGGAGCAAGGGCAGCAGCAGGTCGTAGGAGCAGCAGCAGAAGCAGGAGCAAGGGCAGCAGCAGCAGCAGCAAGGGCAGCAGCACCTTGTTGCAGCAGCAGCAGCAGCAGGTGCTTGTTGCAGCAGCACAAGCAGCAGCAGGAACAGCTGCAGCAGCAAGGGCAGCAGCAGCTGCTTGTTGCAGCAGCACAAGCAGCAGCAGGAGCAGCTGCTGCAGGTGGGGCAGGAGCAGCAGCAGCAGCAAGGGCAGCAGCAGCTGCTTGTTGCAGCAGCACAAGCAGCAGCAGGAGCAGCTGCAGCAGGAGCAAGGGCAGCAGTAGTAGGAGCAAGGGCAGCAGCAGGTTGTAGGAGCAGCAGCAGAAGCAGGAGCAAGGGCAGCAGCAGCAGCAAGGGCAGCAGCTGCAGCAGCAACAGGTGGGGCAGGAGCAGCAGCAGCAGGTGGGGCAGGAGCAGCAGCAGCAGGAGCAGGAGCAGCAACTCAACAGCAGCAGGTGCAGCAGGTGGGGCAGGAGCAGCAGCTGCTTGTTGCAGCAGCACAAGCAGCAGCAGGAGCAGCTGCAGCAGCTGCTGCAGGTGGGGCAGGAGCAGCAGCAGCAGGTGGGGCAGGAGCAGCAGCAGCAGGTGGGGTAGGAGCAGCTGCTTGTTGCAGCAGCACAAGCAGCAGCAGGAGCAGGAGGAGCAGCAGGAGGAGCAGCAGCAGGAGCAGGAGGAGCAGCAGCACAAGCAGGAGCAGCAGCAGCAGGACAACAGCAGGAGGAGCAGCAGGGCAGCAGCAGCAGGAGGAGCAGCAGCAGGAGGAGCAGGGGCAGCAGCAGCTGCAGCAGGAGGAGCAGCAGCAGCAGCAGCAGGAGCACTAGCAGCAGCAGCAACAAGCAGCTGGAGCAATGGCAGCAGCAATAGCAGCAACAATTACAGCAGGAGCAATGGCAGCAGCTGCAGCAGCTCCAGTTGCAGCACCACAAGAAGCAGGAGCAGCGAGAGCAGGAGCACTAGCAGCAGCAGCTGCAGCAGGACCTTGTTGCAGTAGGTTGTAGCAGCACCACAAGCAGCAGGAGCAGCAACAGGTTGTAGCATCAGCAGCAAGAGCTATGGTAGCAGCAGCAGCAGGAGGAGCAAGATGCTGGCACAGCACCTGCAATGGCAGCAGCAGCAGCAGCATGGAAGGAGCAGTATCAGCACCACTGGCAGCAGCAATAGCAGCAGAAGTATATGCAGGCCAGGAGCATTGTCAGCCAAACCAAGCAGAAGCACAACCAGAATGCAGAAACTCAACCAGAGGCAGACCAACTAAGAAGCATAAGCAATACTAGTTTTTTTTTTATGTTTTTTGTTCAATAAACATTGTATCAATAAGATTTATTGTATTCTGACAACCAAAATGAATGAAATAGTTGGAGTTCCCTCGAATATGCTTTCACGTCTTGTGCTTTAAATTCATTCAATCAAAGACAATCACATTCGCACCAAGCTACATTCCAAAATATTCATAATACCATACATGCACATTCAAACCAAAACACATTCCAACACATTGATATTCATTGAAGCACATCACTCATACATAAACATGTTTTAATACATCAACATCAATAGAAGTTAATACATGAACATAAACCTGTTTAATACATCAATAGAAGTTAATACATGAACATAAACCTGTTTAATACATCAACATCAACATCAATGGAACAACAATACATGAACATTCTATTGCTGCTGCTGGTGCCAGCATCTTGCTCCTCCTGCTGCTGCTGCTACCATAGCTCTTGCTGCTGCTGCTCCAACCTGCTGCTGCTCCTGCTGCTTGTGATGCTGCTAGAACCTGCTGCAACAAGGTCCTGCTGCTGCTGCTGCTGCTCGTGCTCCTGCTCTCGCTGCTCCTGCTTCTTGTGGTGCTGCAACTGGAGTTGCTGCAGCTGCTGCCATTGCTCCTGCTGTAATTGTTGCCGCTATTGCTGCTGCTGCTGCTGCTGCTGCTGCTGCTATTGCTGCTGCTGCTCCTCCTGCTGCAGTTGCTCCTGCTAATGCTCCTGCTGCTGCCCCTGCTCCTCCTGCTGCTGCTGCTGCTGCTCCTGCTCCTGCTGCTCCTGCTGCTACTGCTGGTGGTGCTCCTGCTGCTGCTGCTGCTCCTGCTGCTGCTGCAGCAGCTGCTGCAACAAGGTGCTGCTGCTGCTGCTGCTATTGCTCCTGCTGCTGCTAGTGCTTCTGATGCAGCAGCTCCTGCTTCTTGTGGTGCTGCTACAACCTGCTGCAATTAAAAATTGATTGAGCTTAAAGTAAGTTATTTGCAAAGGATGTAATGGTAGTGATTAGCAAGAATGACAATGTTCAAATGGAGGCAGGAAAGAACACAATCTGTTGGATAGAAGTGCCAACAACGAGCATAATATGGGAGAGGGTAAAAGACAGATCCTTTCGTCTATCTTTAAGCAGTGAATGGTGCGGAAAAGCAAGGGAGGAGACCAACGTATTGCTCAATACCAGTTCATAAGTATACATTTAGGTCAAGCTTGCTCATATCAAGTTCATACTCATACTAGCTTACACCAAATATGAATATTGATATCCAATCAATTTCAATATCCATGATCATATTCAACGAAAAACAGAAAAAAATATGAATACAGCATCCAATCAGTATTCACCCCATTTATGTCCCTATCCAAAAATCATATGATGAAATAGTCATTATTTGTTAGGGAATGAATGACAGGTGCAGAGAATAACCAACTTAATGTTTTGACTTTGAAACTCCAAATAATTCAATTTCAGATTTCTTGTGTGTTTGTATCTGTTTTTTGTTTCTTGATAAGCCGGTATACTCTACATTGCTAGCCCACCTTCAACTATAGCAGGCAATCTGTCTCTTGATGCTATCATCTAGTTTAACAATAGACAATTCCACATTAGGATATACAGGAGTACAAACCTGCCACCAAATATCTCTTCCGTCCTTCCATTTTGTCATTTCTCGCTTCATAGCCAAGGGATTCTCATATGTCAAACACACACCTGCCCAGGATTGGTAACAAACGACAAACAAGTCTTCAGAGAGGGAAAGAAACTCATACCTTCTGTGATAAAATATAAAATCTGTTGGCTTAACAGAAATTCTTAAGCTACTTCAACAACTCTACAATGGATTCAGTCATTAAGGCACTACTGAAATGATTACCTCTGTGAATATGTAAAAATAATTTTATCAGATATGATAAAAAGGAAAAAAAATGAAAAAATATATGATATTACTCATTCATGATGTCAATCCATGTCCAACACTCCCATTAATTATGATATTGTGCCACAATTTGGTATGCTTGCCTACCTACAGAGAACCCATTTTTGGCAGACTCTACCAAAATTGCAAGCTTCTAAACTTTTCTGTTTCTATAACCTTATCACAGTATACTAAAATGCCAGTTGAAGAAATTTCATTTGACAATTTCACATAACATAAAACTCTGAACCAAAAATCACAGAGAGAAATTAGCATACATACTAATCTACTGCCCATTATTAATAAAATCCTCAATCCATAAATCCATGATCCAACTCCTCCTGTTTAATGGGTTTCATATTAAAAAATGATCCACATTTTGTAATGAATCATATTTGTATTTATTGACCAATAGTGCAACTTTGATAAAAATTTGTGATATAGCAGTGCTGGGAAACACGCGTCAATGTATTCATATTCCAATTATCTTAATAAGATGTCAAAATAAGATTTTCAAGCTATCTAAATGGTATTCTAAAATCTACTTTAATACTGCACATGTACTTCATGCAATCCATGGATATGTTGAAGACTTCAAATGAAAAGCCTAGAAGTCTATGAGGAACATGCTAGTAATTGACACTACAGCCGATCACAATGTTCAGAAATTCGCATCTAATAAAAAATAATTAGACATAACATACCAATCTCACTGTTGATTGCCGCCCATCTGGAAGTTTAATAGTATGAGGTCCAATTCCATGACAACACTCATGGCAAATTGTGTGGGTAAAAAATGACTCGAAATCAATGTACACCTTTTGGCAATCCACAATATCTTTAAGATGGATGGCTTTAGTGCCTCGGAGCACAGCATTACAGGTTAAGACAGCTTTAGGACGACAATCAATAATTCTCTGGGCAAGGGACTCTGCAGAGAACCCCGCAAACACAACCTGAAAAAAGAACAGCACCAACAGATCAATCTTTCATTCAAGAACCAACAGACCACACAACTCTACTTGGAAATTCCAAAGGAGCATCTCAGTCTATAAACATACCGAGTGAACAGCACCTATGCGAGCACAAGCAAGCATAGCAATAGGCAATTCCATCAGCATAGGCAAATATATCACAACTGCATCACCCTTTTTTATGCCGATGTCTTTCAAATAGTTGGAGAGCTGTCACAGGATGCATACATAATCAAGAACCTTAGAAACACCAAACTATGGCCGCATATGGATCAAAGATTTTGAGGCAGTACTATTAATTAATCCCACCTGGCAAACTTTCTCTAACAGTTCACTGTATGCCAGTTGCCCATCGTGACCAGGCTCATTTCCTTCCCAGTAAGTCTTTCAATCACCAATAGTATAATGTCTGTTCATGCCTCAAAAAAATATATATAACAAATTTTCATTCCAATTTAACAAAGAAACATACAAAATTGCAATAGAATAGAAAGGAATCACAAACCAATTTGCTTTCAGTCGACCGGAGGGTGGTCGTCGATGGGGTTGCAGAGGGGGTCACCGATGGGGTCGGTGCAGCAGAGGACGTCGAGGGGTGGTTCGCGGAGCAGCTGCTGAAAACCCTGAATAATCAAATGACAGAACAAATCAAAATGACAACAAGATTTGGTTCCTCTTCAAAGCCAAAACAAAAGAAAACCCTAAATAATCAAATGACAGAACAAATCAAAACCCTATACCTAAATAATTGGATACAAAGGCAAGTTAAAGAAAATACTTACATTGAATGTTTTGCAGGGACGGGGGCTGGTGCGGGGTCGGGGACGGTGACAAGGTGCCGGTGCAGTGAAGAGGTGACGGTGATGAGGACGGTGTCGGGACGCGTGAGGAGTGCCGGGGGCTCGGGGGGGGGGGGGAGACTGTGTAAGGAGAAGAGGTGGTGGAGGGGGAGCCGTGTGGGGTCGCAAGGTGGTCGTCGATGGGGGGTCGCAAGGTGGTCGTCGATGGGGGGTCGCAAGGTGGTCGTCGATGGGGGGTCGCAAGGGGGACGACGGGGGGTCGTCGACGGGAGCCGATTTTCAGATCTGAAAACGTGTGTGTGTGTGTGTGTGAGAGAGAGAGAGAGAGAGAGGGAGAGAGAGCGTGAGAGAGAGATCCCGAGGTGTCCTCGATGGATTTTTTTTTTTTCGATTTGTTTTTTTTTTCGATCGTCGAGAGAGGGAGACAGCGAGAGAGAGAGGCAGGTCGAGAGAGAGAGAGAGAGAGACAGCGAGAGAGAGAGGTCGTGCGTCGATTTTTTTTTCGTTTTTGTTTTTTTTTTAAAAAAAAAACGAGGACCGTGCGATCGCACGACCAGCGATCGCACGGCCCTCGGACGGGGCGCACGATGGACCCCAGGACCGCACGACCGCACCTAAACGAGGGACATTTTCCTAAGCATCATAATGATGTGCTTAGGTTTGTGCAGCCCGTGATATATGAACTAACATGGGCCATCAAGTGTTGGCCATGGCCCAACTTGGATTAGGCCTTATACTCACATAACATTAGCCTCCGTTTGTTTATGATATAACCTCACGGATAACCCCGAATAAATATTTTGGGATGTTTGTTTATCCTGAATAACCCCAGATAAAGTATGCCAGAATAAACTGATATAAAATGGTATATGGATTTCAATAAACCCCTAGAACAAAAGTTATCCTAGATTATTCCACCTAAAGAATATGTGGGCCCACTGTCAAATCAACAGTCATCATCTCTTATAAATCAAATGTCAAATCAACTATCATTACTTTTTTACCTTTTATAAATCCTTATCCATACTTTATTCATATTTTATCCAAACAACAAAACATTTATTATTACGTTTACCAACGAGAATAATTCAAAACACAATCAAACACAAAATCATTTTATCCTTATTTATACTCACTTATGCTCGGATAAATGTATACCTTAAAATAAAACATATCCCCGTTCCAGGGGGGCGGGGGGGCGGTTTGGCATTAAAGGAAAGGGTTTTGATACAATAGACATTCCTTCAATCCTAAATCTCAAATCTAGCGGACACTAGATTAGACATCAAATAAGATAAATTTTAAAAGTTATGTTTTCATTTCTTCGTATATATTTTATTTTTTTGAGAGTGGGAGTGGGTGTTAAGGGAGAGCGAGAGAAATATGATGGTGTTCAAGGGATCAATTTTTTATTTTGATAACATGTGGGACACCGTGAAAAGATTGATTTGTGAATGGAGAGTGGGATGGACGGGGGATACTCGCATTCAGGTGGGCTACAATGCCATGTATATCATGGAGTAAGATACTTTTTATTAGCTTAGGCTCGGGTTGACATCTTACCAACCCGAAAGCTTTGTTTGGTTTGTTATTTTTGTTTTTTTTTCTCTTTCACCCGTTGTACGCAAATTCGGACATGATCTATTTTGATGTTATGATTGAAATAGATATGCTTAAAAATTCCTATAAAAAAAAAAAAATCAAAACATGTTAAAACTACAAAAATGATTGCCAGGTCTTAGTTCTGAATATGCTTACTTTTATTAATATAAAATTGTCTAATTAAATACAGATCAGTGACATACAATGACAGTAGACATAAATCACAGGTCTAGCTTCGAAGTTCCATATAGGCGGGAGTTGGCTGTCTTTACAACCATTGTCTATTTCTAGTCCCCACTTTCACAATTATTGACCTTATCAAGACAAATGGTGAAAGATTCACCAAAAAAAAAAGAAAAGAAAAAAAAGACACGGTGAAAGAGATGTTTAGGCCAATCCTTCATTACACATGGGTTTGGGTCAAGGGTTCGATGGACGATTTTTTTTTTTTTATTAAATGATTTATATTATTTTAAAAAAAATAAATTACGTAAATATTAGAATTGGAGTTAAAAAAAAAAAAAATGCGCATAACGTTGTCCATTCACGAAACATAAATGTAAAAAAAAAGAAGACACGAGGGTATTTTATTTGTATTATGTTTATTGATCACTATTGAAAAAGCGAATGCGATTGTTTTGTGAATGGTTTACGATGTAAGTTGTTTTAAAGATTGGGATTTATTCAATGTGGGATCACTTCAGTTGGTTAATCTTTGATGTATAACATGTGAAAGGACATATGTTAAAGAATAGAGATTGATAAAATTAATGGGAATCAACAGTGTCCGGATCTCACCTCACCACTTTGATGTGTTAATAAGAAGTCCATGCAAAGCTACCTTTCAGTCTTCATTGTTTTGTTGAGCTATTTGTTCTTAAACTTCGCACTGTCTCATGCCCTACACACAAACATTAATATTTGTGGATAAAATTTGAGGGAAGTTTTATCTCAATTTAGATAATGTGAAGGTGAATAAAATTGATATTTTAATTTTATTCTTTAAAATTAGAATAAATTATTTTTAAAATCTTTACCCATTGCTCAACCAGCTCTTACGTGGACCCTAGCTGACTTGCACCATAATTTAGAAGTCGGTTAATAGGACATTGATGTAATAAATGATCATGTCCCATGCCGACTATGGGTAGTGTGCCTCCTAAGTGGCGCTCTCCCAGATGGGCACGGGCTATAAGGAAGTTTTTTTTTTTAAAAAAAATAATAAATTTTTTAAATGTCATACATTAAAATAGAACATCATATATTATGATAACATAATATATACTATGTTATTATAGTGTATGAGACTACAGATGAGACTAAAAAATACATTGAATATATTGACACTCTACTTTGAATTGATCTTTGGAAAGAGATGTTATGTGTTCTCAAAGTATTTTAAGGATGATATGTGTTCTCAAAGTATTTTAAGGATGATATGTTTTGTGGTTCTGGTAGTTTTTTTGGTGGGTGTGGTTCTCATAGTTGTCCAAGTTGTGCTACCTTTATTCATTTTGTTGTGAAAATTGGAATTGCTTGTTGGGGTCTGGTTGGTTGATTGTTCTTTTTTTATTCTACTGTATGATAAAGATTTGTTGAGTTCCGTTTCTCAGTTGATTTTACAGTCTTGTCTACAGTCCCATACAATATAATAACGCAATATATAGTTATAGACTACATTATATTAGTGTATGGAGTTCTATCATAATATATAGAATAATTTTTTTTTAAAAAAAATCACTATTATATATCTCTGTATATACTCTATTTCATATAACAACATGCATTTCAATGAGAGAATTTATTATTTAAAAAGAGAAAAAGAAAAATGGCATGTATTACAGATGACACTGTATTAGGGTTTGGATATATCATTTTCCTTTCTTTATTCTGGTTTTTGAGAAAGCTTCGATTATGTGACTTTAATGTGGGTGGATTATTGTGTTCTTTTTCTTTATTCTAGGGGTGTGAGAAAGACTTTAACGTTGGGGTATGTTTGATTATGTTCTTAGCTTTTAAAAAGGTTCATACGGGTATTATTATACCCTTAATCATGGAAATTAAAATTTAGGTCCTACCAGAAAACAAAACATGCAAACATTAGCCAAAGAACTACCATAGTATATGATAAAGATTTGTTGAGTATAATACACTCAGTCTGTTCTGTAGCTCCGCCTGCAATCCCATACATTCTGATAGTGCAATATACACCGTGGTATCATAGTATATGAGGTTCTAACATGGAATATAGAGTAAATTTTTTTATTTTTTCAAAGAGAAAAATATACTATTATATTTCAATATGTATTTCATTTCATATTTGTACTTTAATGTAACAATGTATGCTATTTTTTTTTATAAAAAAAAAAGGTGTGGACTGCGGATGAAACTCTACTCGGACTGGACATGACTAGACATATCATTTTACTTTCTTTATTCTAGTGTTTGAAAAAGCTTTGATTCCGTGACTTTAATGTTGGTAAATTATTGAGTGTTCTTTTTCTTTATTCTAGGGTGTGGGAAAGGGGTTTGTCCCCTTTGCTTGTTTTTTTCTGCTTGTATCTTATTTGACTTTTATTGTGAGATTGTCACATCATCACAATTAAAATCAAACGGTTATAAATATATCAAATCATGAATGAATAAATGGATTCATTTTATATGATGAATTTTTGACTGTCTGATTGATCAAAGCATAAAACAAGTACAAAAAAATAAGTAGAGGATCCAAACCCGTGAGAAAGACTTTAACGTTGGGGTATTTTTTTTAAAAAAATCACTATTATATATCTCCGTATATAATCTATTTCATATAACAACATATATTTGAATAAGAGAATTTATGATTTAAAAAGAGAAAAAGAAACATAACGTGGACTACGGATGAGACTGTATTAGGGTTTGGACACAGTGGCGGAGCCACGTAGGGGCCGGGGGGGGGGGGGGGGGGGCGGCACAGGACCCCCTGAATTTTTTTTATTTACTTTTAAACCCTTTTATTTTTTAAACCCTCACCCCTTCTTTTAATTAAAACAGAAGTCTATTTTAATTCTCCTTTTTCATTGACCCCCAAGCCTCCTTCAATATCCATATCCTACACACAGTCATGGAGGCATGGACCCCTCTCGCTCCTCGGCGTCCCCACCCGGGTGCCCATCTTGAAATAAATAAATTTTTTAATCTTTTTTTTTTTTGTATCTCAATTGTTTCTAATATCAATTCTCATCTCTAAAAAAATCCTTAATTTTTACTTTTTGTTCCATTAACCATCCCATAATTGGGAATATGCAATCAATAATCCTCTTATCTCATCCATCAACATTTTGAAGGTATATAATTTTTCTTTTAATTTATTGTATTGATATTAATTTATTTAAAGTTTAAAATATTTGTGTAAATATCTAAAATAATCAAATCATTCAACATTTTAAGAATATGAAACCTTGTTGAGGTCAAATTTAAAGGTATATATTGCTTTTTAAATTTAGATCTTGACATCTTTTTTTTTTAAATCATCAATATGAAATTTGACAAATAGTTTTAAAATTTGATAATTATCTTTTAAACTTATTTAGAGATATGTTTTAGAGTATTTTTATTTTATTTTATACATATTCATTTTTTAAGCTATGTTGTTGAAATTGAAAAAAAAAACATAATGTTACAACTTTAAAAAATATTTACATAAATCACGTTAAGCCCCTCCTTAAAAAAAATCTTGGCTCCACCAATGTTTGGACATATCATTTTTCTTTCTTTATTCTAGTTTTTGAGAAAGCTTTGATTCTGGGACTTTATTGTTGGTGGAATATTGTGTTCTTTTTCTTTAGTCCAAAGGTGTGAGAAAGACTTTAACGTTGGGGTATTTTTTATTCTGTTCTTTGCTTTTAAAAAGGTTTATACTTGTATTATTATACGCTTAATCATGGAAATTAAACTTTAGCTCCTACCAAAAAAAATAATCATGCAAACATTAGCCAAAGAACTACCATAGTGTCTGTAAGATAAAGATTTGTTAAGTGTAATACACTCAGTTCGTTCTGTAGCCCCGCCTGTAATCCCATACACTATGATACACAATATAAACTATGATATCATAGTATGTATGGTTCGAACATAGAATATAGAGTTAAAATTTTTTAATTTTTTAAAGAAAAAAATATCATACTATATTTCAATATATATTTTATTTCATATTTATATTTTAATGCAACAATGTATGATTTAAAAAAAAAAAAAACAAACAAACAGTGTGGCCTGCAGATGGACTGGACATGACTGGACATACCATTTTCCTTTCTTTTGAGTGTTTGAAAAAGCTTTGATTATGTGACTTTAATGTCAGTGGATTATTGAGTGCTCTAGGATGTGAGAAAGACTTTAACGTTGGGGTATATTTGATTATGTTCTTTGCTTTAAGAAAGGTTTATACTTGTATTATTATAAGTTTAATCATGGAAATTAAACTTTAGCTCCTGCCAAAAAACAAATCATGCAAACATTAGCCAAACAACTACCAATCCTGCAATACATTTAAAATACTCTGTGACCAACTTTTGCATGTAATAACAGAGGAAGCTCAAATATTTCATTTCATGGAATTTTTTTGAGTTTCCAATCTAGTTGTGTTACCACCCAAACCAGTGAAAAAAGATGTTTAAACCAACAATTTCAAACATGTTCCAATCCACCACATCTATTCATAATTTTCAAGCTTAAAGCCTCTGTCTACTGAAGCCTCTGTTAAAGGATGGCTCTGGAGATACTAGGTTCAACCCTAGCTGAAGCATTCAAATGCCTCGGCGGCTTCCTCTATTCAAAGATTTCCACCATTTTCAAATACCAAACCAACATCATTTCCCTCAGAAATCAAAGAAGCCGCCTCGCCGATCTGAAGAACAGCATTAAAGATCGGCTCGAACTAGCAAATAAAGAAGGAAAAGTACCCACACCCGAAGTGGAGAGATGGTTGCAAGATGTCGAAAAGATCGAGGAAGATCTGAAGTTCATGGATTCTGAAATCACAGCCAATGATGCACGACTCCATGGGTAGGCATATCATATATGCCCATATTATCATATATGCTAATATCAATATTAAAATTTTTTTTGTATCGGATACGGATATGCTTGTATCCGATCCAAAAAATATCCGTATCCAAAAATATTATTGTTATATTATTTATTTAATTTTATATTTATGTTATTAGGATTACTGTGAGTTTTTTCCTTTATTTTTTTTTCTAGAGCATGTAATGTTTTATGTATATACTTATAATTTTATGTTTTATATGAGATAATTATTAGATTTTTTACATATTTTAAATATTAGATATACAATTTTTATTTTTGGATAATTGATCTTTGGAACTTTTAATCGTTCTATATTCATTTTGAAATTTTGGATATTCCGGATAATTATCCTTATCCGAATCCGGATTTTCATATTGGATACGGATACTTACTTTCAATATCCATCGGATATCGGATATGGATATTTTTTCGGATACCAATACAGATATGGGCGTATCCGATCTTTATCCGTCCGATTGACAGGCTTAAATTCCATTGACAGATGATGAATATTATGTTAATATTCTGTTAACCCTGAATAAAAACACAGTATACCAAAAACCTCTACAATTTGTTAAAAATAGAAAAAATCTTTCGTACATGACAATTTTACCCCTCCTAATAGATTTTAGAAATCTATCGGAAGAGGTAAAATTTTCATTTACATAAGATTTTTCACATTTTTAACACATTGTTATGGGTTTTTGGTATACTATATTTTCAATCAGGGTTAACCAAACATAATACTTTCAGAATAATTTTAATCTGTCAACGAAAATTTAACTCAGGAGACTATTTTGATTTACATAGGTGCTTTCAGAGAGTTATATGGACTTTAGAAAAAATGGCGTGTCAGCGGCGAGTGGGAAAGAAGAAAATCGACGTTTTCCACTTGAAGAAGATTATCGTCTTCCTCTTAAATGAATCATTGAATCTACAAGAAAAAATAAATTTTTTTTTTTATTAATCTGAATTGACTCTTCCATTGTGGTAGCGCTCCTATTTATAGGTCACAATTGATTACAAATCCAAACAATATTCTAACCACAATTGGTTATAAAATCAAACTAACAAATCCTAACAATTAAAATACTAACAAACTTATTCTAACAACTAAAAGATACTAACAAACTTATTCAAATTTTAAATAGAAAAGAATCTAAACTAACAAATTCAAAATAAGTCATTGATTGATAAATTTATCCTATATCAGTCTTCCCTGCTTGAAAAAAACTTGTCATCAAGTTCAAAAGATATGAGCATGACCCATCTGGAGGCTGTTGGATGCTTGATCCAACCAATTTTGTAGGGAGTTGGATGTTTCACTGTTTGTAGTTAGAACTTCTTTACCAATGATGTAGACACAATATTTTCGCAGCTCCCACTAACGATGATGACATCACATACCCTTTTATTAATGGTGCATGGCGCTTGGAATATGTTGTGTCGCTGTGTGAGTTCCGCCTTCTTTGGGGTTAGAAGAAGCGATTGGACCAACAAAGAATGTGACAATAAGTCTCCTTCATCTCCTCCAATCACCTCTTCAGGATCATAGGAGAAGAAAAAATCATTGCCATTTTCTTTTCGCTATCATCGTCTTCTGGTTCAATTAGGTTCACAGTGCCCCTTTTGGGACATTGATTTGAGCGATGACCTGGTTGGTTGCATCGATAGCACTTCTCTGGTGTTAGTCATCCATAGGGACTGGTCCTTGAACTATCTTGAACTCTTGGCGGAGTCGCTTCCTTCGCTTTATTTGACTCATTCACCGCATTCCGGTCTATAATAGTAGGTGGTGGGTTGGCCATAAGTTGTTTTCCCATGGCTGAACAAGATGATTCAAAAGAGCTGTTGGACAACACACATGTTCGCGATCTCTCCAATTGTGATTCTACCTTCATGGCAGCATTGATGGCATCAGTCAAGGTATAATTCACCTGAATCAACACGCGATCTTGGATCGAAAATCATAATCCATGGATGAATTGAGCAACCTGTTGTGCTTCAGTCTCGCATAGAAGAGATATGTAGTTGATCCTACCACGCAGAAGCTCCTCCTTTCAATTTGTATGCCACAAGCTTTACCTTTCTCTCCTCAGGAATATCCATATAATCAAAGAAACGCTCAACTTCAGCTAACCAATCTAGAAATTCTTCTATATTAAGATGACCATTAAAACTTGGAAGGTCAATATTTATACGAAAATCCCTTGAATTATGCATCTCGCAATCACGATTCCTGTCTGCATCTTTGTGACCTTGTAAAACTTCATCAGCAAAATCTTCATCGCTGTTTCTTTCTGGTTCATAGGTTGGGTTCCTATATGTCCGGATGAGATGGCGATCACGAGCTGGATGAACATGAATTCCATTGTCGTTGCCGTGTCTATTTTGATTTTGATCTGGTCCCATCGTGAGTCTGGCCAGGGTTGCTTGAATCTCTTGTAATGCTTGCTTGGTTTCTTGTTGGAAATTAATGAATTCTGCTCTCGTAAGTGTTGCTTATTAAACCATCATCGTTGCCGAAGAGACTACCCGTCATTGTTTTTTTTTTTCCCCTAAAAATTAGGGGAAGATGTTAAGAGTGGGAGAGGAGGGGCGTATGGTTTGGTTTGTTTGTTTTTTTTGGTGTGTAGGAGTCTGATTGGTTTGGGTGGATGGGTGAGTAGGGAATTTATGGATACGAGTTAGAAAAGATACAGATGACGGCTCCAACTGCGACGAGTGCAGAATCCATGGTGAAGAAGGTCAAACCAGGGTAGTCAAGGCTCTGATACCAACTGACACAGCGGCGGCGGGTGGGAAAGAAAAAACTCGACGTTTTCCTCTTGAAGAAGATCCTCTTAAATAAAAGAAAATCAACGTCTTCCTCTTAAGATAAATCCTTGAATACACAAAGTGTCCTTGAATCCACAAGAAAAAATAGAAGAAAATAAATTTTATTAATCGGAATTGACTATTCAATTGTGGTAGCACTCTTATTTATATGCCACAATTGATTACAAATCCAAACAATTAAAATACTAACAAACTTATTCTAACAATTAAAAGATATTAACAAACTTATTCAAATTTAAAATAGAAAAAAATCTAAGCTCACAAATCTAAAATAAGTCATTGATTGACAAATCTATCCTACATCAAAAAATCAAGGGGTTATATGGATTTCAGAGAGTTTATAGTGGGTCATTTGCATTTTTTCCTATAATATATTAGGACTTTTTGCTTGTATACCATAAAAAAATATGATATTTATTTTTATACCATAACATATAATGTAATTATTTATTTGTATCATTATAATTTTTCTTAATGTAAAAATGTGCCCCTCTTTTATCCCTTTTAACTAAAATGAACCTTAATTATAGTTAGTTTCTTAACTAAAAAGTAAAAATGAAAAAAATAACATTAAGATGTAATATTTGTCATAATGTAAATAATTAAACATAATAACCTAATTAATTTTATGTTATATCCAAATCAATCGTGAGCCATTCAACCTTACCCCTTCTTTCCTTTTCTTCCAATCAAGATATAATTTTTTAAAAAATTTGTCATTTTGTAATATATATGATTAATTGTTCTCAAAATAATTTTATTTTATTTTTACTAATGTAAGTATTAATAATTATTATGTCTTTGCTAATAAATAGTTTATATGATTAATTTTTATGTTTTTGGATTTTAGATGAAATTTATCATTTTCATGTTAAAATTAATATTTTTTATTTTTATAAATATTGTATTTGGTAAGGTTAAATATGCAAAAAAAGAAGAAGGATAATTTGGTCATTTCTCTAATAGTTCAACTTCTTTTAATGGAAATTTGGATGGAAGTTAACTAGGATGATAAATATGTATAAGTTCTACATATTTCAATGGTATAAAAATAAATAAGTTATTTGGAGTTGTATAAAATTAACTAGCATGTTTTTGGCTGATATACACGAAAAAAACCCAAAATATTATCATTGCAATTGTTAGATTATATGTGTTATCTTATAATGTGTGTAGTGTATTACACGTGTAACTCTTAGACATTTGTATATATAAAGGGACTAACCCCTAAGTGAAAAATAGGGATTTCATTATTTTATTCTCTGTTTGTAACATGGTATCAGAGCTAGAAATTAAAAAACCCTAGTTTTTTAATTTTTTCTTTTTTGGAATCCTTCACCCTTTGCCGTCGCTGTTGCCGTCGTGCCTTTGCCGTCGTCGTCGTCGTCGTGCCCTTGCCGTCGTCGTCGTGCCCTTGCCGTCGCTGTTGCCGTCGTGCCCTTGCCGTCGCCGTCGTCGTCGTGCCCTTGCCGTCGCCGTCGTGCCCTTGCCGTCGCCGTCGTCGTCGTGCCCTTGCCGTCGCCGTCGTGCCCTTGCCGTCGCCGTCGCCGTCGCCGTCGTGCCGCTGCTGTCGCCGCCCCTGCCGCTGCCGGCGCCGCCCCTGCCGCGCCCAGCCCTGCCCTGCCGCGCCCAGCCCAGCCCAGCCGCGCGCGCCCTGCTGCGCCCTGCCCGGATAGCCCGGATTGCCCAGATCGCCCTGCCCGGTTCGCGCGGATCTGCCCGGATCGACCTGCCCGGATCGCGCGCGCGCTGATCCTGCCCGGATTTCCCGGCATCTACTGGTGCCAGCCTGTCTCGAGCTCCCCGGATCCTCTCGCGCGTCCGACCCGGATCCGACCCGAGCGCTCCCAGCATCCGACCCGGATCCACGAACCCGGCCAGCATCCGACCCGGATCCGGGAACCCGGCCCGGGACGCGACCCGAATCCGCCGCCGCCAGCCTCCCTCCGCCGCTGCCGGACGCCCTCCCGCCCTCAGCTGCCGCCGGACGCCGCCCTCCGCCGCCGCCGGCCGACATCCGTCGCCTCCGGCTCCTCCGGTTACCTCCGGTCGCCGTCATGCTCCTCCGGCCGCCCTGCCGCCGCCTCCGGCCGCCCTCCGCCGCCTCCGGCGCCGCTTGAGACTTCAAAATCACTAAATCGGTCATAACTTCCTCTCCGGAAGTCCGATTAAGGTGATCCAGGAGTCCATTTTGCTCGATTTTTCGTGCTCTACGTCCTCGTCTACTTCTGATCCTCATCCGAGTGGTTCTGCACAATGTCAGAAATCAACGACGACCCTACTCTTCCGTTACCAACTTCGAAGGTTTCTGATCTCTCTCAGGCTGCTACTCTCTCTCAAATGGCATGTTTTGAGAATTTTCGGGACAATCTTCCGAACTCGACCGATTTTCCTCTTAGTTCTGCCGAAGATTGGTCACCCTGGCACATTACGGTACGGAGCGCTCTCGATCGTTGTCATCTTGTCGGTTATATTGATGGTTCTATTGTGCAACCGTCTGATCAAGACCCGACATTTATCACCTGGCGCACACGGGACAGACGCGTATTCTCCTATTTGATCAACTCTGTTGATCGTTCGATCCGTGCAGATCTCACTGGTTTTCCGTCGTCTGCCGCACTATGGACTCATCTTTGTGACCGCTTTGTAGAGAAAAGCGGTGCTCGTGAATATCAACTTCTGATCGACACTCAGACTGCTACTCAAGGTGATCTATCTGCCCAGACTCTATATGGCCGCATGAGGGCGAACTTCAGGGAGCTTCGTGCGCTTGAGCCTGGACCGATGGCCACTCCCGCTGAGCGAGAAGCTTTTCGTGATCGTCGTGAGTTGTATCAGTATCTGATGGCTCTTCGTCCAGAGTTCTCCGCATTGGCCGGTCAACTCATACATCGGGATCCACTTCCTCGACTGGAATCCGCCGTCACTGAGGTTGTTGCTGAGGAGACTCGTCTTCGCACCATTGCATTGCGCCAGTCCACTCCATCTTCCACTTATGATGGTGTCTTGGCAGCTACTCCTACGACACTCACCGGCTCCTCTCGAAAGAATACATTGTGTACTCACTGCAAGAGGACTGGACATCCGGTCGCCGACTGTTGGAAGCTTCATCCTGAAAAGCGCTTTGCACCAAAAGGAAGAGGACAGCGTCGCCCCACTGCTCCCTATACTTCTGTTGCTGTTGCCACTGACGCTCCGTCTTCATACACAGATCAGCTTGGGCGTATCCGAGAGAGCCTCGATCAACTGATCATACAGCAACCTCCTCCTGGTTCTTCTACTCCCTCTGCTTTCTCTACTACTTTGGGTACTCCTGTTCATTGGATTTTTGATTCAGGTGCTTCACATCACATGACACCGGACAGTTCTGTCCTCACTGCATGCTCACCGGCACCTTCACACCTGCCCACGATTCATACTGCAGATGGCTCCCCTTTAGTCATCACGCAGTGTGGATCGATCACTACCACCTCTGACCCTACAGGACGCATTTCATTACCATTTGTTTTACATGCCCCTGACCTTTGCATGAATCTTATATCTATTAGCCGATTGTGTGATTCTGGTCTCACTGTTACCTTTACCACCTCTGGTTGTCTTGTGCAGGATCCACGATCAGGGCAGAGGATTGGCGTTGGACGTAGGATTGGCGGACTTTATTACGTGGAGTATCTTCGTCTTCCCGTTCCTGATCCATCTGTCTTCTGTGGTAGCGTCACTTCTGATGTCGATTTGTGGCATCGAAGGTTAGGTCATGTGTCTGAGTCTCGTCTCAAAGAACTATTTCAATCTGGTGTCTTAGGTCGTATTTCTTTTTCTCCACTTTCTGTTTGCGAGGGCTGTAAATTAGCCAAACCTGTGGCTACTCCTTTTAGTCCTAGTAATAATCAGTCCTCTAGTCCATTTGAGCTTGTTCATTCTGACATTTGGGGCCCATCTCATGTAACCTCAAAGAGTGGTTTTTCTTATTATATTAGTTTTATTGATGATTACTCTCGTTTTACTTGGATTTATTTATTGCGTCAACGTTCTGAGGTTCCCAAAATTTATGAGATTTTTACCAATATGATTTATACCCAATTTCAAGCTCGTATCAAAACTTTTAGGTCTGATTGTGCTCGAGAATACATCTCTTCTACGATGCGTTCTCTTCTTCATTCTCATGGCACCCTTTTTCAGCAATCATGCCCCTACACTCATGAGCAAAATGGGGTTGCTGAACGTAAACATCGTCATATTCTTGAGACGACTCGTGCTCTCTTACTTTCCTCTTCAGTCCCCAGTATGTTCTGGGCTGAAGCTGCTCTTCTCTGTGTCCATCTTATCAATATCACCCCCTCCTCTGTCCTCTCCGGTATGACTCCTCATGAGCGTCTTTATTCTTCTCACCCTGATTATAGCAGACTTCGCACATTTGGATGTACGTGTTTTGTGCTTCTCCCTCCTCATCAACGCACCAAGTTGGCCGCCGCTCGTCAGTAAAGTGTGTATTCTTGGGGATTAGCTTCGAACACAAGGGTTATCGCTGCTATGATCCTGTTGGAGATCGATTTTGGATCGCTCGTCATGTGTCCTTTGTCGAGGATGTTCCCTATTTTTCTTCTTCACCCACTCCGTCCTCTCCTCCTATTCAGGTCTCTCCTATTACGTCTCTTCCTTTTCCTGGCCTACCTGTTGCACTAGAGTCTGTTCCTACCCCTGCGTCTCAACCTGACAATCCTGCAGATAACCCACCCTCTCCTCCCAGTGTGTCACCTATTGTCCCTACTGAAGATACTTCCACTGGTCCTCCGACTCCCACGCCTGACGCGCCTCCTCCTGCCGTGGATCCTCTCTTTTGCCTCGTTATCCTCACCGTGCGCGTCACCCTCCTTCCCGCTTCAGTTACGACTCGGGGCCACCAGACCAGTTTGGTTTTGCATCTGTCAGTACCTACTCTCCACAATTTCAGGCCTATCTCACAGCTATACATGTCCACCGTGAGCCCCGATCTTATCACGAGGCAGTCGAGTACCCTGAGTGGCAGCAGGCCATGGCTGAGGAGTTTGAGGCGTTTGAGCAGACACAGACCTGGGATGTTGTTCCCCTTCCGGATGGTGTTACCCCTATCAGCTGCAAGTGGATTTTCAAGATCAAGCATCGCCCTGATGGTTCCATTGAACGCCATAAGGCTCGTCTTGTTGCTAGAGGTTTCACTCAGGAGTATGGCATTGACTATGAGGAGACCTTTGCTCCTGTTGCTCAGATGACTACTGTTCGCACCCTTCTCGCCGTTGCTGCTGTTCGTCGCTGGTCTCTCTTTCAGATGGACGTGAAGAATGCTTTTCTTCATGGTGATTTATCTGAGGTTGTTTATATGCAACCACCTCCAGGTCTCAGCACTCCTCCTCAGCATGTTTGTCGTCTTCGGCGGGCTATATACGGACTGAAACAAGCTCCTCGTGCCTGGTTTGAGCGTTTTCGCAGTGTTATTCTGACAGCTGGTTTTGTTGAGAGCCACCAGGACCACTCTATGTTTGTGCGATCCTCATCGCAGGGGCGGGTAATCCTTCTTCTGTATGTTGACGACATGATTATAACTGGCGATGACTCCGCTGGTATTACTCGGGTCAAGAATCACCTCAGTCGACAGTTTCAGATGAAAGATCTTGGTACTCTTCGCTACTTCCTTGGTCTCGAAATTGCACAGAGTGATCGTGGGATTCTGCTTTCTCAACAGAAGTATACAGCTGACATTTTAGAGCGTGCTGCCCTCTCCGATACCCGCAGTGCGGATACTCCTCTTGAGCTTAATGTGAAGCTTCGTCCTACGGATGGTGAGCTCCTCTCAGATCCCACTCGATACAGACAGATCGTGGGTCAGCTTGTGTATCTCTGCATCACTAGACCTGACATTGCTCATGCCGTCAGTATTGTTAGTCAGTTTGTCTCGGCTCCTCGATCAGTGCATTATGGTGCTCTTATGCGAATTCTTAGATATTTGCGTGGTACTATCACTAGATCGATCTATCTGTCATCCTCTTCGACTCTGGTTCTCAGGGCTTACACTGATGCTGATTGGGCTGGAGACCCGACGACTAGACGCTCCACCACTGGTTTCTGCATATTTCTCGGAGATTCTATCATCTCTTGGCGCAGCAAGAAACAGGAGGTTGTTTCTCTTTCCAGCACTGAGGCTGAATATCGAGCCATGGCTATCACCACCAAGGAGATTGTTCATCTCAGACGTCTCTTGGTGGATCTAGGAGTTACTATGACTGGTCCTACTCCTCTTCACTGTGATAACCGGTCTGCTATTCAGATTGCTAGCAATCCGGTCTTTCATGAGAGGACCAAACACATTGAGATCGATTGTCACTTCGTTCGTCAGCACTTTCTTGCAGAGACATTATCGCTTCCGCATATCTCCTCTGCTGAGCAGCTTGCTGATTTCTTTACGAAGTCACATCCAGTTCCTCGATTTCAGTTTCTTCTTCGCAAACTCACTTTGTATGATCCACCGTGAGTTTGAGGAGGGCTGTTAGATTATATGTGTTATCTTATAATGTGTGTAGTGTATTACACGTGTAACTCTTAGACATTTGTATATATAAAGGGACTAACCCCTAAGTGGAAAATAGGGATTTCATTATTTTATTCTCTGTTTGTAACAGCAATTAATCATACAAGATAACAATATGGGCAATCTATAATACAAATATATATATTTTTATAATATATATCAGAAACGGATATTTTTTTGATCGATAGATTAATATCCATATCCACACTCTAAATATTTGAATACAGAATATTTCTGATTTTTTAGATACAGATTCGGATCGGATTCAAAATTTTTTTAGTTAATTGACATGCTTATCCACAGGTGTTGTATCAATTGTGGATTGCGTTACAAATTGAGCAGGGATGCGCAGAGGAAAGCCGAAGAGGTCAAGCAACTAGTCAGCTCTGGTGGCTTCCCATCTGGGGTGGCAGTCGTGAATCCTAGACTGAAAGTGGTAGAACAGATACCCGGTCCACCGGTCGAGGGACAGATGATGGATGAAATCTTAAAATTGTTGAGTGATGATCGCATTCGAAAAATTGGTATATGGGGCATGGGTGGAGTTGGTAAGACTACTCTAGTTAGAACCCTGAATAATAAACTCGAGGACTCTTCTTCTCCACAGCTTTTCGATATTGTGATATGGATCACAGTTTCAAAGGGCACAGGAAGAGAAGAAGACGTAAAAAAGATTCAAGACCGACTTGTTGAGAGATTGAAAATATCGGACGGAGAGCACCGAGGAGGGACGTGCAATTCGGTTGTGCGAGAGGCTGAAGAAGGAGAAGAAGATTCTACTGATTCTTGATGATGTGTGGGAAAAGATTGATTTAGATAAAGTGGGCATTCCACATGGTGATGCCCATCCTGGTTGCAAGATCATATTGACAACCAGAAGCTTTGATGTGTGTAGGGAAATGAAAACCGACCAGAAGATTAAGGTGAATGTTCTAAGCGAGGAGGATGCGTGGGTGTTGTTCAGTAAGAATGCAGGGGATGTTGTTGAGCTGAAAGAGATAAAACCACATGCAAAAGACGTTTCTAAAGAGTGTGGTGGTCTTCCGCTGGCCCTCATCACCGTCGGGAAGGCTATGAGGGAAAAGGAGCAGCCTGAGCTGTGGAAAAACGCGCTATATGCATTGAGAAGATCAGCCCCTGACATCCGCGGAGTAGAAAGGGAGGTGTATCTGCCTCTCAAGTTGAGTTATGACTCATTGCAAGGTAAGAACATCAAGCCATGCTTTTTATACTGCATTATGTATCCCGAAGACCACTCCATTGAGGTGAGTGAACTAGTGCGCTGTTGGATGGCTGAAGGATTAATAGATGAATCAGATGATCTGGAGGTATTATTTAATCGTGGATTTGCTGTAGTCGAAAATCTGATTGACTCTTGCATGTTGGAGCGCGGAGATGAAGAGGAAGAGGTGAAAATGCATGATGTTGTACGTGATGTAGCTATCTGGATAGCATCATCTTCTGAGCCTGAATTTGAAACATTTGCTCGACCAGGCACCGGCTTGACCAATTTCCCAAAGGAGTCGATGAAAGAATCATTAAGGAGAGTTTCATTGATGAACAATAAAATAGAAAAATTACCACCCGATCGCTTAATGACAAACTCTAAGCTACTGTCTTTTCTTCTCCAAGGAAACCCTTTAAAGGACATACCTGAAGAGTTGTTTGTTGGGCTGAGAGCACTTCGTGTCTTGAATTTGAGTTCAACCCGTCTAAAAAAGCTGCCTCTCTCTCTTGGATCACTGGGAGACCTTCGGCAACTGAATTTATCTTACACGCCTGAATTGGTGAACATTCCAGCTGGTGTTTTTGCACGGTTGTCTTGTTTGGAAGAACTGGAGATGCGACACAGCGCCTATAAATGGGATGTCTCCGGGCCACAGAGCATGAAAAGAGCTACCTTTAATGAGTTGGGTTCTTTAATGCATCTGCGTCTTCTATATATCGATATACAAAGTGTCACCTGTCTCTCCCTGGATCTCTCTTGGTTGAAGAAATTGAAAAAATTCAATATATGTGTTGGTGAGCAAGGTGGTCCCTTTTTGTATGCAAATACGAATAATGAAAGGATTGTTGTGCTGAGTTCAATCGATCTCTCAGGAAAAGCACATTTTGATGAATTGTTGGCAAATGCTAGCGCACTGTTGTTGAGGGATTGCAGAGGAATCAGAAGCATCTGTGAACTCGTGGAAAGTGGTACCCGTGCTTTCATCGGCTTAAAATCACTCGTTATTGGCTATTGTAAAGAGATGACATGTGTGATTAAAGGAGAGCTTGGCATTTTACCAAATTTGGAAGTATTGGAACTTTACGGGCTGCCAAATTTGGAATATATTGTGGAAGGAATGATCCCAGATGGAGAAAGTCTTACAAAGTTAAGAACCATACTCGTAATTCAGTGCGATGCTCTGCAGTGTCTTTTCACGTCAGCCTTACTGCCACATGTACAGAGCCTAGAGGAAATCAAACTGATTTATTGTAGTGGAATGAGTGTACTCATTCCCACAGAAGTGAATGTTGCCGACTTCTCCAAGGTACGTGTTTTATATCTTGAACAACTACCAAATTTGGAGGCTGTTTCCAAAAATCCATTGGCATGGCCTTCCTTGGAACATCTCACTGTCGACGACTGCCCCAAACTTAAGAATGTGATCCGCATCGATAACCAAAACCCAATACATGAGATAGAAGGAGATGCGGAGTGGTCACTGATATGTCCTGGATATACAACATGACGGAGCTCAAATATGCGTACGTGTATTCACTTACTGCCCTTGTTATATGAATCTTTTTTTCCATCTTGAAATAAATCTTCATTAGTGCAAATGACATTAATTGATTTTATTTCTTTCATTCTTTTTTATTTTCTTATGATTGATGGAGAATGGATAAGGATAAATAAACAATTATAGCAAATATTTTTCAAAAAAAAGAAAAAATTTCAGCATCATTTGACAGCCACAGCACATTTTCTGCAGGCAAACCACAATTGTATTAGCTATATATCCAGATGTCAAATCAATTATCTTAAGTCAAAAATTAAATCCACTTTAACTATGAATGAGAAGTTGTCTTCATATTTTTATTTTTATTTTTTTGGTAAACAATGCATAGTCATTTGGATTCATGTTTTTTTTTTTTATGCATGTTTGGATCCATGAGTTGATGAATGATAGAAGTTCCATCGAAATGATAGAAGTGTGGCTTGTATTTGTGCTTCAGCTATGATGGATGTTATGTTCATAAAATACATATTCGAATACTTAGGACTTTATTCTTTGTCTAATTTTCTTTTGGTTGATTCCATATTTATTTATGTCTGTTTTTCCTCTGCTTAGTCTTCCGCTCCATTTCTATTGTCTTATTCTTGTTTCAAAATTGTAAATTTGTCATGAAATTTTACATTTTATTTTATGCTCATATCAGATGCATGTTTTTTGCAGTCTGTGTGCGCATCAACTCACGTCGGTATCACGTTGTTTCTGTTCAGGTTTGCAGATTGGGAGTGCGTTTGATGATGATGTGTTGTTCCTTGAATAAAGAAGAATAAGATTGCTCGTCTTTGTTTGGCGATCTCTCTGAATAAGCATTCTATGCAATAATATGTGTGGTTTGTGTGGTGTGCTATTGTGTGATTCAGTTTTGTTTCATTGATGTACTTTGACAAACTATGTTATGCTTTGAAATTGGTTTGTTTGAGTGAATATTTGGATTGTAATAAATCAGATTTGGTGATGATGATCTATTTTCCATTCAATACCTATAAATCACTTGTGATGCCTATTGAATAATTTGAATTTGGAAATGAAACTCACCTGAGTTTAATCGTATCAGCATCCAATCCTGAACTGCTGAAAAACTCACCAAGTCCTCCTCTTCTCCCACCTCCTTCTCATCAAAGCTAGGTTTTTTCCTCCACATCTTTGGGTCAACTAAAAGAGGAGGAAATGTTAATGATAGCAGTCAGCACATGATTTTTGAGTTTTTTTCCTTTTTTTTTTAACTAAAATATTATGCCATTTTTTTTTTTTCAAATTGAATTGCATCTACCACTGCTAAATGGCTTAATTCACCCATCTAAAATTATTACCTAAAAAGTCATGCAATGGGCAACGATATAGCTTTAAAGATGTGTTCTCGTGAGAAAATTTGAAAGCCATGGTGGAATACAATATTGTATACATGAGAAACCAGGCTGAAAGTATCATTACATCACAATAACTGGTATAATTATTGTCATTCCATTGCTTAACATGATTACACTAGACAATGAGGCCGTCGGCCAACGACATCAAAACTGAATTTCTGAAATTCAAAAGAAGATTACATGTCCTATAAATATATTCATATCAGTGAATGTAATAATTGATATACAGAGCTTGAGGTAAAAAAATGTGTCCAAATGCGGAAATGGATTGCAAATACAGAAAGCAACAGCCAGGAGCATCCCTTAAGATAGCTAAATGGGTCTTGTATCTGCACAGACCACGCGTCCATGTTTGAAAAATAGGTTTCTAAAACTGACCTGTAGAGGCATCATGGACCCTTCATGTTATTCAAGTATTCAACAGCAGCAAAAAAATCTAAACTGGCTGAAATCTAATCAATGACCTAAAAAGCATATCAGTATTACAATAGAATAATGATGCATGGCATTTAACCAGAATATTTATGACTCAAATGATCATTAGAGTCACTTGACCTGTACTGGGTGGCATACACTAGATTAGACAATGGTCTCTGTAGCCCTGCATTCCACCCAAAAAAATACTTATAGGGGTGAGATGAAGAACTTTTAGGTTAGAAAAAAAGCTCCCCTTCGGTTTAGGGGTCGGCAACGGCCCGGGGCCCGGCCTGTTGAAATAGGTCCCAGGTCCGGCCCTGGGCCCCGGCCCGCTTGCTGGGCCTCACTAGCCGGGCCTGAGTTCGGGCCCACGGGCGAGCCTACGAGCCCAAATTCTAAACATCTTATTTCTTTTGATTTTTTAATTTTAAGTTGTTCATTTATATATAATTTTAAGATAATACAAAATTTAAAGTATGATGTTAAAAAAAATATTTATATCTATTGAATTTTCAAAATAAAAATATTAAATGAATTAATTATTTGAAAGAATAAATAACTACATGTACCTAACTAGGTTGGCACCTACATAAATGTCAATAATTTGTATAATTAAACCACAATTCAAATAAATATTACATGTTATTCATTTATTAGATTGCCTCCCATGGGCCTATGGGCCGGGCCCGCGGCGGCCTACGGGCTGGGCCGGGCCCCAGAAGGGAGACCCGAGCCCTACCCTTTCTGAAAACGGGTCCGGGTCAGACTTTCAAGCCGCTAGCTTTTTGATAAGCCTTATTTCGGTTTATCATATCTCTTTGAAATAACATGGATGTTTGTCGCGTCAACCATTTTCTGCACCTTTCAATAGATTGATTGGACTTTCTCTCTTCACTCACCAAATATCTTTTATCCTTGTGGAGAATTTCTATTCCAAATTATGAATGGAACAATTTCTGAAGAAGGAAGAATAGATGAATACAGAAGGGAAAAAAAAAAAAAGGAAAATAATACAAAACACCCCAAAAACCAACACGGGGTGGAAAAGGTTGATACTTGTTTATAATGAAAAAATACAAAACAACCCAAAATCCAAAAATGCTTTGAATTTTTTTGAAGGCAGATACTTGTTTAATGAAATACATACCATTACCAAAAAAAAAAAACCAAGAAGAATAAGAAGTATGTACTTAAATGAATGGAATGCATATCTGTTTTGCATTTTCCTAATCAAAGTATATAATTACTTAACCAAGTATATATTAGGTTATGGGAAGGTGAGGACTACATGAACGACTACAAGAATGATTGAGTGTATCAGCACCCTCCTGTTACCGGATGATGATGGAAGGTATGAACTCACGCATAAATTCAACTTGGGCAACCAATGAACTTGTCCAAACTTCCACAACTAAACACATTTGAAGCCATCCGTTCTGGTTTGATTGACGAGATATGAAGTTGATATTTGATGAAACGCTGAAGCATTAAAGGGGAAAAAAAAGAACCATGTAATGCCATATCACGGGAATTAAATGCACATAAAAAATCAAGAATAATCACATCTTGGGGAATAAAATATGTTAGTAGATATTACAGTTTTGTGAGGAAAAAAAACTTTAAACGCTAGCGGTGGCGGAGCCAGAATTTGTATAAAAGGAGGGCCTAATGTGAATTATGTAAATATATTATAAAGTTATATCACTATATATATTTTTTTAATTTCAATGGCATAGATTAAAAAATGAATATGTATAAAATGAGATAAAGGCATTCACACAAAACATATCACTGAATAATTTTAAAACATAATTAGGGGAAAACACACTTACCCCCCTTTGGATGGGAGGTTAAAGTGGTAAAAGAATGGATAGAGAAAATGGTTGTTTGTTTACAGAGTATAACTTGATATTACTATGCCAGTATAAATGAGTATGAGAGAGTATAACAATTCTAAGTAACCCCTGTGATAAGCTTATACTCAATTTATTTATTCCCATGGAAGATGGGGCCCACCATCACATAAAAAAAATTACATCTCATCACATCAAATCATCTATCATCACCTTTTATACATCAATAAGGCCCACATGTCAAATCAATTTTTTACACTTTATTCACATTTTATTATTCATCAATCGAACAGCTCAACCATTATTATTACATTTTTCAATTAGAATAAAAAAAACACAACCAAACATCAAATCACTTATTCCGTTAATAAAGTTATTTATTCCTGTAATAGGTATAAACCCCATAATTGCTTATTCCTCGATCCAAACAGGGGGTTGAATTATTCGTTGAGTGAACAACTCTATTGGTTGGAATGCTAGATCAATCTGTTTATTGGAACTTCTAGCTATGATTGAATTCAGACTTAAATTTTTTTTTCTTCGAAGATATCAATATTAGCATATTCAAAATTTCAAATACAATAACCGTGTCATGTCTGTTTAAGAATAAGCACCGAAGGGGGAATGGAATTAGAACTCTAAATTGTACCCACTTTATTCACTATAATATCAATCTTGATAAATGGTGTGAATAGCTGCTGGAATATGTTCATGTGTATTCAGTTTTCTCACCGAATAGAGGGGAGAGTTGGTGTTGGAATATGCTTATTCAGTTTTGTGCAAACCTAGATGATGAACAAAATTGAAAATGGGCCATCAAGTCTTGGACATGGTACAACCTGGATTAAGGCTTCTGTACACCTATGACATAAGCTCAAAGGAAAAGGTGTTCATGCATTGTCATTCCTGAATCCTAACATGGTATTTGAATTCTCTGATGCAGCTTATACTATGTTAGGCATTTGATTAGGAGAAATATAAAAGTTGTGCATTTTTTTTTTTTTTTTTGCGAAAGGTATATACCTTTAAAAAAAAAGTAAATTCAGAATATGTTGAAACTGCAAAAGTGACTGTAGTATTTGTCATTTTTGTAATCCCCAATATGTTTCAATTTTGTTTTGAAGATATATATTTATCTAGTGAAATACATGATGCCTTTACGGAATACTGAAATATATACTCGAATGAATAAAAAACATTCCTTTCAGTAATATGGTATATACCAGTCTAATCTGCAGTGACTGGTTGAGTATATTAGCACCTAAGCTAAAATTATATCCGAGCCTTCACATGGTGCTAAAACATGTAAGCATTTTTAGACAGTCTTTACATGCAGCCTTGTTTATAGTCCATTAAATCTAGAAAAATAAATTCAGAGTTACAACTTAATTTCATGTTGATGTGGTCCTGCATAATAATAGCTTATAACAGTATTAATAATATATATATTAGCATGTCCCATGCCAGCTATGAATTGCTCATCCAATAATTTTTTATAGAAAAAACATTCAAACAAAATGAAATGCAACCTTCAGAATTAAACAAACCAGTCAGGAGCAGATTCATTTATTCAAGGTTAGTTCTCTTTTGTTATCTTTTTCTTTAAAGCCTCAAGAAAAATGAACTTCAAGTGTCCCCTAGTTTCAGAAGAAAGAAAAAAAACAAGCATTCATAAATTGCTCTGCTGATTTGCAGTGATGTTTTCTTCCAAAACATAAATTTTTGTAGGAGACGAATTTCAATTGATCGAGCGAACAAAACCGTACATGCCTTTAAGCACAATCATATGATAAATATTTGTCTTGCATTCAATGTCAGTAACAGAGATATTGCATACGCATTAGGATATTTTGTCCTTTTTTTTTTTTTGTCTTAAGGACAGTTTAGTTAATTAATTTTTCTTTGTATAATACATTAGATAATGTCACGTACAATTCTTTTATAGCCTCAATTTCAGTTCACACATGTTTTAATTTTTAAAAATATTATAAATCACCTAAAATGTGATACATTTTCTTATAAAAAAGGAAACATATACCCTAAACATATACTCTAATGAATTGTACTGATGCATTTACAAAAAATGTAAAAAATTTCAAACAAAACATATATCTCATTGATTTGAGTACATGATGCTAACAAAGCATGAGACTGAATATATTTGGTTCGAACATTGATGAGAAGCAAAACAATACTGTGACAGCCTTTAAGAACGATTTCTTTTTTTTCTGTAGAAAGGTCCACGAGTGGCGAGAAGCAAAACAAAAATGTGACAGCCTTTAAAAATAATATTTTTTTTATGTACAAAAGCCCACGAGGGGGGAAAAGAGAAAGAAAACATTGACAGCATCTGAGAACAATTTTTTTTAGGTGACCCAAATACCCCTTGACTTACCCCTTTATTTTTTCTATACCTCTAGAATTTTTTTTATTTTTTATTTACCCTTGTAGAGCTATCTCATTGTTTTTTTACCCTTCACCCCTACCACATCACATTTGTTACTTAAACTACCATCTCCACCTTAATTTTACCCCAATCCTTTGTAACTTCCCCAAAAATCCTCTCTCCCCCAATCCCTCTCTCTACTTGCACCTGATACTTTGTAAGCTCTCTGAAGCAATTGGAGACATTTATGTACCTAAAGCTTGGAGCGGCGCCGACGATCATCTCAACCCTCTTCTCCTTCGCTGACTCTGACTCCGCCATGCTCATTTAGGCCGCCGCCACCATCGGTAGCTTCGCATGTGGCGTCGACGCAGGAGCCCGAGCGGTGCTCGACGGTAGCGCCATATTGATCCTCGTGAAGTTGCTCTCCAACTGTAACGAGAGGGTATACGTTGCGATCTCTTATGCCGCTTTATGTGATTTTTGATGTAAAAATATGAATTTTTTCTTGTAAGATTTTTTTGGGATTGTAAACTGTGTGATTAGTTTTTGTTTGGTGGTTGACGGAAAATGTGTTTTTCTAATGGAAAAAAATTATTCTTTGATGACATGTTGTGATTATTTATAAAACATAATGAGGCTTTGCATTCTTTTCTTTTTCCTTTTTTTATTTGGGTTTGTTTGAAATGTGGATATTAATGTCTCGATTATATGTTTTTTGTTTGCTTTTGATGTAAAGGGAGGAGTTTTTATATTTTTTTTGAGGTTGGCTTTTGTATGATTAATTTATCTGATTATACAGAGAAAATGTGATGTCCTGTAATTAGTCATTTATATATTTGTAAATTGATATTACATTTCTGTAATTATGTATTACATTGTAGTTTCTGGATTTATTCATACATGCTCTAGAATTCAAGTTATTAATTTATGAAAACCACTTGATACATGATTATTGCAGTATTGTTGGAGCTCAAATTAACAATCATTAAATAGTCCTAGTTAGTTATGTTGTAGTTGTTACTTTTAATATGTTTATCATGCAGTATTATGGTAGTTTATATTTTGTATATGGTAGCTTATGCTGTTTATTCCTGGTATGCTATTTGTCTGAAATTCTGTAAATGATGAATTCCATCTTATAATTGGTTATACACATTCTGTAATTAGTTATTACCTTTCTGTATATCTGCATTACAATCACTAGGATACACTACAAAAAAATGTTGTTTCTGTAATGTCATCACTGATATATTTTTATTTATGTATGTTTATATAATCTTATGTGTTGTTTTAACTATCACATTACAATATTGTTGTAATGCTTTAACAACATGACAAATTTTTCCTTTATGTAAGTATCTTTGTTAGTTAATATAACTGGTACACATATTTCTGTAACTGTATCAAAATGTCTCTGTAAAACTGATATATCTTATTAACCTTAAATGTATCATTAGATGGACTCAAAAATGATTATTGGCCAGAGAGGTTGAGGAGCATTTGTTCAAGCCCCATCAAGTCAAGTTGGCTGCCGAACACCTCAAGATGCATGTCATTCAGCAAAAGAGAAAGGAAGAGGGAATGAATCTAATGAATGAAGGCAACAGAAAAATGGTGGAGTAAAAAAAATTGTTAGAGAGAGGCAGGGAAAGAAGATGCGGGAGGGACAAAAGACAAAAAGAGGTGCCGGAGTGGACTATTGGTGAAACCAAAACAAAACAAATCAAACACTGAAACCAAAACAAGTCCAGTCATACATAAAAAATGGTTAAACCCAAATATATACAAAAATATATACATCAAATGTTTGAATTACTACATTGTATGCCTAGTCTTTGCAAGGAGGAACATATGGTCTACATTGCGTCTAACCATGGTAAACGTGTCTTGGTGATGGACCTCATCTGGATAAGATATATATACATCAGATTAGTACAAAGTTATAATGTTCATCACATAAATATAATTATAACATACAGAATTGTATTAATGAATTATAGAAACTACCACTTACATAATCAAAACTATCATTTACACAACAGAAACAATTCAATTATAAAAATTACTAATAATAGAAACTATCAATTACAAAAACTACAAACATTACATATCCAGTATAACAACTACAACATAATAATTACCAATGTAATATCCAATTACAATAAAAACTATCATTCACATAATGTAATGCAGCAACTACAATACAATTACACTAAGGACATAATGTAATGCCCAAACTATAAAATTGAGATATTTCAGCTTATGAAATTAAACTACTACCAAAATTATAACTTAATTACAAAATGTAATACCCAATGTAACAGCTATAACATAACAACTAATACAATATCATATATTATTCACATAACAACTACAACATAATTACATAATGTAATGCCCACTGTAGCACCTACAATTAATTTTCAATTACATTAGCCATTTAAAGATATGTAAATGATGGAGATTTACACGAATTTACAGAATTGTAATAACCACATATAGATATAAAATGTAAAATTACAAAAACTTGATAAACACTTATAGAATGTAATTGACGGTTATTCCTACCCATTCTGAATCTTTTAAATCTAAGGAGATCAATTGTTTAAGCAAATAAGATTTCAAAAGCCCACAACATCCCATCCTCTATCCTGTCCAAAACACCCAAATCAACCACATTGAAAACCCAAGATTCCAAATATAATCAAATCAACAAATAAAATTCAAATTAAAAAACATTCCATCAAAGAAATCAAACAAAAAACAGAACACATCATTAGAAGACAGGATATATAGCTCAATTTCAAACCAAAATAACATCCAACATCCCATCGATTCACTTAAAAACCAAACAAAAAAGACACAAACTAACTCATGAAAATCAAATCTTTGACTCAATTTTTCATCCAAAAACACATCCAACCAATCAATGAATCAATTGAGTGTGTGTGTGTGTGTGTGAGAGAGAGAGAGAGAGAGAGAGAGAGAGAGAGACCAAACCAAGCCTTGTTGTTCACCAACACCGTAGAAGGAGCTGTAAATCAACCGGTCCACCGCGTCCAACTTTAGACTTCCTTTTCTTTCCCATCTCTCTCTCTATCAACCAATCAAAACCCTAAATCAATCCCCTCTCACAAACCCTAAAAACAGGGGGACACGAAAAGGAACAGGAAGATAACAAAGAAGGAAAAAAGAGAAGGGAATGTGAATTGTGTTTGTCTTATGTGAGAGGTTAGTTCTGATATTAAGAAAAAATAAGGGTAAAAAAATAATTGGATAAGCTGCTGGGGTAAATAAAAAAAAAAAAAAAAAAAAGGGATACAAAAAAAAATAAAGGGTTTAGTCAAGGGGTATTTGGGCAATTCACCCATTTTTTTTTTGGAAAAAGATACACACAGCCTCCATTGCAGCCCCAATTACAGTCCATCCCATTTTCCTCTTTTTTAAAAATCATATGCTCACTCTTTGAAGTATGCTGTTATATGAAATGAAGTATATAAAATGAAAAGAAAAAAAATTGAGTCATATACTATGATAGGACCCATACACTATAATAATACATTATATACTACGTTATCATAGTGTATAGAGCTGCAAAACGAACTGCAAAAAAGACTGCGTGTATCAATGCTCTTTTTTTTTCTTATGTAGAAAGGCCCATAACTAAGACCTCCCTACAGTGGCAATCTCAACCAGCTCACCAAGTGAGAGGTGGTGCTTTAAGAACGATTAATTGATTATATCAACTTGAGCAGCAATAATAATGTTCTTTTGTCCTTCACAAACAGAAAAAAAAAAGAACAAAATAACAGGGAAAAAAAAAATCAATGGCAACAAGTTTCCCCTGACAAACCAATCCCGCGTTCTTTTGGTGAGAAGAATCCAAACCAACCAAATAAACTATTTCTTTAGAAATAGCAACCAAAAACATTATTTTCAATATTCAATACAGATTGGGAGTTGAGATGCCCAGCGCCGGTTGGCCCTGACCGAAGACCTCGATCAATACAAGGATATGATTTGTTCATTGAAGTGTCAGTGCTGCCTAGATCACAGGTCTAGCATGAAAGATTTCAATCAAGGATATATTGTCCATCTAGGCTGGAGTTGGTCAATGATAACCATGTGACAGCCTCTATAATTAATAACCATGTTTGTCTTTAGTCCCCAATTGCACAATTATTGACCTCATGATGAAAGAGATGTTCAAACCAAAAATTTCAAACATATTCCAGCTCACCTCTATTGTCTATTTCCAAGCTTGAAGCCTCTGTGTAACACTGAAATCTTCTGTTTCAGAGAAGTAGATCTGGTGTAAGGATGGTTCTTGAGCTATTCAGTCCAACCATAGCTGTAGCATTCCAAAAAAATTTCATCTCCCCTTATTCAAAGATATCCACTCTCTTAAAATACAAGACCAACATCAATTCGCTCAAAAATGAAAGAAGCCGCCTCACTGATCTGAAGAAGAGGATAGAAGAGAGCTCGAACTAGCCGATAAAGAAGGAAAAGTACCGATACGCGAAGTGAAAACAAGGTTGCAAGATGTTGAAAACACCGAGCGTGTTCTGAACTCCATGGATTCCGAGTTAGCCAATGATGCATGTCTCCACGGGTGCTTTATCAATTGTCCGTTGCGTTACAGATTGAGCAGAGATGCGCAGAGGAAAGCTGAGGATGTCAAGCAACTAGTCAGATCTGGTGTCTTCCCATCTAGAGTGGCAGTCATGAATCCTAGAGTGCAAGAGGTACAGCACATACCAGGTCAACCGGTTGAGGGACAGAAGACAGCCTTAGAGATGATGGATGAAATCGTAAAATTGTTGAGGGATGATCATATTCAAAAAATTGGTATATGGGGCATGGGTGGGGTTGGGAAGACTACTTTGGTTAGAACCCTTAATAATAATCTCGGTGATTGTTCTTCTTCCCAGCTTTTCGATATTGTGATATGGATCACAATTTCAAAGGACATAGATCAGCATGACAGAGAGCACAGACGAAAATGCAATTTGGTTGTTCGAGAGACTGAAGAAGGAGAAGAAGAGTCTACTGATTCTTGATGATGTGTGGGAGAAGATTGATATGGATAAAGTAGGCATTCCACATGGTGATGCCCATCCTGGTTGCAAGATCATATTGACGACCAGGTTCATGGATGTGTGTAGGGAAATGGAAACTGACAAGGAGTTTAAGGTGAATGTTCTAAGCAAGGAGGATGCGTGGGTATTGTTCAGTCAGAGTGCAGGGGATGTTGTTGAGAGGGAGGAGATAAAGTCACTTGCAAAAGACGTTTCTAAAGAGTGTGGTGGTCTGCCATTGGCCCTCATCACCGTTGGGAAAGCTATGAGGAAAATGAAACAGCCTGAGCTATGGAAGAACGTGCTGTATGAATTCAGAAGATCAGCCCCTTACATCCATGGAGTAGAAAGGGAGGTGTTTCTGCCTCTCAAGTGGAGTTATGATTCGCTGCAAGGTAAGAACATCAAGCCATGCTTTTTGTACTGCATTATGTATCCCGAAGACTACTCTATTAAAGTGAGTGAACTAGTGCATTGTTGGATGGCTGAAGGATTAATAGATGAATCAGATGATCCGGAGGAACCATATAATCGTGGATTTGCTTTTGTTGAAAATCTGATCGACTCTTGCATGTTGGAGCCAGGAATTCAAGAGGGAAAGGTGAAAATGCATGATGTTATACGTGATGTAGCTATATGGATAGCATCATCTTCTGGACATGAATTTGAAACATTTACTCGATCAGGCAGGGGCTTGACCAAATTCCCAGAGGAGTCGATGAAAGAATCATTAACAAGCTCTAAGCTACTATATTTGGTTATCCAAGGAAACCCTTTGATGGGTGTACCTGAAGAGTTATTTGTTGGGATGAGAGCACTTCGTGTCTTGAATTTGAGGGAAACCCGTCTAAAAACGCTGCCTCTCTCTCTTGGATTTCTGGGAGACCTTCGTGCACTTTTTCTGCAAAATTGCTCATTTTTAACAGAGCTACCCCATCTTGGTGAGTTCAAGAAACTTATAGTCCTTGATCTTAGTTTGACCAATATTCAAGAACTGCCTGAAGGGGTCGAAGAGCTATGCAACCTTCGGCAACTGAATTTATCTTACACATGTGAATTGGTGAACATTCAAGCTGGTGTTATTGCACAGTTGTCTCGTTTGGAAGAATTGGAGATGCAATACAGCGCTTATAAATGGGATGTCTCTGGGCCACAGAGCATGGGAAGAGATACCTTTAATGAGTTGGGTTCATTAATGTGTCTGCGTCTTCTATATATTGGTATAGAAAGTGTCGCCTGTCTCTCCCTGGACCTCTCTTGGTTGAAGAAATTGAAAAAATTCAATATATGTGTTGGTTGGCGAGATCATGACTATTTTAATTCAACAAAGTATAATGAAAGATTTGTTGTGCTGAGTTCAATTGATCTCTCAGGAGAAGCACATTTTGATGAACTGTTGGCAAATACTACCGCACTGTGCTTCAACAATTGCAGAGGAATCAGAAGCATCTGTGAACTCCTGGAAAGTGGTACCCGTGCTTTCATCGGCTTAAAATCACTCACTATCAAAAATTGTAAAGAGATGACATGTGTGATTAAAGGAGAGCTTGTCCAGGAAAGCGTTTTACCGAATTTGGAAAAATTGGAACTTCTCCGCTTATCAAATTTGGAATATATTCTGGAAGGAATGATCCCAGATGGAGAAAGTCTTAGAAAGTTAAGAATCATAGACGTTGACACATGCAATGCTCTGCAATGTCTCATCACGCCAGCCTTACTACCACATGTGCAGAGCCTAGAACAAATCACGGTGGTGTCTTGTAGCAGGATGAGTGTGCTCATTCCCACTGAAAATGTTGCTGAATTCTCCAAGGTACGTGATTTATATCTTATTGAACTACCAAATTTGGAGGCTGTTTCCAAAAATCCATTGGCATGGCCTTCCTTGGGGCGTCTCACAGTGCACCTCTGCCCCAAACTTAAGGATGCCATCCGCATCGATAACCAAAACCCAATACGTGAGATAGAAGGAGATGCAGAGTGGTCACTGATATGTCCTGGAGATGCAAGTGGACAAAACATACTACAATGTGATTGTACCATACAGAGCTAAAATATGTGTACGTGTATTTCACTTGTTTTTGTTTTTTTTGGTGATATGAAGCTTTTACCATGTTGTAATAAATCCTCATGGTGCAAATGACCAAGTACATTCATTGTTTTTCTTTCTTCCTATTGAAATTTCTTATGATTGATGGAGAATGGAGAAATAAACAATGCTACAAGATCTCAATTGCCACAAATATTTTTCTAAAAAAAAATCCAGCATCATTTGACAGCGAAAGAACATTTTCTGCGGCCAAACCACAATTGTGTTTGTTATATATCCAGACATCAAATCAATTATGTGGGTCAGAAATTAAATCAACCTTAGCAATGAATGAGAAGTTGTTTTCCAAAAAAAATTTATATGGATACACCATTGACAAGCTCTGGCACATGGATAATTTCAATAACATCAAGATACAGGGATGCAGACAATTTTATATGGATAGCAAAAACATGACAAAATGATGTACGAACCTCACTTTCATCATCGGGAATGCTTTCCATGAGAAAAGGATCACAATACATTGTGATCTCAAGGAGTACTTCAAGAACAGATGATCTCACAGTTACATGCTTCTGTAGAAACACAGTTGAAAAGGTTTTCTCATGTTATAAACTCATAGTTCTCATAGTAGCAAATGAAAAAAAAAATTGCAACATCAAATCACCTGCAGCTCCTCCGCAGTAGTTTCCTTGAGGATTATTCCCAGTAAGCGGCATGTAACCTAATAAAAAAGAAATTCACACGATAAGTTAGTTTTTAATGTGTTTGGTTACAAATAAAAAAAGACTTGATGATAATTTTGATGAATCTAATGTTGCAGATAGAACAATCTTTAGATAAAAATGACCACATGCCACCAAATTCCTAAATCAGTAATAAAGACGACATTGTGAAAAGTGTAATAAAAAATCAATTTACCTTTCTTCCTTCACTCAATCTCTGCCTTATTTGTTGCGCTAGAGTCGGCTGCAAATGTAAGATGAATGTGAGGTGGTCTCAATTTTTAATAGCATCTCTTGCCTAAAGGGAAAAATATTATAAGGCACCTTTACTGGCTGAAAAACTCATCAACTACGTGTTGCGCTCTTGAATCCTCTGATGTTGACCACAGCAAAGAAGAGCTCATATTTGCATTTGATTGAGGAATTGCACTGTAAGTACTAGGTGTAACACGCTGCCGTTTTGATTGTTTTCTTTGACGGGGTGCAGGAGTTCTCAAAAATTTCCATGCAAAAATAACTGCAAGAGCGAGGCCAGCAAATGCTTCAATGGAGCGAGCATTCTGAAATAACACCAAATGTCAAAGAAAAATAAGACAAAGCGGTTGTCAACACATTGCAATACCTAATGGTAGACAAACTGCTAAAAGTAACAGTGTCACTACAAGAATATTTCAAACTTCTCATATGCATATTAATTCAGATGTCATCTTCCTGTCCAGATTTAAAACAAAAGGTCTTCAAACGTTAATCAATATTTATTTAAAACCTTGCTTCAAGTAAATCCCCAAATTCAAATCCAATTTGCGCTTAAAATATGGGAATAATTTATTCATATACAAAAACAATTACTGACACTTCAAAGCTTGCTCTAACATAATTCATATACAGAAATGTGTTATACTGTTTTAAAGTGCATCAGAAATCAAGTAAATAACCAAGTTGTTGATCTGAAAACAAAATTCAAGTAAAATAATTAAGGGGCGATATACCATTACGGATACACCTGCCCTCAGTAAAAAAAGGATTGCATTGTTATAGGTGTGCACCTAAATAATGCTTCTGAAAGAAATACACCTAAGACCAGCCCACTACTTGATGCATGGGCTCAGCTAAGAGTGCATACACGTAAACATAACTTAATGAATGAATGATCACATAGCCATATATGATTTAGATTAACTGACAATCATGCGAACAAAATGAAACCACAAAGAATAACAAGAAGCTTTGAAGATACGAGGCAAACTATGAAGCCTGGAAAGCAAATTGGGGGGGGGGGGGGGGGGGGTGTGAATCTGTTTATTTGTTGTTTTCCTATTTCTTCTTTTGTACCTTGCTCCCACTTAGTATAATATTATAATTGGCACATTAAAAAAAAATTAAATTAAATTTTGGATGTAAAATCTTCCAGTTTACCTCTGTGGTGAAGATGAAATGGCTCTGTTCTAAAAAAGAAAAGAAGAAAGAAGAATGATAAAAGCAAGAAAGGAAAATTCCTTTTGATGGTGCTTTTGGCTGTTTGCTGGTTTCACATCAACAATCCTATTTAGAGAAAATTTGGACTTCTGTGGTGACCTTCCTGAATATGTAGTATAAAAATTCAGAATATATGTTAATCTGGGAAAACATGGTTTGCATGTCCCCCCAACAAAATATAATAAAAGGATAGTTATGTTGAGTTCAATTGATCTCTAAGGAGAAGCACGGTTTGAGGAACTGTTGGCAAATGCTGCCGCACTAGAGTTGTTCAAATGCACAAGAATCAAAAGCATCTGTGAACTCGTTGAAAGTGGTACCCGTGCTTTCGTTGGCTTAAAATCACTCACTGTTATCAGATGTAATGAGATGACATGTGTGACTAACGGAGAGCTTGTCCAGGAAAGCATTTTACCAGAGTTGGAAGAATTGAACCTTTTCCTTCTACCAAATTTGAAATATATTGTGGAAGGAATGATCCCAGATGGAGAAAGTCTTAGAAAGTTAAGAAACATACACGTAGGTTCTTATCACATCTGCCTTATTGCCATATGTACAAAGCCTAGAAGAAATCCTGGTGGATACTTCTCCAAAGTACTTCTTTATTTCTTAGTGATCTATCAAATTGATGTTGCCTACTTCTCCAAGGTACGTGATTTATTTCTTTAGTGATCTATCAAATTTTTAGGCTGTTTCCAAAAATCCATTGGCATGGCGCCATGGCCTTCCTTGGAGAGTCTCACAATGCACAGGTGCCCCAAACTTAAGAATGTTATTCCATAACCAAAACCCAATACATGATATACGAGAAGATGCCGAGTGGTCACTGATATATACAACGGGACGGAAATGAGTATAACCATTCTACTGTGTCATGCAATGTGATTGCCCCATATAGAGCTACAAATATGTGTACCTGTATTTCACTTGTTTTCCTTTTGATGTGAAGCTTATTTTCCATCTTCAAAATAAATCCTCATAGTGCATATGACCAATACCATTTAATTGTTTTCCTTTCTTTCTTTCTCTCTTTTAAATTGTCCTCCGAGTTGCTGGGAATGGTTCAAGCGAATGATTGCAATAAATTTTGTTTACATCTACAAATTTTTACAAATGAAAAAAAAAAGTATAGATAGGGTTTCGTTGCATCAATCTCTTAAAATGGAGAGACAAATAACAGAATCAAATGATCAAATTGAATCTCGTGACATGAGAGTAACAATTGAATTTGGATATTACACTCACCTGAGTTCAATTGTTCTTCACGCGATAGACATTATGGTTGTTTCCATGAACCAAAAAAATAAAAAAAAAGCTTCAATAAAGCTCAATCTGTCTCTGAAGAAACGGATGGTTGTGATTCCCTCTCTCCCGATGGAGAGGATTTGCCCGTTGGATGCCGAATTTGCGGACCAGATCGCTCCCTCCCTCTCACATCTCTCTCATCAGATGGGTTGCTTATTGAATTCTTTCTGGGTAGCCCTAGCCCACCACCTTAAAAACTGATCCCACCAACTGAGTTACCCCACCAGCCTTTTTTTTTTCTGTTATTTCTTAATCTACCACCACACATATCATCACACAGCGGATCTTAACCCCACCACCTTCAATTTTTTTTTTTTTAGTTTTGTTTTTCTCTTCTCTTTTCTTTCTCCTCCATTCACTAACAAAGTTTAATGAAATAACAAAGTTTCTAATAGTGCTATGTGTCCGGTCAAACCAACACCACTAAACTTTACTTGTTTGTTAAAAAAGGGTGTATAGATATCAGAATATACGGTTTTAGTATTCTATATTCTTTTATAATTGTATTATTTCAACCAATTCATCAACTGTTATAAAAGGACGTCCATGTGTAAAATCACACCATCACCTCTTATGGTTTATTATTCAAATCTTGTTCATCTTTTATATACTATTTATCAATAATCAATCAAATAATAAAAAAATTTATTATGTTTTTCAATGAGATAATTAAAAACACTATCAAACATTATATTCTTATCTATTCTCGAATAATTATCTATCCCGAAATCATTTATTTCAATACCCAAATGGGGGTTGAGTCTTTTCTGCATTCCCCTCTACATCTTGCATATGTTTTCTTTTAGCATATATTTAATTGGTAAAATATGTTCTTTCACAACCAAATGAATCACATATGAATTGAATGCATATAGATTTTATATTTTTCGTAATAGAATATATAATGACATAGCAAAATATATATTATATTGTTGACATTGTGATAGTAAACATGATTGCAAAATAGGATAAGTCTATAATGTGTATACTTCATGAGCTATTTACATTCACAAAAATTAATATGTATTATAATGAGTCATATAAGATTACTTTTTTAAAAAAATTTGAAAATTTAAATGTTTATGGCAAGGGATAGAGGATTTCATCTGGAATTGCAAATAAGAATTTCTGCATGAAGAAAAAATTGTTTTATTATTTTTGGGATAAAAAGCCCAACAACATGGGGCTATTATAACAAAGTGAGTGAAGGCCCAGCAGCCTAACATTTTTGTTTTTCAAAAATTATTAGACTTAATTATTATTACAGTTTGAAATTTAAATCAAGCACAAATCAAATAAAAATTATATGCTTTGACAAAAAAATGTATATCGTTCTATTTCAAGTTGAATGAACTTATTTTTAGTAAATGTAAATAAAAAATTTAACGAGGTATAACATCATTTAACGATCTATATATTCTTCGTTGGATTTTTAATAAGATATATAAGATTGTATTTTAAACTGTAAAAAATTATCATGGTTCAAACAGTAATATTTTCCCGGGGCCAGGGTGAGGTGCCTGTTCTACCACTTGGCGAGGGGTTAGCAGGTTGGTTTCTCTTTTTGGTTGATTTGGTGTAAAATCATGTTGGGTTGTGCTTAAAAATGATGATTTTTATTATGTATTTATTAATACCATATGGAAAGAAAGTGAGCCACTGGATTGATGATTGATCCAATAGTTGAGACTGTGTACACACACAGGAATGGCAATAGGACGGGTTAGGACGGGTTTTGTGAATCTCAATCCTAGATCCGCTCTCAAAATCTTGTTTCAAAACCGTCCCAAACCCATGATGGGGTTAACTTTTTCATTATAAACCAGTCTCAACAAGTATGTAAAAAACTTGAACTCGCCCAACCCGTCCCATTTAAGTCGGGTTTATGTAATATTTAATCTAAGTTCAAATTTTAAATAAAAATAAATATTTATTAGAATAAATCCTACAAAATAAGAAATATAAACTTTCAATCTCCATAACAATCTCCATAACAAGTGAAAAATATAATGTTTTTTTTTAATACCAGAAACAACCCGTGTATATTTATATGATTTCAAATTTCAATTAGCTTTTGAATTTACTCTTTCTTATTTTTTTTATTTTTTTTTGAAATATCAAATGATAAATATAAATTATGTAATTATTATAATAAATATTTAATCCTATTATTAATAGCAACCGGGGCTGGTTCGAGGCGGGTTTTACTAAGTAAACTCATTTCCCGTCCCAAACCCGTCAGGTTTTATTTTATTTCTCCCAAACCCGTTTCAAATCCGAACCCGACCGAACCTGTTGGGACAGTCCCATTGCCATCCCTACACACACACTAACATTAGAAAAAACATTAATCAAACAAACACGTTCCGACGATCCCAAAACAATCCCAAATGTCTTTTTCTTGTAGGACTGTAACTTGGGTGGGTTTGGTTGAGTGGAGTTCAATTTGAATATAACTCAGCGTAAAAAAAAAAAAAAAAAAAAATCAACCCAACCTGACTCTCACATTTGATGAGGTTAACTCAAATCCAACCCGTCAAGCTTGGATTGGGTTTAGATTGGCTTCTGCTTTGATTTAGATCGGAATAGGTTTAAGTTGGGTTTGAGTTTAACTTTAAAATGGAGTCTCCGTAACGATTTGAATAATTCAAATTTCATCTAATAAATTAAATAATTTAAATTTTACAAATACTTTTAGATTTACAAGTCTTCACATCATATTCATGTTGAATTCAGGTTACTGAACCCGTCAACTCAAACCCAACCCAATTTAGATTTGTGTTCCTCGAGTTGAGGTTCCAGTTTAAGTTGGAAAACTTTCAATCCAAATCCACCCAAAAGTTACAAACTGAATTAAATTATGTCAGGCTCAACCGGTCCAAGTGACACCCCCAATTCCCTTATCTACTCACCCTTCCCCCCTCTCTCAAAGACGAACATGATTCTTCTGCCTTCATCAATCCTAGATGTCCTCATGCCCGGTTCACCAGTTGGAAAGATGTTACTTTGATTTTATCTTTAGCATCAGATGTTTTCTGGTTCTCATAGTAGTGCTAAAAATTGGATTGCGTGTAGGGTTGGTTTCGTGTTCTTTTCTTTATTCTAGTGTAAGATAAAGATTTGTTGAGTTTTCTTTTCTTTAGACCGTTAATTCACTCATTCAGTCAGTCTATTTTGTAACTCCGTTTGCAGACTCATACATTATGATAGCGCAATATACACTGTACTATTATAGCATATGGGGTTCTAACATAGTGTATGAAGTAAAAAAAAAAATTTATTTTTTTAAAGAAAAAAATATTCTATTATATCTTAGTATATACTTTATTTTGTATAACATCATTTATTTTAATAAAAGAATGTATAATTTTAAAGAAAAAAAAATGGTGTGGACTGCGGATGGAATTGCACTGGGGCTGGACATACCATTTTCCTTTCTTTGTTCTAATGTTTGAGAAAGCTTTGATTATGTGACTTTAATGTTGGTGGATTATTTGAGTGTTCTTTTCATTATTCTAGGGTGTGAGAAAGATTTGATTATAAGACTCTACTGTTGGGGTGCGTTGGATTCTGTTCTTTGCTTCTCAAATGGTTTATACTTGTGTTATTAATCGTTTAATCATGGAAACTTTAGCTATTACCAAAAAAGGGATCATGGAAACTTTAGCCCAAGAACCAATAAATTTAAAATACTTGACAAACTTTTGCACGTAACAACAGAGGAAGCTCAAATATTTCATTTCACGGGATTTTTTTTGAGTTTCCAATCTAGTTGTGTTACCACCCAAACCAGTGAAAAAAGATGTTTAAACCAACAATTTCAAACATGTTCCAATCCACTACATCTATTCATAATTTTCAAGCTTAAAGCCTCTGTCTACTGAAGCCTCTGTTAAAGGATGGCTCTGGACATTTCCACCATATTAGGTTCAACCCTAGCTGAAGCATTCAAATGCCTCGGCGGCTTCCTCTATTCAAAGATTTCCACCATTTTCAAATACCAAACCAACATCAATTCCCTCATAAATCAAAGAAGCCGCCTCGCCGATCTGAAGAAGAGCATTAAAGATCAGCTCGAACTAGCAAATAAAGAAGGAAAAGTACCCACACCCGAAGTGGAGACATGGTTGCAAGATGTCGAAAAGATCGAGGAAGATCTGAAGTTCATGGATTCTGAAATCACAGCCAATGATGCACGACTCCATCGGTAGGCATATCATATATGCTAATATCAATATCTCAACTTTTTATTTGGATATTAATTTTTGGATTCGAATCCAAATCAAACACGAATATTTTTTAGATAACTGATATATTAGAATATTAACATTTTTTTGAATAATCAAGTGATATTTTAAAGAGATGTCAAAATTAAAATTGAAATTTTAAAACTTATTTTTCAGATATCATTGAAAATTTAATAGTATTATAATATATAAAAAAATCGAAATAAACCCCCTGTAAACTGCCAGAAATCCATAAAACCCCTTAGCTTTTCCTATAGTCCATAAAACCCCCTGAAAACACCAATGTAAATCCAAATAACCCCCTGGTTAAACTTCCATTAAGTTTGTCAATTATCCAAAAAAATACCCGTATCCGATTTGAATCTGTATCCGAAAATTCAAAAAATATCCGATATCCTAAGTATTCGTATCCGTATCTGAAAAAAATATTTGTATCTGAAATTTTTTGGATCGGATACGGATATGCTTGTATCCGATCCAAAAAATATCCGTATCCAAAAATATTATTATTATATTATTTATTTAATTTTATATTTATATTATTAGGATTAGTATGAGTTTTTTTCTTTATTTTTTTCTCTAGAGCATGTAATGTTTTATGTATATACTTATAATTTTATGTTTTATATGAGGTAATTATTAGATTTTTTTACATATTTTAAATGTTAGATATATAATTTTTATTTTTGGATAATTGATCTTTGAAAATTTTCATCGTTCTATATTCATTTTGAATTTTCAGATATTCCGGATAATTATCCTTATCCGAATCCGGATTTTTAGATTGGATACGGATACTTACTTTCAATATCCGTCGGATATCGGATATGGATATTTTTTTGGATACGAATACAGATATGGGCGTATTCGATCTGTATCCGTCCGATTGACAGGCTTAACTTCCATTGACAGATGATGAATATTATGTTAATATTCTGTTAACCCTGAATGAAAACACAGTATACTAAAAACCTCTACAATTTGTTAAAAATAGAAAAAAATCTTTCGTACATGACAATTTTACCCCTCCTAATAAATTTTAGAAATCTATCGGAAGAGGTAAAATTTTCATTTACATAAGATTTTTCACATTTTTAACACATTGTTACAGGTTTTTGGTATACTATATTTTTAATCAGGTTAACCAAACATAATATTTTCAGAATAATTTTAATCTGTCAACGAAAATTTAACTCAGGAGACTATTTGGATTTACATAGGTGCTTTCAGAGGGTTATATAGACCTTAGAAAAAATGGCATAGCAGCGGCGAGTGGGAAAGAAAAAAATTGACGTTTTCCACTTGAAGAAGAAGATTATCGTCTTCCTCTTAGATGAATCCTTGAATCCACAAAAAAAAAATAATTTTTTTTTTATTAATCTCAATTGACTCTTCCATTGTGGTAGCACTCCTATTTATAGGTCACAATTGATTACAAATCCAAACAATATTCTAACCACAATTAGTTATAAAATCAAATTAACAAATTCAAACAATTAAAATACTAACAAACTTATTCTAACAACTAAAAGATACTAACAAACTTATTCAAATTTTAAATAGAAAAAAATCTAAACTAACAAATTCAAAATAAGTCATAGATTGATAAATTTATCGTACATCAGTCTTCCCTGCTTGAAAAAAACTTGTCATCGAGTTCAAAAGATATGAGCTTGACCCATCTGGAGGCTTATATTTGATATAATCAAATGGCTCAGTCATGTGGAAATCCCTCTCGATTTGTTCTTTCACTTCTAATTTGACCGGTAAGATTTTATGCGGCTTTTCATTCAATGGGGCCAACACAATTTTTTGTCCATTTTTCACAAAGATAGACATTCTCTCTTCCTCCATGAGTCGCATCCACATCGAATGGCCATGGTCTCCCATGAATTATATGACAAACATCCATATTAACCACATCATTCTATACTTCTTCAACATAGTTTTTCCCTATAGTAAAACGAACAAGACAAATATTTGTTACCTTAATTTCTGAACCCTTCTTGATCCAACCAATTTTGTAGGGAGTTGGATGCTTCTCTGTTTGTAGTTAGAACTTCTTTACCAATGATGTAGACACTGTTAAATGTATATATATGTTAGGGTTAAGGGTAGATTAGTCATTTTCTCATTTTCCTTTTTGTACTATAAATATTGGATACAAACCCTAATAATATTCTTGATTCAATTTCTGATTCTAACATGGTATCAGAGCTTGAATCCAATTTTTTTCTTTGATTTTCGGTTGGCGATACTCTCCATTCGCGAGATCGTCGACGCTCCGCTGTCCGTCGTCCTGTTCGTGTCACCCGCGCGCAGCCCCGCAGCTGCCTTGCACTTATCTGCTGCCCCTGCTGCAGCCCCACTGGTGTCCCGCGCTGATCCGCTGCTCCTGCAGCAGCCCCGCCGCTGCCCCGCGCAGATCCGCTGTGTCACGCCCCAGGCGTCCCCGAGACGTGGCAATAATAAAATATCAGCTATCAATACCTGAGGTCAATAAAGACTCCAACAACAATACACAAGGCGGCAAAGCAAGATAATGATAACTGACTGAAAAGCGGAAGCATAATATATAAACAATGTCTGTAAATCAAAAACATTATTACAGACCCGAATACACAATCAATGTCCTGTGAAAGCCAAGTCTAGACCAAAGAAAATACAACCTGTGCCACATGCACGATTTACAAAGCATAAAATGACTCTAGGAATGCTGACAGCCTCGCACTCGCCACCCGCCGGCAGAACGCTCCACGCCCATAAGACCACGCCACAGGAAAGCTCCAGCTCCACGCCCAACACTGCCCCTGAAAAGAAACAGTATGCGAGGGGTGAGCTACAAGCTCAGTGAGTGGCTGGAAACCAATCACCATACTACAGTTCAATACATAATCAATTTCCTTTCAAGGAAAACATGGGTGGAAACCCATGGATAACTGGGTCACGCGGCGGCGCGACCAACCTCACCCCCACCCTCACTCCCGGAGGGAGTCTTTTGGGACTTTTGGGGAGAGACCATACCGTCGGTCGAAGAGACCCGGATTTACTGGTCTACACAACACTACTGGATCATCTACATCTAGATAATTGCTCAAACGATGCCTTTAAACATCGACACAGGACCGGACCCAACAACTATGGGAACGGTCGAACAACGAATGGGTCACGCGGCGATATTCTTCACCTCATCCTTACCCTCACTCCTGGAGGGAGACTCTTGGGACTTTTGGAAGAGATTTAGACTGCTCTACACCCTTGGTCCACCCGGTAGCCTCTCCCACACAACGCTGGGGAGTCCCTACTCGGATCCAACGAAAGGGGAGAACGATTCCCACGCCCGTAACATCATTCGTTAACCCTCTCCCGGGTAGTATCTACAACCCGATCTCCTCAACTCACCGCTCTACACCCTTGGTCCGCCAGTAGCCCTTTCCTCGGGTAGCCTCTACCTGGTATACTCCCACGATCAGTACCCTTCCGAATGCATCGGTGGTACCTACGGATGGGAGCCCTTTGTCAGGACAACTAAACCCGAGAAGTTCCTACGTCGGATCCAACGAAGGGGAGAACGATCCCATGTTCGCAAAGCGAACCCAATGGAAAACAACTACTCTCGATACTCACTTATCGAGATATCAAAACACAGGCATAACAACAATCAACACACTCATATTAACCTTAAAATAGTCATAGTCCCTATACGGGAGTAACTACACAAGTTAGTGGGTCGTAACATCGCCGATCCACCCCACGCTCACCCTTTAGGGGTGTCATGGGCCTTTTGGGACAGACTAGACCGCTCTCCACCCCTGGTCCACCCGGTAGCCTCTCCCACACTCCGTAGCCTCTACCTGGTATACTCCCACTATCAGTACTGTCCGACGCATCGGAGGTACCTACGGACGGGAGCCCTCTGTCAGGTCAGCTTTCCAACGTCGGGGAGTCCCTACATCGGATCCAACCAAAAGGAGAAGACAGCCTACTCACGCGCGTACGATCCTGTTGGATCCGTCAACAACGATTTCTAACACTACTAATGTCATGAATTCTCAAGAATTCCTCCAGGGCGCATAACTAAGATGCGGGGAAACATATATTATAACAACAAGGTTATAATATTCTCTAAGGCATGCTTATCACAATATGCTCACATTTGATTTAAATAAATTAAACTAAATGGGAAACATGCGTAGGTCGGGGCTTTCCAATCAAAAGGACATGGTGTCTAGGCATGTATGGGCCTCTATACATGATATATGGATGCATATCCCTAGCATACAAGGTCTAATATGGCATGGATACATCATATTAATCATGCATTAACATGGTATCTACATATTATAGCTAAGGAGCCCCATCGATGCGCAACGCGCGTCTATGCGGGTCGAGCGCATCCCTAGAGAGGGGGGGGATTGGAATCGAACCACTCACCTTACAACCCGGGACCTCGCGCATCCCATCCGACGAGATCTGCAAGGTAGGGGCATCCAATTTGGTGAGTAACAACACAATTTACACATAGAAATCAATAGAAATACAAAATACTCAGACAAGCATGCATACGGGCTCGCACGCATGCGAACACGCACGTACGCACGCGAGTCCGAGTGCCCCGACACCTACCCGAACCCTCGAGCAGCCACACGCATGGCCCCCCGCACGCGCACGCACGCATACGCACGCACGCACGCACCCCAGCACCCTCGGCGCACTGCCGCGCGCGCGCACGCTCACGCGCACCGCGCGTCCAGCCCAACGAGTACCCGCGCGCACTGCGCCCCCGCGCAGCACCCTGCGTGCACGCCCCAGCATGCGCACACGCACGCACGCATGCGTGCGCGCGCACTGGTCCCCAGCCCCGCGCCCAGGCGCACTGCTCCGCGCGCGCGCCCGCGCGCACTCGCGCACACCCCCGCGCGCACCCCCGCTCGCACGCGCCCGCACGCGTCTTCTCGCCCGCCAGCGCCTGCGCGCGCACGCGCGTAGACTGCTCCCAACGCGCGCCCGACCTCTCCCAACCTCTTTTTAACCCTCCCCAACCCCTCACACACTCTCTAACCCCTATGCATGGCATGCAAGAATACCCTAAGCATCCCAACAACCCTAAAAATAAAAAAGAAGGGGAAGAGGACTTACCAAAAGAGGGAAACGGAAAGGGGGAGGTGCGGGGATCTCGACACGCCCACGGCCACCTCAACCACCACCACCACCTCTTCGGCCTCTCCTCAGCCTCCTCCTTGGCTGAAAATCATGGGGGAAGGATCATGAGGGGGAGCTTGAGAGAAGAGAAGATCAACAACAACAACACATGAACAACCCTTCACCATTTCTTCTTCCTTCACCATCTCCTTCTCTTTGAGGACTTATCACAAACACATGGGGGGCTTTGCAAGAGAGAAAGAGAGGCCAAGAAAAATGGGCGTGGAAGTGAGAGGGAGAGAGAGAGAGAGAGAGAGAGAGAAGATATTTGTTGCACACAAATATCTAAAGAGGGATGGAAATGACCCTTTCATCCCTGACTTAGAAATTCTGCGCATGCTTCACTGGAACAGCCATAACTTCCTCAATATAGCTCCGAATTGCACAATTCCAATTCCGTTGGAAAGCCAAGAAGATTATCTACAACTTTCATGTTCATGCCAAGATCAAATAATCTCTCCAGCTATTCCGAAATTAGAGCTAAACATAGAACAGGGCTGCTGCCAGAATTTCCCTCCCCGGGGTATACTTGGTAAAATACCCATAACTTTTACTACATGAATCCAGTTGACCTAATTCCACTTTTGTACGAAAGCTAACTCAAAACTGGACATCTCATAATAAAATCATATTTAAACCTCTTCATCTTGGATTTTAACAAAATCAAATCCAAATACCAAATTGGAAATACATAACTTCTAGGAAAAAAAATTATGTAGCCAAATTTTCAATCAGAGCGCTCCAAATGACACAGGCACTACACGCTGCCCCTGCCGCAGTCCTGCCGCTGCCCCGCGTAGATTTGCTGCCCCTGCCGCAGCCCCGCTGCAGCCCCGCAGCTGCCCCGTCGCAGATTCGCTACCCCTGCCGCAGCCCCGCTGCAGCCCCGCCGCTGCCCCTATCACAGCCTCGCGCATCACCGCTGCTGTGCCGCCGCTGCGCCGCCCTGCCGGGTCGCCTCACGCTGCCCTGCCACCCTGCTACGCCATCCAGCACCGCTCTTCCCCGCCCAGTCCCCAACGCGCGCACCGTCCAGGCCCGTTCCGCGCCCTACCCGAGTCGACTCAGTGTCGCGTGATCAGCGCAGATCCGTGCCGATCCGCTCGGATTTCCTGGGATCCTGTCCCGGACAGCATCCTGGATCTCCCGGGAATTCGTCCCGAGTCCAGACGCGCCAACGCGTCCCGGATCCCGCTCGCGCCCGGCCCAGCATCCGCTCCCACCTGTCCGACCCGGCTCCAACGCCCGACCCGACCCGGCTCCAGCACCTAACCCGGTTCCAGCTCCAGCTGCCCGACCCGGCTCCAGCGCCCAACCGGGTTCCGCAACCCGACCCGGATCCGCGGCCCGACCCGTTTGTCGCTCCGTCATCGATCTTTCGGTATTTTCTTTATCCGGCCGCTACGGGCTCATTCGGACTCCAAATATAGTCATATTGGTACTCATTTTGATCAGCTTTTCGTGATCTACGCATCTGTGACTGTTTTGGATCTAAATTTTTTTTTTATCTATTGCTGTGCAGGTACTATGGATTGCAGATATTGTCACTCTTTTGGTCATGTGACCCTCGATTGCCGCAAGTTGGCTAGAAAACGTGCTCGAGATGCCGCTTTCTCTTTATCAATCCAATCGTCTACTCAATCTTCTCTTTGTTAGGATCAGATATGTACATCAATTGCACCTCGCGTTGCTTCTTATTTAAATGCCACAATTGATTACAAATCCAAACAATTAAAATACTAACAAACTTATTCTAACAATTAAAAGATATTAACAAACTTATTCAAATTTAAAATAGAAAAAAATCTAAGCTAACAAATCTAAAATAAGTCATTGATTGACAAATCTATCCTACATCAAAAAATCAAGGGGTTATATGGATTTCAGAGAGTTTATAGTGGGTCATTTGTATTTTTTCCTATAATATATTAGGACTTTTTGCTTGTATACCATAAAAAAATATGATATTTATTTTTATACCACCACATATAATGTAATTATTTATTTGTATCATTAAAATTTTTCTTAATGTAAAAATGTGCCCCTCTTTTATCCTTTTTAACTAAAATGAACCTTAATTATAGTTAGTTTCTTAACTAAGAAGTAAAAATGAAAAAAATAACATTAACATGTAATATTTGTCATAATGTAAATAATTAAACATAATAACCTAATTAATTTTATGTTATTTCCAAATCAATCGTGAGCCATTCAACCTTACCCTTTCTTTCCTTTTCTTCCAATCAAGATATAATTTTTTAAAAAAATTTGTCATTTTGTAATATATATGATTAATTGTTCTCAAAATAATTTTATTTTATTTTTACTAATGTAAGTATTAGTAATTATTATGTCTTTGCTAATAAATAGTTTATATGATTAATTTTTATGTTTTTGGATTTTAGATGAAATTTATCATTTTCATGTTAAAATTAATATTTTTTATTTTTATAAATATTGTATTTGGTAAGGTTAAATATGCGAAAAAAGAAGAAGGATAATTTGATCATTTCTCTAATAGTTCAACTTGTTTTAATGGAAATTTGGATGGAAGTTAATTAGGATGGTAAATATGCATAAGTTCTACATATTTCAATGGTATAAAAATAAATAAGTTATTTGGAGTGGTATAAAATTAACTAGCATGTTTTTGGCTGATATACACGAAAAAAACCCAAAATATTATCATTGCAATTAATCATACAAGATAACAATACGGGCAATCTATAATACAAATATATATATTTTTATAATATATATCAGAAACGGATATTTTTTGGACCAGATAGACTAATATCCATATCTACACTCTGAATATTTGAATACAGAATATTTCTGATTTTTTAGATACAGATTCGGATCGGATTCGAAATTTTTTTGGTTAATTGACTGGCTTATCCACAGGTGTTGTATCAATTGTCGATTGCATTACAAATTGAGCAGGGATGCGCAGAGGAAAGCCGAAGAGGTCAAGAAACTAGTCAGCTCTGGTGGCTTCCCATCTGGGGTGGCAGTCGTGAATCCTAGACTGAAAGTGGTAGAACAGATACCCGGTCCACCGGTCGAGGGACAGAAGACAGCCTTGGAGATGATGGATGAAATCTTAAAATTGTTGAGTGATGATCGCATTCGAAAAATTGGTATATGGGGCATGGGTGGAGTTGGTAAGACTACTCTAGTTAGAACCCTGAATAATAAACTCGAGGACTCTTCTTCTCCACAGCTTTTCGATATTGTGATATGGATCACAGTTTCAAAGGGCACAGACGAAAAAACGATTCAATACCGACTTGTTGAGAGATTGAAAATGTCGACCAGCATGACGGAGAGCACCGAGGGACGTGCAATTCGGTTGTGCGAGAGGCTGAAGAAGGAGAAGAAGATTCTACTGATTCTTGATGATGTGTGGGAAAAGATTGATTTAGATAAAGTGGGCATTCCACATGGTGATGCCCATCCTGGTTGCAAGATCATATTGACAACCAGAAGCTTTGATGTGTGTAGGGAAATGGAAACCGACAAGGAGATGAAGGTGAATGTTCTAAGCGAGGAGGATGCGTGGAAGATGTTCAGTAAGAGTGCAGGGGATGTTGTTGAGCTGAAAGAGATAAAATCACATGCAAAAGACGTTTCTAAAGAGTGTGGTGGTCTTCCGCTGGCCCTCATCACCGTCGGGAAGGCTATGAGGGAAAAGGAGCAGCCTGAGCTGTGGAAAAACGCGCTAGATGAATTGAGAAGATCAGCCCCTGACATCCGCGGAGTAGAAAGGGAGGTGTTTCTGCCTCTCAAGTTGAGTTATGACTCATTGCAAGGTAAGAACATCAAGCCATGCTTTTTGTACTGCATTATGTATCCCGAAGACCACTCCATTAAAGTGAGTGAACTAGTGCACTGTTGGATGGCTGAAGGATTAATAGATGAATCAGATGATCTGGAGGTATTATTTAATCGTGGATTTGCTGTAGTTAAAAATCTGATCGACTCTTGCATGTTGGAGCGCGGAGATGAAGAGGAAGAGGTGAAAATGCATGATGTTGTACGTGATGTAGCTATCTGGATAGCATCATCTTCTGAGCCTGAATTTGAAACATTTGCTCGACCAGGCACCGGCTTGACCAATTTCCCAAAGGAGTCGATGAAAGAATCATTAAGGAGAGTTTCATTGATGAACAATAAAATAGAAAAATTACCACCCGATCGCTTAATGACAAACTCTAAGCTACTGTCTTTTCTTCTCCAAGGAAACCCTTTAAGGGACATACCTGAAGAGTTGTTTGTTGGGCTGAGAGCACTTCGTGTCTTGAATTTGAGTTCAACCCGTCTAAAAAAGCTGCCTCTCTCTCTTGGATCACTGGGAGACCTTCGTGCACTTTTTCTGGGAAATTGCGAATATCTAACAGAGCTACCCCATCTCGGAGAGTTGAAAAAGCTCCTAGTCCTTGATGTAAGAAATACCGGCATTCGAGAATTGCCTCACTCTCTTAGATCATTGGGAGATCTTCGTGCACTTTTTCTGGCGGGCTGCGATTATCTAGAAAAGCTACCCCATCTTGGAGAGTTCAAGAAACTTGCAGTCCTTGATCTTAATGGCACTGACATTCGAGAATTGCCTGACGGGATGGAAGAGCTATGCAACCTTCGGCAACTGAATTTATCTTACACGGATAAATTAGTGAACATTCAAGCTGGTGTTTTTGCACGGTTGTCTCGTTTGGAAGAACTGGAGATGCAACACAGCGCCTATAAATGGGATGTCTCCGGGCCACAGAGCATGGGAAGAGCTACCTTTAATGAGTTGGGTTCTTTAATGCATCTGCATCTTCTATATATCGATCTAGAAAATGTCGCATGTCTCTCCCTGGATCTCTCTTGGTTGAAGAAATTGAAAAAATTCCGTATATGTGTTGGTGAGCGAGGTGGTCCCATTTGGTGTTTAATTACGAATTATGAAAGGGTCGTTGAGCTGCATTCAATCGATCTCTCAGGAGAAGCACGTTTTGATGAATTGTTGGCAAATGCTAGCGCACTGTGGTTGAGCCATTGCAGAGGAATCAGAAGCATCTGTGAACTCGTGGAAAGTGGTACCCGTGCTTTCATCGGCTTAAAATCACTCGCTATTTGGCTATGTGATGAGATGACGTGTGTGATTAAAGGGGAGCTTGTCCAGGAAAGCATTTTACCAAATTTGGAAGAATTGAATCTTGGTATTTTGCAAAATTTGGAATATATTGTGGAAGGAATGATCCCAGATGGAGAAAGTCTTACAAAGTTAAGAATCATAAGCGTACTATTTTGCCCTGCTCTGCAGTGTCTTTTCACGTCAGCCTTACTGCCACATGTACAGAGCCTAGAAAAAATCAAACTGTTTTCTTGTAGTGGAATGAGTGTACTCATTCCCACAGAAGTGAATGTTGCCGACTTCTCCAAGGTACGTGTTTTAGATCTTGAAAAACTACCAAATTTAAAGGCTGTTTCCAAAAATCCATTGGCATGGCCTTCCTTGGAACATCTCATTGTGTACACCTGCCCCAAACTTAAGAATGTGATCCGCATCGATAACCAAAACCCAATACGTGAGATACGAGGAGATGCGGAGTGGTCACTGATATGTCCTGGATATACAACATGACGGAGCTCAAATATGCGTACGTGTATTCACTTACTGCCCTTGTTATATGAATCTTTTTTTCCATCTTGAAATAAATCTTCATTAGTGCAAATGACATTAATTGATTTTATTTCTTTCATTCTTTTTTATTTTCTTATGATTGATGGAGAATGGATAAGGATAAATAAACAATTATAGCAAATATTTTTCAAAAAAAAGAAAAAATTTCAGCATCATTTGACAGCCACAGCACATTTTCAGCAGGCAAACCACAATTGTATTAGCTACATATCCAGATGTCAAATCAATTATCTTAAGTCAAAAATTAAATCCACTTTAACTATAAATGAGAAGTTGTCTTCGTTTTTTTTTTTTTTTTTTGGGTAAACAATGCATAGTCACTTGGATTCATGTTTTTTTTTTTTATGCATGTTTGGATCCATGAGTTGATGAATGATAGAAGTTCCGTTGAAATGATAAAAGTGTGGCATGTATTTGTGCTTAAGCTACGATGGATGTTATGTTCATAAAATACATATTCGAATACTTAGGACTTTATTCTTTGTCTAATTTTCTTTTGGTTGATTCCATATTTATTTATGTCTGTTTTTCCTCTGCTTAGTCTTCCGCTCCATTTCTATTGTCTTATTCTTGCTTCAGAATTGTAAATTTGTCTTGAAATTTTACATTTTATTTTATGCTCATATTAGATGCATGTTTTTTGCAGTCTGTGTGCGCATCAACTCACGTCGTTATCACGTTGTTTCTGTTCAGGTTTGCAGATTGGGAGTGCGTTTGATGATGATGTGTTGTTCCTTGAATAAAGAAGAATAAGATCGCTCCTCTTTGTTTGGCGATCTCTCTGAATAAGCATTCTATGCAATAATATGTGTGGTTTTTGTGTGGTGTGCTATTGTGTGATTCAGCTTTGTTTCATTGATGTACTTTGACAAACTATGTTATGCTTTGAAATTGGTTTGTTTGAGTGAATATTTGGATTGTAATAAATCAGATTTGGTGATGATGATCTATTTTCCATTCAATACCTATAAATCACTTGTGATGTCTATTGAATAATTTGAATTTGGAAATGAAACTCACCTGAGTTTAATCGTATCAGCATCCAATCCTGAACTGCTGAAAAACTCACCAAGTCCACCTCTTCTCCCACCTCTTTCTCATCAAAGCTAGGTTTTTTCCTCCACATCTTTGGGTCAACTAAAAGAGGAGGAAATGTTAATGATAGCAGTCAGCACATGATTTTTGAGTTTTTTTCCTCTTTTTTTTTAACTAAAATATTATGCCATATTTTTTTTTTTTCAAATTGAATTGCATCTACCACTGCTAAATGGCTTAATTCACCCATCTAAAATTATTACCTAAAAAGTCATGCAATGGGCAACGATATAGCTTTAAAAATGTGTTCTCGTGAGAAAATTTGAAAGCCATGGTGGAATACAAGAGCTAACCAATATCGTATACATGAGAAACCAGGCTGAAAGTATCATTACATCACAATAACTGGTATAATTATTGTCATTACATTGCTTAACATGATTACACTAGACAATGAGGCCGTCGGCCAACGACATCAAAACTGAATTTCTGAAATTCAAAAGAAGATTACATGTCCTATAAATATATTCATATCAGTGAATGTAATAATTGATATACAGAGCTTGAGGTAAAAAAATGTGTCCAAATGCGGAAATGGATTGCAAATACAGAAAGCAACAGCCAGGAGCATCCCTTAAGATAGCTAAATGGGTCTTGTATCTGCACAGACCACGCGTCCATGTTTGAAAAATAGGTTTCTAAAACTGACCTGTAGAGGCATCATGGACCCTTCATGTTATTCAAGTATTCAACAGCAGCAAAAAAATCTAAACTGGCTGAAATCTAATCAATGACCTAAAAAGCATATCAGTATTACAATAGAATAATGATGCATAGCATTTAACCAGGATATTTATGACTCAAATTATCATTAGAGTCACTTGACCTGTACTGGGTGGCATACACTAGATTAGACAATGGTCTCTGTAGCCTTGCATTCCACCCAAAAAAAAACTTATAGGGGTGAGATGAAGAACTTTTAGGTTAGAAAAAAAGCTCCCCTTCAGTTTATCAAATCTCTTTGAAATAATATGGATGTTTGTCGCATCAAACATTTTCTGCATCTTTCAATAGATTGATTGGAATTTCTCTCTTCACTCCCCAAATATCTTTTATCCTTGTAGAGAATTTCTATTCCAAATTATGAATAGAACAATTTCTGAAGAAGGAAGAATAGATAAATACAGAAGAAAAAAAAAAGCAAAATAATACAAAACACCCCAAAAACCAACACGGGGTGGAAAAGGTTGATACTTGTTTATAATGAAAAAATACAAAACACCCCAAAATCCAGAAATGCTTTGAATTTTTTTGAAGGTAGATACTTGTTTAATGAAATACATACCATTACCAAAAAAAAAAAACCAAGAAGAATAAGAAGTATGTACTTAAATGAATGGAATGCATATCTGTTTTGCATTTTCCTAATCAAAGTATATAATTACTTAACCAAGTATATACTAGGTTATGGGAAGGTGAGGACTACATGAGCGACTACAAGAATGATTGAGTATATCAGCACCCTACTCCCTACTGTTACAGGATGATGATGGAAGGTATGAACTCACGCATAAATTCAACTTGGGCAACTAATGAACTGCTCCAAACTTCCACAACTAAACACATTTGAAGCCATCCGTTCTGGTCTGATTGGCGAGATATGAAGTTGATATTTGATGAAATGCTGAAGCATTAAAGGGGAAAAAAAGGAACCATGAAATGCCATATCGCGGGAATTAAATGCACATAAGAAATCAAGAATAATCACATCTTGGGGAATAAAATATGTTAGTAGATATAACAGTTTTGTGAGTAAAAAAAATTTCACACGCTAAGATATGAGAAGTCAGTATCATAGTCGTTTTTTTATCAAAGAGATTGGACAACACAAACTTACAGCCAACTGAGATATTATCTCAAAATTTGTATCAATATGCCAGTCCGGTTCCAATTGACGAACAAATGAAATTCTTCCGTTTTCTGTGCTACAGAAAAGAACCTGTATGTTTCAGACAATAATATGTTAAAATAGTATGTAACACCATATATTGATCGGACAACTCCAATCCAATTCATAATGAGTTTGTATTTTAAAACAATCCACTGGGAAGTGGATGTCAGGCAAATTTCCAGCTATAATAGGACCGTTTAAAAAGGTGGGATGGGAATGTGCAAGATGTAGAGATGGACTTTTTTTTTGCCCTCTTCTTTGACTCATCATTGAAAATGTCAAAATGATACAAGAAAATTGCTGAGCCAACAATCCTCCGGCCAGAAACCCATACCCTAATGTAGTTGAATGATGAAACATTAAACCTTAGTATCTATAATGTTTATCAGTTCCTGAATACTCATGTAATCTTAACCTATACATGAATAATAAACCACATATCATACGGAAATCACAACCTGCCATAGGATGCCTTCAGACTCTCATAACTGTAATATATGGAAAACATTATTTAACTGGTGCAATCTTGGTTTTTATTCTAGAAAATGGAAAACAAAGATCAAGTTCCTTTTTTGCATGTATATTCAAATTTTATGAATCTCATATCAAAGGCAATGACAGCTTCACAAATTAAGCAGAACAAATTTATGAGTGGAAACTTAAATGTGAGATACTATTAGCCCATGGAGACCTAATTAATTTCAGAAACATATCCATAAGATGAATATATAAAATTAAAGGCTCAAGTTCCTTCTATGAAATTTCAGTCACGTTACTTCAGAAGCAAACATGGACCTACCTTTTCCTTCACTATGCCACCAGATGAGAAGATCCCAGCATCTTCCAGAGCCATTAAAACTTTAACCTGTAATATTGTCACCATTAAATTCAAAGCTTTGACTCTTATAGAAAGCTAAGCATGACATGGCTCCAAAGATCCATATTAAATTTTCCAAGAACTATGAATCATCATTCCTATAAACTGTATATCACCTGAATACAGACATAAGTGATCTTTAATTAGGATGAATACTGTAACTTAAGACATAACAAATAAGAGAGTGAAGTAAATAATAATAGAAGATCTGGAGAAAAAAATTAAGTAATTGCTTATATGTCATGCAAGAAGGAATAAGTGGAGAATGCAAAAACTCCAATAAAAAATTAATCAAAACAATTAGGCTTGTAAATGAACAAATGTACTTGCAGGTGCAAGAAACATACACAGCTGAACAACCTCTGACACATGGATCCTTTCAATAATATCAAGATAGAGGGATGCAGACAATTTTATATGGATAGCTAAAATATGACAAAATTATGTACGAACCTCACTTTCATCATCGAGAATGCTTTCCATGAGATAAAGATCACAATACTTTGTGATCTCAAGGAGTACTTCTAGAACAGATGATCTCACAGTTACATGCTTCTGTAGAAACACAGTTAAAAAGTTTTCTCATGTTATAGACTTATAGTTCTTATAGTTGCAAATGCAAAAAATAATGGAACATTAAATCACCTGCAGCTCCTCCGCACTAGTTTCCTCGAGGACTATTCCCAGTAAGCAGCATGTAACCTAATAAAAAAGAAATTCAAACAAGTAGTTAGTTTTTAATGTGTTTGGTTACAAATAAAAAAAGCTTGATAATAATTTTGATGAATCTAATGTTGCAGATAGATCAATCTTTAGATTAAAAAGACCACATACCACCAAATTCCTAAATAAGTAATACGGGCAACGTTGTGAAAAGTGTAATAAAAAAATCAATTTACCTTTCTTCCTTCACTCAGTCTCTGCCTTATTTGTTGCGCTAGAGTCGGCTGCAAATGTAAGATGAATGTGAGGTGATCTCAATTTTTAATAGCATCTCTTGCCTAAAGGGAAAAATACTATAAGACACCTTTACTGGCTGAAAAAACTCATCAACTATGTGTTGCGCTCTTGAATCCTCTGATGTTGAACACACCAAAGAAGAGCTCATATTTGCATTTGATTGAGGAATTGCAGTGGAAGTACTAGGTGTAACACGCTGCCGTTTTGATTGTTTTCTTTGACGGGGTGCAGGAGTTCTCAAGAATTTCCATGTAAAGATAACTGCAAGTGCAAGGCCAGCAAATGCTCCAATGGAGCGAACATTCTGAAATAAGACCAAATGACAAGAAAAGTAAGACAAAGCGGTATTCAACACATCACAATACCTAATGGTAGACAAACTTCACATATGCATATTAATTCAGATATCATCTTCCTGTCCAGATTTAAAACAGAAGGGATTCTAACTTTAATCAATATTTTCATTTGATAAGTGAACAAAGTAAACTTGAAAAACATTCCATTGGAAAAATTTGCATAGTTACTGGAAGTTTCACGCTCACTGAGAAACAAACACTTTTAAAAGTCATGATTAACCGATCATTGTCGCCTTGCATCATTCACTTCATATGGACAATATAAGATCAATCAACAACTGTGAATAAATTCCACCACCCAAAACTATGATTTAATTCTTTGCAAGAATCCCTCATCTCCTTCTACCCGGGGTTTTCATTTGATAAGATACTTCTATATCTCATCTCAACAAAAAAAAAAAAAAAACACTATAATTCAACAACCAATTAGAGTGATTTTTAACACTAACATAAATATACTATAATTATGGGCACATTGGAGTACAAGTCAGTATGGGCACTACTGTTTATAAATCTTCAGCAATAGATAACAAGATTTACGTCATTTCTGCTGAATTGTAGTAATAATAACATACACTATAATTTACTTTATTCGAATCTCGAACAATTCAAAAACAATATCATCCCAATTTATATACCTAAAATTGCAAAATCGAAAATTTGAAAAGCAATCGTAAATTAAGGTTCAATCGGATCCAAAATTCGAACAAGATCAGAACCAAAGGAAGAGCCGAATCGATGACAGAAAGATTCGATACCTGGAAGGGCGTCGAAAGGATGTTCGACATCTTCACCGTTAGACAGGCCCCCACTCGCTTGATCAGCTGAATCAGCTCCTCCTTCGAAGAATCGGCCATAAAGCCTTCGATGATGAGATTTTTCTCCTCCGCCTCGATTAAAACCCTAGATTTCTCGAATCGAACATCAAAGAAAAAAACAACACGTGCGGAGAATTCTAGGAAGAACAAGTGTTTGAATTTGTAATAGCGTAATACGTTTTGTTAAACGGATTCATCATATATGACAAATTATATGACGTCATGTAGCTAAAAGCACAGCACACGTGGCTCTAGACAGGATTGGAGTCATTGGACCGGGAGAAGAGATTTTATAAGTGTATCGGTGGCCGCAGATCTGGTGTTCCTTGTAATACGATCGGATGGTGGTGAGAATTCTGGGTCTCGTGGAACTATAAATATTTGGATGGCGTGCGATAAGTGGATTACGATATATCAGTGGCCGCAGATTTGATAATTTTCAAGCTTAAAGCCTCTGTCTACTGAAGCTCTGGAGATACTAGGTTCAACCCTAGCTGAAGCATTCAAATGCCTCGGCGGCTTCCTCTATTCAAAGATTTCCACCATTTTCAAATACCAAACCAACATCAATTCCCTCATAAATCAAAGAAGCCGCCTCGCCGATCTGAAGAAGAGCATTAAAGATCAGCTCGAACTAGCAAATAAAGAAGGAAAAGTACCCACACCCGAAGTGGAGAGATGGTTGCAAGATGTCGAAAAGATCGAGGAAGATCTGAAGTTCATGGATTCTGAAATCACAGCCAATGATGCACGACTCCATCGGTAGGCATATCATACATGCTAATATCAATATCTCAACTTTTTATTTGGATATTAATTTTTGGATTTGGATCTAAATCAAACATGACTATTTTTCAGATAACTCATATATTAGAATATTAACATTCTTTTGGATAATCAAGTTATATTTTAAAGACATGTCAAAATTAAAATTGAAATTTTAAGACTTATTTTATTTTCAGAAATCCATAAAGCTTTTCCTATAGTCCATAAAACCCCCTGAAAACACCAATGTAAATCCAAATAACCCCCTGGTTAAACTTCCATTAAATTTGTCAATTATCCAAAAAAATACCCGTATCCGATTTGAATCTATATCCAAAAATTCAAAAAATATCCAATATCCTAAGTCTTCGTATCCGTATCCGAAAAAAATATTTGTATCTGAAAATTTTTGGATCGGATACGGATATGCTTGTATCCGATCCAAAAAATATTATTATTATATTATTTATTTAATTTTATATTTATATTATTAGGATTAGTATGAGTTTTTTTCTTTATTTTTTTCTCTAGAGCATGTAATGTTTTATGTATATACTTATAATTTTATGTTTTATATGAGGTAATTATTAGATTTTTTTTACATATTTTAAATATTAGATATATTATTTTTATTTTTGGATAATTGATCTTTGGAAATTTTAATCGTTCTATATTCATTTTGAATTTTCGGATATTCCGGATAATTATCCTTATCCGAATCCGGATTTTCAGATTTGATACGGATACTTACTTTCAATATCCGTCGGATATTGGATATGGATATTTTTTTGGATACGAATACAGATATGGGCGTATCCGATCTGTATCCGTCTGATTGATAGGCTTAACTTCCATTGACAGATGATGAATATTATGTTAATATTCTGTTAACCCTGAATGAAAACACAGTATACCAAAAACCTCTACAATTTGTTAAAAATAGAAAAAATCTTTCGTACATGACAATTTTACCCCTCCTAATAGATTTTAGAAATCTATCAGAAGAGGTAAAATTTTCATTTACATAAGATTTTTCACATTTTTAACACATTGTTGCAGGTTTTTAATATACTATATTTTCAATCAGGGTTAACCAAACATAATATTTTCAGAATAATTTTAATCTGTCAACGAAAATTTAACTCAGGAGACTATTTGGATTTACATAGAGGCTTTCAGAGGGTTATATGGACTTTAGAAAAAATGGCGTGGCAGCGGCGAGTGGGAAAGAAGAAAATCAACGTTTTCTACTTGAAGAAGAAGATTATCGTCTTCCTCTTAAATGAATCCTTGAATCCACAAGAAAAAATAATTTTTTTTTTATTAATCTGAATTGACTCTTCCATTGTGGTAGCGCTCCTATTTATAGGTCACAATTGATTACAAATCCAAACAATATTCTAACCACAATTGGTTATAAAATCAAATTAACAAATCCAAACTATTAAAATACTAACAAACTTATTCTAACAACTAAAAGATACTAACAAACTTATTCAAATTTTAAACAGAAAAGAATCTAAACTAACAAATTCAAAATAAGTCATAGATTGATAAATTTATCCTACATCAGTCTTCCCAGCTTGAAAAAAACTTGTCATCGAGTTCAAAAGATATGAGCATGACCCATCTGGAGGTTTATATTTGATATAATCAAATGGCTCAGTCATGTGGAACTCCCTCTCGATTTGTTCTTTGACTTCTAATTTGACACATCCTTGTAGTTGACCCTTGGTAAGAGTAGAGAGCTTTTCTTAACCGGTAAGATTTTATGCGGCTTTTCATTCAATGGGCCCAACACAATTTTTCGTCCATTTTTCACAAAGATAGACATTCTCTCTTCCTCCATGAGTCGCATCCACATCGAATGGCCATGGTCTCCCATGAATTATATGACAAACATCCAGATTAACCACATCATACTATACTTCTTCAACATAGTTTTTCCCTATAGTAAAACGAACAAGACAAATATTTGTTACCTTAATTTCTGAACCCTTCTTGATCCAACCAATTTTGTAGGGAGTTGGATGTGTTACGATTTCGGATCTTGGGATGCAATCAATCAAAAGAAATAAACAAACAAATCGAAGCAAAGACACAAAAATTTTACGTGGTTCGACAAATCTTGCCTACATCCACGGAGCACACCAGAGATCAATCCACTATCAATGAGAAGTTTTTACAATGGTTACACCGAAGATAAAAACCCTAGAGCCTAATGAAAAATATGAGATGCCCTTTTATACTGACATCTCATTAAGGGCAAAAAAGTCAATACACGAAAGACACCCCAAAAAAAATTTCTCGGGGCGCTGCTCCCAGACCCTGCGAGCTGACCAGGCAGCTCGATCCCCGCGAGCTCTGCGGGGAGCTTGACCCCCGTCCGACCCTGCGTAGCGCCAACAATCCTCTGCGCACATCATCAGGCTCCACAATATATAACAGGATGCTTCTCTGTTTGTAGTTAGAACTTCTTTACCAATGATGTAGACACAATATTTTCGCAGCTCTCACTGACGATGATGAATTCACATACCCTTTTATTAATGGTGCATGGCGCTTGGAATATGTTGTGTCGCTGTGTGAGTTCCGCCTTCTTTGGGGTTAGAAGAAGCGATTGGACCAACAAAGAATGTGACAATAAGTCTCCTTCATCTCCTCCAATCACCTCTTCAGGATCATAGGAGAAGAAAAAATCATTGCCATTTTCTTTTCGCTATCATCGTCTTCTGGTTCAATTAGGTTCACAGTGCCCCTTTTGGGACATTGATTTGAGCGATGACCTGGTTGGTTGCATCGATAGCACTTCTCTGGTGTTAGTCATCCATAGGGACTGGTCCTTGAACTATCTTGAACTCTTGGCGGAGTCGCTTCCTTCGCTTTATTTGACTCATTCACCGCATTCCGGTCTATAATAGTAGGTGGTGGGTTGGCCATAAGTTGTTTTCCCATGGCTGAACAAGATGATTCAAAAGAGCTCTTGGACAACACACATGTTCGCGATCTCTCCAACTGTGATTCTACCTTCATGGCAGCATTGATGGCATCAGTCAAGGTATAATTCACCTGAATCAACACGCGATCTTGGATCGAAAATCATAATCCATGGATGAATTGAGCAACCTGTTGTGCTTCAGTCTCGCGTAGAAGAGATATGTAGTTGATCCTACCACGCAGAAGCTCCTCCTTTCAATTTGTATGCCACAAGCTTTTCCTTTCTCTCCTCAGGAATATCCATATAATCAAAGAAACGCTCAACTTCAGCTAACCAATCTAGAAATTCTTCTATATTAAGATGACCATTAAAACTTGGAAGGTCAATATTTATACGAAAATCCCTTGAATTATGCATCTCGCGATCACGATTCCGGTCTGCATCTTTGTGACCTTGTAAATCTTCATCGCTGTTTCTTTCTGGTTCATAGGTTGGGTTCCTATATGTCCGGATGAGATGGCGATCACGAGCTGGATGAACATGAATTCCATTGTCATTGCCGTGTCTATTTTGATTTTGATCTGATCCCACCGTGAGTCTGGCCAGGGTTGCTTGAATCTCTTGTAATGCTTGCTTGGTTTCTTGTTGGAAATTAATGAATTCTGCTCTCGTAAGTGTTGCTTTTTAAACCATCATCGTTGCCGAAGAGACTACCCGTCATTGTTTTTTTTTCCCCTAAAAATTAGGGGAAGATGTTAAGAGTGGGAGAGGAGGGGCGTATGGTTTGGTTTGTTTGTTTTTTTTGGTGTGTAGGAGTCTGATTGGTTTGGGTGGATGGGTGAGTAGGGAATTTATGGATACGAGTTAGAAAAGATACGGTGATGACGGCTCCAACTGCGACGAGTGCAGAATCCATGGTGAAGAAGGTCAAACTAGGGCAGTCTAAGGCTCTGATACCAACTGACACAGCGGCGGCAGGTGGGAAAGAAAAAACTCGACGTTTTCCTCTTGAAGAAGATCCTCTTAGATAAAAGAAAATCAACGTCTTCCTCTTAAGATAAATCCTTGAATACACAAAGTGTCCTTGAATCCACAAGAAAAAATAGAAGAAAATAAATTTTATTAATCGGAATTGACTATTCAATTGTGGTAGCACTCTTATTTATATGCCACAATTGATTACAAATCCAAACAATTAAAATACTAACAAACTTATTCTAACAATTAAAAGATATTAACAAACTTATTCAAATTTAAAATAGAAAAAAATCTAAGCTCACAAATCTAAAATAAGTCATTGATTGACAAATCTATCCTACATCAAAAAATCAAGGGGTTATATGGATTTTAGAGAGTTTATAGTGGGTCATTTGTATTTTTTCCTATAATATATTAGGACTTTTTGCTTGTATACCATAAAAAAATATGATATTTATTTTTATACCACCACATATAATGTAATTATTTATTTGTATCATTAAAATTTTTCTTAATGTAAAAATGTGCCCCTCTTTTATCCTTTTTAACTAAAATGAACCTTAATTATAGTTAGTTTCTTAACCAAAAAGTAAAAATGAAAAAAATAACCTTAACATATAATATTTGTCATAATGTAAATAATTAAACATAATATCCTAATTAATTTTATGTTATATCCAAATCAATCGTGAGCCATTCAACCTTACCCCTTCTTTCCTTTTCTTCCAATCAAGATATAATTTTTTAAAAAATTTGTCATTTTGTAATATATATGATTAATTGTTCTCAAAATAATTTTATTTTATTTTTACTAATGTAAGTATTAATAATTATTATGTCTTTGCTAATAAATAGTTTATATGATTAATTTTTATGTTTTTGGATTTTAGATGAAATTTATCATTTTCATGTTAAAATTAATATTTTTTATTTTTATAAATATTGTATTTGGTAAGGTTAAATATGCGAAAAAAGAAGAAGGATAATTTGGTCATTTCTCTAATAGTTCAACTTGTTTTAATGGAAATTTGGATGGAAGTTAATTAGGATGGTAAATATGCATAAGTTCTACATATTTCAATGGTATAAAAATAAATAAGTTATTTGGAGTGGTATAAAATTAACTAGCATGTTTTTGGCTGATATACACGAAAAAAACCCAAAATATTATCATTGCAATTAATCATACAAGATAACAATATGGGCAATCTATAATACAAATATATATATTTTTATAATATATATCAGAAACGGATATTTTTTTGATCGATAGACTAATATCTATATCCACACTCTGAATATTTGAATACAGAATATTTCTGATTTTTTAGATACAGATTCGGATCGGATTCGAAATTTTTTTAGTTAATTGACTGGCTTATCCACAGGTGTTGTATCAATTGTCGATTGCGTTACAAATTGAGCAGGGATGCGCAGAGGAAAGCCGAAGTGGTCAAGCAACTAGTCAGCTCTGGTGACTTCCCATCTGGGGTGGCAGTCGTGAATCCTAGACTGAAAGTGGTAGAACAGATACCCGGTCCATCGGTTGAGGGACTGATGATGGATGAAATCTTAAAATTGTTGAGTGATGATCGCATTCGAAAAATTGGTATATGGGGCATGGGTGGAGTTGGTAAGACTACTCTAGTTAGAACCCTGAATAATAAACTCGAGGACTCTTCTTCTCCACAGCTTTTCGATATTGTGATATGGATCACAGTTTCAAAGGGCACAGACGTAAAAACGATTCAATACCGACTTGTTGAGAGATTGAAAATGTCGACCAGCATGACGGAGAGCACCGAGGGACGTGCAATTCGGTTGTGCGAGAGGCTGAAGAAGGAGAAGAAGATTCTACTGATTCTTGATGATGTGTGGGAAAAGATTGATTTAGATAAAGTGGGCATTCCACATGGTGATGCCCATCCTGGTTGCAAGATCATATTGACAACCAGAAGCTTTGATGTGTGTAGGGAAATGGAAACCGACAAGGAGATGAAGGTGAATGTTCTAAGCGAGGAGGATGCGTGGAAGATGTTCAGTAAGAGTGCAGGGGATGTTGTTGAGCTGAAAGAGATAAAATCACATGCAAAAGACGTTTCTAAAGAGTGTGGTGGTCTTCCGCTGGCCCTCATCACCGTCGGGAAGGCTATGAGGGAAAAGGAGCGGCCCGAGCTGTGGAAAAACGCGCTATATGAATTGAGAAGATCAGCCCCTGACATCCGCGTAGTAGAAAGGGAGGTGTTTCTGCCTCTCAAGTTGAGTTATGACTCATTGCAAGGTAAGAACATCAAGCCATGCTTTTTGTACTGCATTATGTATCCCGAAGACCACTCCATTAAAGTGAGTGAACTAGTGCACTGTTGGATGGCTGAAGGATTAATAGATGAATCAGATGATCTGGAGGTATTATTTAATCTTGGATTTGCTGTAGTTGAAAATCTGATCGACTCTTGCATGTTGGAGCGCGGAGATAAAGAGGAAGAGGTGAAAATGCATGATGTTGTACGTGATGTAGCTATCTGGATAGCATCATCTTCTGAGCCTGAATTTGAAACATTTGCTCGACCAGGCACCGGCTTGACCAATTTCCCAAAGGAGTCGATGAAAGAATCATTAAGGAGAGTTTCACTGATGAACAATGAAATAGAAAAATTACCACCCGATCGCTTAATGACAAACTCTAAGCTACTGTCTTTTCTTCTCCAAGGAAACCCTTTAAGGGACATACCTGAAGAGTTGTTTGTTGGGCTGAGAGCACTTCGTGTCTTGAATTTGAGTTCAACCTGTCTAAAAAAGCTGCCTCTCTCTCTTGGATCATTGGGAGATCTTCGTGCACTTATTCTGGCGGGCTGCCATTATCTAGAAAAGCTACCCCATCTCGGTGAGTTGAAAAAGCTCCTACTCCTTGATGTAAGAAATACCCGCATTCGAGAATTGTCTCACTCTCTTAGATCATTGGGAGATCTTCGTGCACTTTTTCTGGGAGACTGCGTTTATCTAGAAAAGCTACCCCATCTTGGAGAGTTCAAGAAACTTGCAGTCCTTGATCTTAATGGCACTGACATTCGAGAATTGCCTGACGGGATGGAAGAGCTATGCAACCTTCGGCAACTGAATTTATCTTACACGGATAAATTAGTGAACATTCAAGCTGGTGTTTTTGCACGGTTGTCTCGTTTGGAAGAACTGGAGATGCAACACAGTGCCTATAAATGGGATGTCTCCGGGCCACAGAGCATGGGAAGAGCTACCTTTAATGAGTTGGGTTCTTTAATGCATCTGCATCTTCTATATATCGATCTAGAAAATGTCGCATGTCTCTCCCTGGATCTCTCTTGGTTGAAGAAATTGAAAAAATTCCGTATATGTGTTGGTGGGCAAGGTCCTTCCATTTTGTATACAATTACGAATAATGAAAGGGTCGTTGAGCTGTGTTCAATCGATCTCTCAGGAGAAGCACATTTTGATGAATTGTTGGCAAATGCTAGCGCACTGTTGTTGAGGGATTGCAGAGGAATCAGAAGCATCTGTGAACTCGTGGAAAGTGGTACCCGTGCTTTCATCGGCTTAAAATCACTCGCTATTTGGCTATGTAAAGAGATGACATGTGTGATTAAAGGGGTGCTTGTCCAGGAAAGCATTTTACCAAATTTGGAAGAATTGAATCTTGCTAGTTTGCAAAATTTGGAATATATTGTGGAAGGAATGATCCCAGATGGAGAAAGTCTTACAAAGTTAAGAACCATAGACGTAACTCGGTGCGATGCTCTGCAGTGTCTTTTCACGTCAGCCTTACTGCCACATGTACAGAGCCTAGAAGAAATCAACCTGTCTTATTGTAGTGGAATGAGTGTACTCATTCCCACAGAAGTGAATGTTGCCGACTTCTCCAAGGTACGTGTTTTATATCTTGAACAACTACCAAATTTGGAGGCTGTTTCCAAAAATCCATTGGCATGGCCTTCCTTGGAACATCTCACTGTCGACGACTGCCCCAAACTTAAGAATGTGATCCGCATCGATAACCAAAACCCAATACGTGAGATAGAAGGAGATGCGGAGTGGTCACTGATATGTCCTGGATATACAACATGACGGAGCTCAAATACTCATACGTGTATTCACTTACTGCCCTTGTTATATGAATCTTTTTTTCCATCTTGAAATAAATCTTCATTAGTGCAAATGACATTAATTGATTTTATTTCTTTCATTCTTTTTTATTTTCTTATGATTGATGGAGAATGGATAAGGATAAATAAACAATTATAGCTGTTAGAATGAAATAATGGGAATCCCTTGTATTCCACTTAGGGGTTAATCCTTTTATATATACAAATGTACCGGAGTTACACATGTAATACACTACACACATTATAAGATAACACATAATCTAACAGCCCTCCTCAAACTCACGGTGGATCATACAAAGTGAGTTTGCGAAGAAGAAACTGAAATCGAGGAATTGGATGTGACTTCGTAAAGAAATCAGCAAGCTGCTCAGCAGAGGAGATATGCGGAAGCGATAATGTCTCTGCAAGAAAGTGCTGACGAACGAAGTGACAATCGATCTCAATGTGTTTGGTCCTCTCATGAAAGACCGGATTGCTAGCAATCTGAATAGCAGACCGGTTATCACAGTGAAGAGGAGTAGGACCAGTCATAGTAACTCCTAAAAGACGTCTGAGATGAACAATCTCCTTGGTGGTGATAGCCATGGCTCGATATTCAGCCTCAGTGCTGGAAAGAGAAACAACCTCCTGTTTCTTGCTGCGCCAAGAGATGATAGAATCTCCGAGAAATATGCAGAAACCAGTGGTGGAGCGTCTAGTCGTCGGGTCTCCAGCCCAATCAGCATCAGTGTAAGCCCTGAGAACCAGAGTCGAAGAGGATGACAGATAGATCGATCTAGTGATAGTACCACGCAAATATCGAAGAATTCGCATAAGAGCACCATAATGCACTGATCGAGGAGCCGAGACAAACTGACTAACAATACTGACGGCATGAGCAATGTCAGGTCTAGTGATGCAGAGATACACAAGCTGACCCACGATCTGTCTGTATCGAGTAGGATCTGAGAGGAGCTCACCATCCGTAGGACGAAGCTTCACATTAAGCTCGAGAGGAGTATCCGCACTGCGGGTATCGGAGAGGGCAGCACGCTCTAAAATGTCAGCTGTATACTTCTGTTGAGAAAGCAGAATCCCACGATCACTCTGTGCAATCTCGAGACCAAGGAAGTAGCGAAGAGTACCAAGATCTTTCATCTGAAACTGTCGACTGAGGTGATTCTTGACCCGAGTAATACCAGCGGAGTCATCGCCAGTTATAATCATGTCGTCAACATACAGAAGAAGGATTACCCGCCCCTGCGATGAGGATCGCACAAACATAGAGTGGTCCTGGTGGCTCTCAACAAAACCAGCTGTCAGAATAACACTGCGAAAACGCTCAAACCAGGCACGAGGAGCTTGTTTCAGTCCGTATATAGCCCGCCGAAGACGACAAACATGCTGAGGAGGAGTGCTGAGACCTGGAGGTGGTTGCATATAAACAACCTCAGATAAATCACCATGAAGAAAAGCATTCTTCACGTCCATCTGAAAGAGAGGCCAGCGACGAACAGCAGCAACAGCGAGAAGGGTGCGAACAGTAGTCATCTGAGCAACAGGAGCAAAGGTCTCCTCATAGTCAATGCCATACTCCTGAGTGAAACCTCTGGCAACAAGACGAGCCTTATGTCGTTCAATGGAACCATCAGGGCGATGCTTGATCTTGAAAATCCACTTGCAGCTGATAGGGGTAACACCATCCGGAAGGGGAACAACATCCCAGGTTTGTGTCTGCTCAAACGCCTGAAACTCCTCAGCCATGGCCTGCTGCCACTCAGGGTACTCGACTGCCTCTCGATAAGATCGGGGCTCACGATGGGCATGTATAGCGGTGAGATAGGCCTGAAATTCTGGAGAATAGGTACTCACTGATGCAAAGCCAAATCGGTCAAGTGGTCCAGAGTCAAAACTGAAACGATCAGACGTTCACGCTGAGGGTAGCGAGGTCAGAGGTGTGTTAGCCGTGGAAGACGGAGTACCAGCGGAGTCATCTGCGGAAGGAAGAAGAGGAGACACAATAGGAGGAGAACAGGGAGGACCATGGGAGTTGGCTGCAGGAGTGTGAAGAGGAGACGAAGAACCAGGAGAGTCAGCAGTGGGAATGCCAAGATGAGACTCAGGGAGAACAGAACTAGGAGTGGGCTCAAGCAGAACAGACGGCCCGAGAAGAGGTAGAGACTCAATAGGAGAGGCCTGAACAGGAGAAGGCACCGGAGGAGAGGAGGCAGTGGGTGTAGAAGAAAAATAGGGAACATCTTCGACAAATGACACATGACGAGCTATCCAAAAACGATCTCCAATAGGATCGTAGCAGCGATATCCCTTGTGTTCAAAACTAATCCCCAAGAATACACACTTAACTGACCGAGCGGCCAACTTAGTGCGTTGATGAGGAGGGAGAAGCACGAAACAAGTACATCCAAAAGTGCGAAGTCTACTATAATCAGGTTTGGAAGAGTAAAGGCGCTCATGAGGAGTCATACCGGAGAGGACAGAAGAGGGAGTGATATTGATAAGATGAACAGATAGAAGAGCAGCCTCAGCCCAGTATGTGCTGGGGACTGAAGAAGAAAGTAAGAGGGAACGAGCGGTCTCAAGAATATGGCGATGTTTTCTTTCAGCAACACCATTCTGCTCATGAGTATAAGGGCATGATTGCTGAAAGAGAGTGCCATGAGATTGAAGAAGAGAACGCATCGTGGAAGAAATATATTCTCGAGCACAATCAGACCTAAAGATTTTGATACGAGTCTGAAACTGGGTGTGAATCATAGTGGTAAAGACCTCATATATCTTTGGGACCTCAGATCGATGACGCAATAAATAAATCCAGGTAAAGAGAGAATAGTCATCAAGAAAATTGATATAATACAAAAAACCACTCTAGACGTGATATGAGAAGGACCCCAGATATCAGAATGAACAAGCTCAAATGGAATAGAGGACTGATGATTACTAGAATGGAATGGAGTAGCAACAGGTTTGGCTAATTTACAGCCCTCACAAACAGAAAGAGGAGAGAAAGAAACATGACCTAAATCACCAGACTTAATAAGGTCTTTAAGACGAGATTCAGAAACATGGCCTAACCTCTTGTGCCACAAGTCAGTATCAGAGGTGACAGTGCTGCAGAAAACTGAGGGATCAGGTACAGGAAGATAAAGATACTCCACATAATACAGTCCGCCAATCCGACGACCAACACCAATCCTCTGCCCTGAACGTGGATCCTGCACAGAACACCCAGAAGAGGTAAAGGTAATGGTGAATCCAGAATCACACAATCTACTAATAGACACAAGATTCATGCAAAGCTCAGGAGCATGCAAAACAAATGGTAATGAAAGGCGGCCAGTAGGGTGGGATGTGGTGGTGATCGATCCACACTGCGTGATGACTAAAGGAGAGCCATTAGCAGTATGAATCGAAGGGAGGTGTGAGGGTGCAGGTGAGCATGCAGTGAGGATAGAACTATCAGGAGTCATGTGATGTGAGGCACCCGAATCAAAAATCCAATAAGCAGGAGTACCCATAGTAGAAGACAAGGCAAAGGGAGTAGAAGCACCAGAAAGTGACTGCTGCAGAATCAGGTGGTCTAGGCGCTGACTGATCTGGACAAGCATATCCGAGTGTGACTGAATGGAGGCAATCGAAGTAGCAGTCGCAGCGGCAACAGGAGGAAGATGATGTCCTCGGCCTTTCGGTTGATAATGCTGCTTAGAAGGTTGTCTTTTTGTAGCAGGAGCGGCCCCCAAGATGCCCTCATAGAGAAATGACGAAGTAGACTGACGAGATACCTTCGAAGCCGCCGGTGTCGGAAGAGTAGGGTTGCCGTTGGTTTCTGACATTGTGCAGAACCACTCGGATGAGGATCAGAAGCAGACGAGGACGTAGAGCACAAAAAATCGAGCAAAATGGACTCCTGGATCACCTTAATCGGACTTCCGGAGAGGAAGTTATGACCGATTTAGTGATTTGAAGTCTCAAGGAGGCGGCCGGAGGCGGCAGAGGGCGGCAGAGGGCGGCCGGAGGCGGCAGAGGGCGGCAGAGGGCGGCCGGAGGCGGCAGAGGGCGGCCGGAGGGCAGACTCGGGTCGCGTCCCGGGCCGGGTTCGCGGATCCGGGTTGCTGGGAGGACCCGGGTTCACGGATCCGGGTCGGATGCTGGGAGTGCCCGGGTCGGATGCTGGGAGTGCCCGGGTCGGATGCTGGGAGAGCTCGGGTTAGGTGCCGGGTCGGGCGCGCGAGATGATCCGGAACGCTCGATACAGCCTGGCAGGAGCTGTCCCCAGCAGATCCCGGGAAATCCGGGCAGGATCAGCGGTGCCCGGGCAGATCTGTCGGGCGCGACAGATCCCGAGTAATCCGGGGAGGGCACCGGGCAGGGCACGCGGCAGGGCTGGGCGCGGCAGGGTGCGACGCGTCAGGGCACCGGGTAGGGCACCAAGCAGGGCTGGGCGCGGCGCGGCAGGGCGCAGCAGGGCTGGGCGGTGCGGCAGGGCGCGCAGCTAGGCACCGGGCAGGGCTGGGCGCAGCAGGGCAGCGCGCGGCAGCGGCAGGGGCGGCGACGGCGACGGCAGGGGCACGACGGCGACGGCGACGGCAGGGGCACGACGGCGACGGCGACGGCAGGGGCACGACGACGACGGCGACGGAAGGATTCCAAAAAAAAAAAATTAGGGTTTTTGAGGTGGTGGCTCTGATACCATGTTAGAATGGGAGAATGAAATAATGGGAATCCCTTGTATTCCACTTAGGGGTTAATCCCTTTATATATACAAATATGTAGGAGTTACACGTGTAATACACTACACACATTATAAGAATAACACATATAATCTAACAATAGCAAATATTTTTCAAAAAAAAAAAAAAATTTCAGCATCATTTGACAGCCACAGCACATTTTCCGCAGGCAAACCACAATTGTATTAACTATATATCCAGATGTCAAATCAATTATCTTAAGTCAAAAATTAAATCCACTTTAACTATGAATGAGAAGTTGTCTTCATATTTTTATTTTTATTTTTTTGGTAAACAATGCATAGTCATTTGGATTCATGTTTTTTTTTTTTTATGCATGTTTGAATCCATGAGTTGATGAATGATAGAAGTTCCATCGAAATGATAGAAGTGTGGCTTGTATTTGTGCTTCAGCTATGATGGATGTTATGTTCATAAAATACATATTCGAATACTTAGGACTTTATTCTTTGTCTAATTTTCTTTTGGTTGATTCCATATTTATTTATGTCTGTTTTTCCTCTGCTTAGTCCTCCGCTCCATTTCTATTGTCTTATTCTTGCTTCAGAATTGTAAATTTGTCATGAAATTTTACATTTTATTTTATGCTCATATTAGATGCATGTTTTTTGCAGTCTGTGTGCGCATCAACTCACGTCGTTATCACGTTGTTTCTGTTCAGGTTTGCAGATTGGGAGTGCGTTTGATGATGATGTGTTGTTCCTTGAATAAAGAAGAATAAGATCGCTCGTCTTTGTTTGGCGATCTCTCTGAATAAGCATTCTATGCAATAATATGTGTGGTTTTTGTGTGGTGTGCTATTATGTGATTCAGCTTTGTTTCATTGATGTACTTTGACAAACTATGTTATGCTTTGAAATTGGTTTGTTTGAGTGAATATTTGGATTGTAATAAATCAGATTTGGTGATGATGATCTATTTTCCATTCAATACCTATAAATCACTTGTGATGTCTATTGAATAATTTGAATTTGGAAATGAAACTCACCTGAGTTTAATCGTATCAGCATCCAATCCTGAACTGCAGAAAAAGGATGTCGAATCTGATGATTTGCTGACCAAGTCCTCTTCTCCCACCTCCCTCTCATCAAAGCTAGGTTTTTTACTTCACATCTTTGGGTCAACTAAAAGAGGAGGAAATGTTTATGATAGCAGTCAGCACAGGATTTTTGAGTTTTTTCCCTTTTTTTTTTTAACTAAAATATTATGCCATTTTTTTTTTTTCAAATTGAATTGCATCTACCACTGCTAAATGGCTTAATTCACCCATCTAAAATTATTACCTAAAAAGTCATGCAATGGGCAACGATATAGCTTTAAAGATGTGTTCTCGTGAGAAAATTTGAAAGCCATGGTGGAATACAATATTGTATACATGAGAAACCAGGCTGAAAGTATCATTACATCACAATAACTGGTATAATTATTGTCATTCCATTACTTAACATGATTACACTAGACAATGAGGCCGTCGGCTAACAACATCAAAACTGAATTTCTGAAATTCAAAAGAAGATTACATGTCCTATAAATATATTCATATCAGTGAATGTAACAATTGATATACAGAGCTTGAGGTAAAAAAATGTGTCCAAATGCGTAAATGGATTGCAAATACAGAAAGCAACAGCCAGGAGCATCCCTTAAGATAGCTAAATGGGTCTTGTATCTGCACAGACCACGCGTCCATGTTTGAAAAATAGGTTTCTAAAACTGACCTGTAGAGGCATCATGGACCCTTCATGTTATTCAAGTATTCAACAGCAGCAAAAAAATCTAAACTGGCTGAAATCTAATCAATGACCTAAAAAGCATATCAGTATTACAATAGAATAATGATGCATGGCATACACTAGATTAGACAATGGTCTCTATAGCCTTGCATTCCACCCAAAAAAAAACTTATAGGGGTGAGATGAAGAACTTTTAGGTTAGAAAAAAAGCTCCCCTTCAGTTTATCAAATCTCTTTGAAATAATATGGATGTTTGTCGCATCAAACATTTTCTGCATCTTTCAATAGATTGATTGGAATTTCTCTCTTCACTCCCCAAATATCTTTTATCCTTGTAGAGAATTTCTATTCCAAATTATGAATAGAACAATTTCTGAAGATGGAAGAATAGATAAAAACAGAAGGAAAAAAAAAACCAAAATAATACAAAACACCCCAAAAACCAACACAGGGTGGAAAAGGTTGATACTTGTTTATAATGAAAAAATACAAAACACCCCAAAATCCAGAAATGCTTTGAATTTTTTTGAAGGTAGATACTTGTTTAATGTAATACATACCCTTACCAAAAAAAAACAAGAAGAATAAGAAGAAGTATGTACTTAAATGAATGGAATGCATATCTTTTTTGCATTTTCCTAATCAAAGTATATAATTACTTAACCAAGTATATACTAGGTTATGGGAAGGTGAGGACTACATGAGCGACTACAAGAATGATTGAGTGTATCAGCACCCTACTGTTACAGGATGATGATGGAAGGTATGAACTCACGCATAAATTCAACTTGGGCAACTAATGAACTGCTCCAAACTTCCACAACTAAACACATTTGAAGCCATCCGTTCTGGTCTGATTGGCGAGATATGAAGTTGATATTTGATGAAACGCTGAAGCATTAAAGGGGAAAAAAAGGAACCATGAAATGCCATATCGCGGGAATTAAATGCACATAAGAAATCAAGAATAATCACATCTTGGGGAATAAAATATGTTAGTAGATATAACAGTTTTGTGAGTAAAAAAAATTTCACACGCTACGATATGAAAAGTCAGTATCATAGTCGTTTTTTTTATCAAAGAGATTGGACAACACAAACTTACAGCCAACTGAGATATTATCTCAAAATTTGTATCAATATGCCAGTCCGGTTCCAATTGACGAACAAATGAAATTCTTCCGTTTTCTGTGCTACAGAAAAGAACCTGTATGTTTCAGACAATAATATGTTAAAATAGTATGTAACACCATATATTGATCGGACAACTCCAATCCAATTCATAATGAGTTTGTATTTTAAAACAATCCACTGGGAAGTGGATGTCAGGCAAATTTCCAGCTATAATAGGACCGTTTAAAAAGGTGGGATGGGAATGTGCAAGATGTAGAGATGGACTGTTTTTTTGCCCTCTTCTTTGACTCATCATTGAAAATGTCAAAATGATACAAGAAAATTGCTGAGCCAACAATCCTCCGGCCAGAAACCCATACCCTAATGTAGTTGAATGATGAAACATTAAACCTTAGTATCTATAATGTTTATCAGTTCCTGAATACTCATGTAATCTTAACCTATACATGAATAATAAACCACATATCATACGGAAATCACAACCTGCCATAGGATGCCTTCAGACTCTCATAACTGTAATATATGGAAAACATTATTTAACTGGTGCAATCTTGGTTTTTATTCTAGAAAATGGAAAACAAAGATCAAGTTCCTTTTTTGCATGTATATTCAAATTTTATGAATCTCATATCAAAGGCAATGACAGCTTCACAAATTAAGCAGAACAAATTTATGAGTGGAAACTTAAATGTGAGATACTATTAGCCCATGGAGACCTAATTAATTTCAGAAACATATCCATAAGATGAATATATAAAATTAAAGGCTCAAGTTCCTTCTATGAAATTTCAGTCACGTTACTTCAGAAACAAACATGGACCTACCTTTTCCTTCACTATGCCACCAGATGAGAAGATCCCAGCATCTTCCAGAGCCATTAAAACTTTAACCTGTAATATTGTCACCATTAAATTCAAAGCTTTGACTCTTATAGAAAGCTAAGCATGACATGGCTGCAAAGATCCATATTAAATTTTCCAAGAACTATGAATCATCATTCCTATAAACTGTATATCACCTGAATACAGACATAATTGATCTTTAATTAGGATGAATACTCTAACTTAAGACATAACAAATAAGAGAGTGAAGTAAATAATAATAGAAGATCTGGAGAAAAAAATTAAGTAATTGCTTATATGTCATGCAAGAAGGAATAAGTGGAGAATGCAAAAACTCCAATAAAAAATTAATCAAAACAATTAGGCTTGTAAATGAACAAATGTACTTGCAGGTGCAAGAAACATACACAGCTGAACAACCTCTGACACATGGATCCTTTCAATAATATCAAGATAGAGGGATGCAGACAATTTTATATGGATAGCTAAAATATGACAAAATTATGTACGAACCTCACTTTCATCATCGAGAATGCTTTCCATGAGATAAAGATCACAATACTTTGTGATCTCAAGGAGTACTTCTAGAACAGATGATCTCACAGTTACATGCTTCTGTAGAAACACAGTTAAAAGGTTTTCTCATGTTATAGACTTATAGTTCTTATAGTTGCAAATGCAAAAAATAATGGAACATTAAATCACCTGCAGCTCCTCCGCACTAGTTTCCTCGAGGACTATTCCCAGTAAGCAGCATGTAACCTAATAAAAAAGAAATTCAAACAAGTAGTTAGTTTTTAATGTGTTTGGTTACAAATAAAAAAAGCTTGATAATAATTTTGATGAATCTAATGTTGCAGATAGATCAATCTTTAGATTAAAAAGACCACATACCACCAAATTCCTAAATAAGTAATACGGGCAACGTTGTGAAAAGTGTAATAAAAAAATCAATTTACCTTTCTTCCTTCACTCAGTCTCTGCCTTATTTGTTGCGCTAGAGTCGGCTGCAAATGTAAGATGAATGTGAGGTGATCTCAATTTTTAATAGCATCTCTTGCCTAAAGGGAAAAATTAAGACACCTTTACTGGCCATCAACTATGTGTTGCGCTCTTGAATCCTCTGATGTTGAACACACCAAAGAAGAGCTCATATTTGCATTTGATTGAGGAATTGCAGTGGAAGTACTAGGTGTAACACGCTGCCGTTTTGATTGTTTTCTTTGACGGGGTGCAGGAGTTCTCAAGAATTTCCATGTAAAGATAACTGCAAGTGCAAGGCCAGCAAATGCTCCAATGGAGCGAACATTCTGAAATAAGACCAAATGACAAGAAAAGTAAGACAAAGCGGTATTCAACACATCACAATACCTAATGGTAGACAAACTTCACATATGCATATTAATTCAGATATCATCTTCCTGTCCAGATTTAAAACAGAAGGGATTCTAACTTTAATCAATATTTTCATTTGATAAGTGAACAAAGTAAACTTGAAAAACATTCCATTGGAAAAATTTGCATAGTTACAGGAAGTTTCACGCTCACTGAGAAACAAACACTTTTAAAAGTCATGATTAACTAATCACTGTCGCCTTGCATCATTCACTTTATATGGACAATATACGATCAATCAACAACTGTGAATAAATTCCGCCACCCAAAAGCTATGATTTAATTCTTTGCAAGAATCCCTCATCTCCTTCTACCCGGGGTTTTCATTTGATAAGATACTTCTATATCTCATCTCAACAAAAAAAAAAAAAAAACACTATAATTCAACAACCAATTAGAGTGATTTTTAACACTAACATAAATATACTATAATTATGGGCACATTGGAGTACAAGTCAGTATGGGCACTACTGTTTATAAATCTTCAGCAATAGAAAACAAGATTTACGTCATTTCTGAATTGTAGTAATAATAACATACACTATAATTTACTTTATTCGAATCTCGAACAATTCAAAAACAATATCATCCCAATTTATATACCTAAAATTGCAAAATCGAAAATTTGAAAAGCAATCGTAAATTAAGGTTCAATCGGATCCAAAATTCGAACAAGATCAGAACCAAAGGAAGAGCCGAATCGATGACAGAAAGATTCGATACCTGGAAGGGCGTCGAAAGGATGTTCGACATCTTCACCGTTAGACAGGACCCCACTCGCTTGATCAGCTGAATCAGCTCCTCCTTCGAAGAATCGGCCATAAAGCCTTCGATGATGAGATTTTTCTCCTCCGCCTCGATTAAAACCCTAGATTTCTCGAATCGAACATCAAAGAAGAAACAACACGTGCGGAGAATTCTAGGAAGAACAAGTGTTTGAATTTGTAATAGCGTAATACGTTTTGTTAAACGGATTCATCATATATGACAAATTATATGACGTCATGTAGCTAAAAGCACAGCACACGTGGCTCTAGACAGGATTGGAGTCATTGGACCGGGAGAAGAGATTTTATAAGTGTATCAGTGGCCGCAGATCTGGTGTTCCTTTTAATACGATCGGATGGTGGTGAGAATTCTGGGTCTCGTGGAACTATAAATATTTGGATGGCGTGCGATGAGTGGATTACGATAGTTATTCAATGAAGATACGGAAATAAATAATAAAAAAAGGTTACAATCATTTAAATATCTACAAACATGAAAAAATCCATATAAGTCCCTGTTAAAATTAAGACAGATATACGACTCCCTAAAAATTCAGAAAAACTCAATTATCATCCCTGAGTCAAATTTTCATGCAAATTTAACATAATATTCCCAGAATATTCTATCACGTATAACTGTGTAGACATTGAAGTCCTTATAAACAGTCATAAAAACAAATTAATCCATACAAAAGATAAAATTGCCGATAAAAAACTTTTACATTAAATTGTGTACACATTGCAGTCCCTATAAACAATCATAAAGACAAATTAGTCATCGTAAAAGATAAAATTGCACCTGAAATACTTTTATATTTAATTGGATAGACATTACAGTCCTTATAAACATCGTAAAAACAAATTGACCCCTATAAAAGACAAAAATACCCCTGAAGAATTTTTACATTTAATTGCGTAGACATTACGGTCCTTATAAATAATTATAAAGACAAATAATATAATTTATTTATTTATTTATTCATCTTCTATCCTATCGTTCACACTCCATCTGAATATCCCAATTTGGAGGTATTTCAAAACAAGCAAACATCTTAAAGAAAAGAGCATTACTCATTACTTGTTTAAGTGGAGTGTGAGCGATAGGATAGAAGATGAAAAATAAATAAATAAAATTATATTATTTATCATTATGATTGTTTATACGGACTGCAATGTCTACACAATTAAATGTAAAAATCTTTCAGGGACATTTCTGTCTTTTATAGGGACCAATTTATCTTTACGATTGTTTATAAGGACTGTAATATCTATCCAATTAAATGTAAAAATCTTTTCAGGACAATTTTGTCTTTTGCAGGGACTAATTTGTCTTTATGATTGTTTATAGGGACTGCAATGTGTACACAATTTAATGTAAAAGTCTCTTTTGCAGAGACTAATTTGTCTGTATGACTGTTTATAAGGACTTCAATGTATCCATAATTAAATGTGATGAAATATTATGAGAATATTCCGTTAAGTTTGGATGGAAATTTAACTCAGAGATGATAATTGAGTTTTTGTAAGTTTCTAGGGACTTGTAGTCTGTCCTAATTTTAATAGGGACTTATATGAGTTTTCTCATGTTTGCAGAGACTTAGATGTCTTAAACCCTAAAAAAAAAAAAAAAAAAGTCAAAAGAGGGATTGAAAATTCGAATCACAGATTCACAGTTTTGGTGCAGATATTCCCACCACCCTTTTCAAGAAGGGATTTTTAGTTTTAAGTCCCCACAAATCATCATATTTAGTGATCGATCCCTCCCTTTTTCGTATTTAGGTTTTAATCCCCCGATTTAAAGGATAATTCATGGATAGGTCCCTCATAGGGACTAAAAAGTAAATTAAATAATTTATGGATAGGTCCCTCTCAGGGACTAAAAAGGAACTATCATTTAAATCTGGGGACTAAAACCTAAATACGAAGAAGGAAGGGATCGATCACTAAATATGATGGTTTGTGGGGACTTAAAACTAAAAATCCCTTTCAAGAAATCCACAACCTTAATTTGGATGAGATAAATGGAAATTCGACCTCACCCGTGACCCGACCTTATTAGAACGAGATAAATGAGAAATACATCCCGATCCAACCCTGCTATGACAGATTTGATCCTTTAAATTGCAAACTCAAACCTGGCCAGGTCAAACTCAATAAAGTTATGGGAGAGGTTAAAGATTCCAAGTTAAAAACCTACAACGTCTCATTTATCCCATATAAATTATTTATATCTTTTAAAATTAATTAAATACATGAATAAATCAACATATTATATGTTATTATTGTTACAATTGATAAAATACATAAACATGGATCAAGTAATATTACATAACATAAAGAATAAATATAATTAATTATGTTATAAGCTAAAAAGGAATTTAAAATATTAAAAGAGCTTTGAAAAATTGGAGTTCTCCCTTCTAAATGTGATAGGACGGGTTTGGGTTTATTAAAAACCTGTTGGGACATATTTAGGACTGAATAATCAAAGCCGTCATGGGTTTGGAGTAGGTTTAGGACCAGATTTTATTAGCATGTTTGGAATTGAGATTAACCAAACCCGTCCTATTGTCATCCCTATCTAAGAGCATCTCCCATAGGGGGTCTTCATTTTTTTTTTTAAGGCTCTTATTAAATGTTTTGAATATTTGAATACCCATCACTTCTAATAGGATCTTCATTTTAAATTTTTTGATGTTTTGAAGATCCCTCAACTACAATTGTAGATCTTCAAATTTATTCTATGATCCTTCAAATCACTATTTTAGATTTTAAAATACTCATGATGTCCATTGTCTCTTTCATTTTTATTGTCTATTGACATTTATGTCTCAAATATCTAATTTGTCATCAAAACCTATATTCGCACATAAAAAAATTTAAAATTTCGAACAGTATTTTAAAATCCAATCCGATCCAATCAATTGAACTTTCACCCAATATGAATTGTAGCCCACTTTTTCTTAAACCCAACGATAATGATACAATTTATAGGGGGTAGTCAATTAGGATTTTCATGGACAAAATGTCCATGTACATGGATTTATAAATCTTGTGTTATTCAATTAGGACATTGGTCCATGGACAAAAAGTTCAACGTTATTCGATTGAGACATTATTTCGTGGACATAAAGTCTAATGTTATTCAATTGAGACATTATTCCGTGGATAAAAAGTCTAGTGTTATTTGATTAAGACATTATTTCGTTAACAAAAAGCCCAGCGTTATTTGATTGAGGCATTATTTCATGGACAAAAAGTCTAGCGTTATTCGATTGAGAAATTTTTTCATGGACAAAAAGCTCAACGTTATTCTATTGAGACTCCTCATAGTAGACATTTTGTCATATGTTATTCAATTTAAAGAGAATTTGTGAAGACTTTCTTAAGTGATGGACTTTTGTAGACTTTAGAAAGAGAAATATAAAGGAAAAAGTCATTTCAGAATTATGGACTTGTATTATAACATTGTGAATATCTTCTTTTTTTCTTTTAATACGATGGTTATCTAATGTCTTTCATATTATATTCATAGTTTTTTTTATTTTCTCTATTTATCATATTTTTTAATGAATATGTAGATGAATGAAATATTGATATCACTTCATATGTTTGATAAATATATGAAAATGGTGGATTTACTTGTGTTGTAATCAATCATTTCATTATTGTATATTATATAATATATACCTAGATCATCCACCATTATTTTCTTTTTCAAACTAAAGCATATTGTTCTTGCGTTAATATGTACTATACATTATACATGTTTATGATACAATAAACCCTTAATTCTGAAGTTACCCACAAGTAGCTAGGTCACAAGATTGCATTGTCTCTAAAAGAATACAATATGAAAAGAAAAAAAAAACCTAACTATAGAGGTGAAGATAGAAAACCCACATCCACCTTCATCGGCACAGATTAAACTCCAAACACAACAAATAAAATAGCATATGAAGAAGCACAAAATATGGAATGGCATCCATTAATATAACAAAAGAGTGACATTTACAAAACCCCCTATTGGCTCTTAAACAATATTAATAGCTCTAATTCTCATATTTTTATTATCTAAAAAAAATATATGTAAAAACATCTAAAATGACAACTTACATGTTTAAATGGTTTGAAGAGTACATATATATTATAAATTTAAATGATTTGAAGTCATGAATGAAATTCATTGCCCATTAATAAATTTAAATAATTTTTTTTTGTAACAATATACATTTCAGATATGTGAAGATCGATATTGACTATATTAAATTATATTTTATGTTAAATGTGAATAATTCGTGTTGAATTTGAATATTTATTATTTTAAAAATATAAAAACAAGCCTACAAATGTCTATGAGAATCAATAGAAATCCATTTATGAAAGTCTATAAAAGTTTGTGAAATTCCATGAGAATCAATATGAGAAAGTCTGTGAAAGCTTATAAGAATCAATATGTAGAAGTCTACAAAAGTCTGTAAAAGTCCATGAGAGTCAATCTGTGAAAGTCTATCAAAGTATATGAAAGTCTGTAAAAGTCTGTGAAAATCCGTAAAAGTTTGTGAAAGTCCGTAAAAGTTTGTGAAAGTAAATATGTGAAAGTCTGTCTGTGAAAGTCCATGAACCACATGAAAATCAATATGTGAAAGCCTATGAAAGTCTACAAAAGTCTGTGAAAGTCTATGAGAGTCAATTTGTAAAAATTCACAAAAGTCTATGAAAGTCCACTACTTAAATGATGTCCACATAAATCCATCAAAGTTTGAATCGACTACCCCCTCATTAGATCCGACTAATCTAACAGCTAAACCCTCTTAAACTATTCATTTTTTAGGTTCAATGATTAATCTAATTTTAAAACAAAAAAAAAATTGTGAAAAATTAACACATTTGAATAGGTGAAAAATGTTTCAATAACATGAGATAATAAAATCATATTTCCATTTTAAAACACCATATGGTTTTATTATTTTATCATAAATAGTATACTAAGTCATTTTTTCCGTCTAAAACTCAAATCACACGTGTTTTTATTTATTTAAAATAATAAATATCATTTAATGAGATATATGCTTTGATAATTTTGTATTAGTGTATATCGCTCCCGTTCGAGTTGAATGAATTTATTTTTAGTAAATTTAAGAAAAAATCCAACGAGATATATACATCGTTAAAATTATATATATATTTTACTGAATTTCTGATGATATATATAAAACAATTACACGTTAGATTGCAAAAAAAAAAAAACTTGAGTGTAACATAGCCCTCATCTTATTGTTATAGTTGCTATAAAAACAATTTTTTATTATCTTAACATATTTGTGATTTCGAAATTGATTTCATTCACATTACAATGATCAAATTACAAGGTAGTGTCATCCATGAAACATCTTTTCTAATCTTTAGAACCTGTTTAATTCTTAAACACATTCATCACTAAAAAAAACCCACACAGAAGGCAAGATCACACAACCGAGCCAGGGGAAGGCAGAGGAGGAGCATCATCGTCGGTGACAGTCTCGATGTCTCCACCGCCGCCGCCGCCACTGCGGACATCATCAAACGAATCATGGACCGTCCGATGATGATGGCTCTTCCGGTCAACCTCAGCCAACCTCAATTCCTTCTCGAGGTGCTCGCAATAGGTCTTGAAAACAGAGGGACTCACACTCACCTTGAAATCCAGCAAAAACAGCATCTCCAATTCCATCCTGTTCATCTCCCGCTTGGTCACTCCCCCCACCCTCGCAAAGAACTGATTACTATCATGTCTGTCACCATAAAATTAAAAAAAAAAATTACCCATTGAGGGAGTTACATTATGAAATTCTAATTGATAACTGAGTTAGCAATTATACATGTTATGGATGATAGGATATCAAGTTATTCTGACCAGAAAATTAAATGCAAGTATAAAAATAAAAAAATATAAAAAAATTAAGAAGTATTCTACGTTAGTATCTTAGAATTGATCGACTCTTAACCTCCAAAATATTTTTGGTAGGCAACTACTGGGATTTGATTCTATAACCTGGTGGTTACATTTTTTTTAAGTCAACAACTAAGCTCAACGAGGAAAATTTTTAATATCAGAATGGATGGAAATCACAGTAGTACATACTTGGATGGGTTAAAAACATTTAAATAATTAAAAAATCATTAAAAAAACTCTCATTAATTTACTTTGATGGACATCATCCATCCCAATACGTTGATGTTCCCACCACTACATGTCGATATACATTTTTTTTCAAAATTACATACTTAACCGTGTACTTTTCGTTTGATTTTTTTTTTCTTAACCAGTTATCATTATTTTTATTTTTATTTATAAATTTTGATGCAAAGAATGGAACAAAAATTTCCTATTTGTTTCGTCAATAAGGGGCGTTTGGGTATGTGGCGGGATAGTCTGGGATCATGTTCGGAACTCAACATCACAATTGAAAAGTGGTGTTTTCGGGCATTTTTAAATGTGAAAAAAATAAACCGTGTACCGCCACCGCCACCACCTAGCTGCTCAAATTTTGTTTGAATTCATGGTATGATAGACAGGAGTTTTTCAATGTAGAATCTACTCCACCCGATACAAACATGCTCTAAGTATGTGATGTAATAGTTGCATCTTTATAAATGTATTAACTCACATGGTTTTATTAGAAGAGGGACGTGCACAGACATTATAACAACCCGCAACTCTGCGTATTTGTAATTCAACTTTCAGTAATAAAATCATACTGACAATGTCTATCTTTAAAAAAAAAAATGATATGGTTTATATTCATAAATCTAAAATTAAAATATAACTATTTTATATCCCAATAACACTATATAAACACCTTGAACCACCAAATTAGGAGAAGGCCCAAAGAGACTCACAAGTCGTCAAGCACCTTGGACGCGATGAGGACGCCAGTGACGATCAGACGGTGGACGTTGGTGGACACGACGAGCGACCCCGGGTGGAGGTGCACGAGGCGGTCGACGTAGGCGAAGGCGACGACGAAGCAGGAGGGGCTGCAGCTCGTGAACCTGTGCATCCTCTCCAGGTACTTCGCCACGCTTATTCCAGGCGCCTTCGCGCCTCGGAATCCGTGCAAAGCGTCGTCTCCTCCGATCCACTCCTCGAGGAGGTCGTCGTTGCGGGCGATCAGGCGCTCCAGGACCTGTGACAGCGCCGTCAGGACACGTGGCGTCTTTGGGTCGGATTCTGTCGAGTCCCAGCCGCCAACGCCGCCGTCACCGCCGCCAATGGGTTTCATTTGGGTTTTGTGAGGGGTGTGCGACAGTGCGAGTGAGGCGTACGAGGGATTATGTTTCAGTGGGGGGGAGGATGGACACGTGGCGGACGGTCGTTGAATCATCAACGCATTTAAAAGTGGTTTTTTTTTTTTCCTTCTAACTTCAAAGTGAAGTATACGTCTAATTAATTTTTTTTTAATGTTTATTAAAAAATAAATTCATTTAATTCGAAAAGTAACTATATATTTTTTTTATTAAAATATACATTTTATTATATTTTATTTATTATTTAAAAATAAATAAAAATATGTATGATTTAAATTTTGATTGATAAAAATAACTAAGTTTAACATTTTTTAAAATATATCAAGGAATTTTATTTTAAATATTGTATCTTAGTTATAAATATCACTATATGATCATTTTCATTCAATTCCTGTCATTTTTTTTTTCACTTTCGTCTTGCAAATATTGTAACAGAAAATTATTTCAGTTATTTAAAATACTAAAATATTTTAATTTTGGTCCACATTAACTACAATTTGCATTACTCTAATAATATAAATCACAAATACAATACATTTGCACACTCTAATAAAAAGCACAAATAGAATATAAAGTTCTCAAGTTTTACAGCAAAGAATAAGAGCATTGCCATGAATTTCAAAGTGCATGGACTTTAATGAATTTTATATATCTATTTCAAAAAATAAAAAAAGAAGAATTTTTTTGCATATATAACCCTAAAAAATCTTATATTTCAAAATACCCCCTTCAAACTCTATTTCTCACAATACCCTTAAAAGGATTTAATGAGGGGCATTCCTGTAAAATTTAAAAAACTATATTGTACAAAAATATCCCTTAAAAAGGCATTCATGCCCAATTTAAATTATTTTGAAAAGTAATACGGGAAATAACAATTCATCAGGAGTATTTTGACAAAATAAAATTTTTTCATGGGTATATAAGCAAAAAAACCAACCGAAATACGTGTTCATCAAGGAACATATTGTATACAAGAACTGATGAGTAATAACAACAAAGGAAGAATTGTAGATTGCACCAAATAACAAAGTCAAACAACATGAAAGAAAACAATGGAAAGCAAGAAGAAAGTTGTTTCTACTAGAGAAAACCCATTTCCACACCAAACCAAAACCCATCCTTGAAAAGGCACCTAGGCCAAAAAGAGGGCTTCAATCTTTCCATCAGTATATGTACAAACATGAAATTCTACACAAAAGCTACCACCTTCTTCATTACCTACACAATACAATTTTTTTCATTGGGAATTATGCCCAAGAATTTTTGTTACTTAAAATGTCGCCAGAGAAGAAGAATCCCTGACACCACGGCGATATAGACAAATTCTGCTTCACAGTCAATCCCTTCTGCTCTACATTCCCCCACAATTCATATATGAAGTATTCATACAGGTTAATTATGCCTCCAAGGAAGAAATAAAAGAATATCTGCACATCTGAGGAGGATAAGCACACCATGCCACTGCCAAAAGGAGAAGTTTATCAAATAGTGATTTACAGTCACCCTCATAAAGGTTAGAATGAATATAAGTGCAGATTCACAATGTGCATATGCTCGATGACATTTTAGATTCATGGTTTACTATCACAGGGAGAATGAAACACCAGTTCTTATCTCATTAATATGAGATTAGCTATAGAGCAATCTCAAACAAATTGGAAAGGGCTCCATAAAAAAATTGCTATACATTCATCCAGTATGCTAAGAGGAGAATTAGGCAGAGGTTAAGCAGGCACGACACTAGGTAGAAGCAGGAATGGCACACCTCATCTATAGAGCAATCTCAAACAAATTGAAAAGGGCTCCATAAAAAAATTGCTATACATTCATCCAGTATGCTAAGAGGGGAATTAGGCAGAGGTTAAGCAGGCACAACACTAGGTAGAAGCGGGAATGGCACACCTCATCTAGGGGATTAAGCAGGGATAGGCTAGGTAGTAGTTAAGAGGGAATTAGGCATGGTTTAATCTGATTATTCCCCACTTTATTCCTGCATTAACCCTTTGGCAGCCACTGATCACCTGAGTAGGCTTAATTCTTTTTATAACATTGCATTCATTGTCAAATTTGACATCAAACACCAATATATGATGTCAAATACTTATCAAAGTGATGGAGAACAAACCTTATTTAATTTTCCATACTTACCATGCTACTATAACCAACTCTTTATTCCTATAGTGTCATAAAACATATAGACAAGGAGATGAGAAGGCATATTACATAGAGATCATGAATTCATCTCTAGCAACTCATGATGCAGTGCTTTGTTATAGATAAGATGCAAATATTTCATTGTAAAAAAAAACATCAAGTGTGGATTGTTCCTAGTTGGTTAAATCAAACTTTGTGATCATTGAACATTTAAAGAATTCTAAAGCAAAATATGTTACCTTAATCCACCTCAATAATGCCGGGATCGAAGTGGGTCTCCATTTCCAGACTTGCACTGTTATTTACAAACTCAAGCTGGTTGTCCACCTCTGTGTGGTCTTTGTTATTTACAAAGTCAAGCGGGGTCTTCATTTTTGGGTTGTCACTATTTACAGAGCCCTCAGTAGATTCTGTCGATGCATGAAGATCACCCCAACCATTTTCTTCAGTGCCTCTGGGAAGCTCAGCAACTGCAGCTCCATCAACCGAGCATTCAAGAGAGCTAGAGCTGCGTCTGTGTGACAGCCTCTCCTCTTTTGATAGACCAGATCTCTGGGCCAGCAGATGCCCATTCCTGTTGCTCTCCCAAGTTATTGTCCTGAACACACAAAATAGTTAAACATACAATACTAAGGTAGTAAGGCAAACTCATTGATATGAGATGATCAACAAGCCAAGAAGAGAAGCATTAATCATAACACAAACATGCAAAAGAAAATAAAAGAAAAAAAAACGTATTTTTTCCTAAAGCAATTTGAATGAACACCAAATGTACTTTATAGATCTATTAATAATAAATATCACTAATCAACAATATAAAGCCTGTTTTGGGATATAAGTTATAACCATGATGATAATGATAATAAAAACTTTGTATTTCAGTCCTTTTCCAGTCTGTTAGATTGTGAAGGCCGATGTAACAAAGTCAAACTTTTCCCATTTACAATTCCAAGCATCTGGTGGTCCTGTGATCTTTTACATTTGTTCTCAACATATTGCAAGCTTAGCATTACTCACCACTTCATAGTTTTGCACATCTATGTTCTTATTGCCTTCAATTTTCTTTGTTCTCTCTTTTTTAACTTTTCATGAAGCAATAACAATTATTAATAGCCTTTTCAAAAATAAAGATTTTGCTCAATAACCTGTCGGACTCGCAAAGCACCTCCGTGCTATCAATGTACAGTTTAGAGATTACAAGTTCTACTGGAAAATTTTCCAGTGGTTCTGGAAAGTTGTCAAGAGGTGGTTAGGTAAATGTGAGAAACAGGTATTTTCCTTCTTCAGTTGTACACTATACGAGGTTCATTTTTTTCCTTACAAATTTCTATTGGCCACAAAAGGATTACAAAAGATAAGAAGTCATGCAAAATCAAACTCTTTTCATCCCTTTCCTCCCACAAAAAGTTCCCCTCATAAACTACTAACACTATTTAATGTCAGTTTCAATATCATCGGTCCCATTTCCCACCAATGTTCTCCAACTCACTATTGACTTCTTCACCCGGGAAAATAATGATTTAGATGACAAGACAGTCAAGTTGATTGCTATATCTGAGCCAGGCTTAAATATGGCCTGCAGATGTAAAAGAAAATAAAAATAGATGCCAAAAAAATAAAATAAAATAGAATAGAACGCAATGGACAAAAAGATAGAGACGCTGGATATGAGTAGCATATCTGCAAATGAAAATAAAACTGATCATAAAGTACCTCGATAGGTGAAACCTGGGCAATGGTAAACAGTCAAAAGCTGGTATAAGATCCTTTGATCTAGCTTCAACCATGCGTGTCGGAATCCTTTCTATCTCAGTTTCTCCACCAAAATCGGTATCATCATTTGTCTTAATGCCATCGGTCATCATCACTTGAAAGTAGAACTATAAAAAAAAATGAAGATTAATTTAAAAAAATGAGTGAGAAAAGTTTGACATAACTGTTCATTAAATGCAAGATCTGATTACCTCAGATTTTGCCCACAGTGGAACCCGACCTGTATGCATCTGCAGTTCAACCTCAGATATATACATGTGATGCTTTTCCAAAGCATTATGTTTCAGATCTGAATCCACTTCACCATCAATAGGATAGATATTACTTTGCTTCTTAGCCTCCCTCGAAAAAAGTTTACTGTCACCATTACCAAATTCACCATAAATGTCGATGTTTTCCACTCCATCTCTTCTATTCTGTTTGTGACATATATCCCACTTCTGGACCGCATCAACAATCAAACCCGCATCATTATCTTGACCCATCTCATGAGAAATAGTGCTCAATCCAGAAACACCACCGCCCGAATCTAAACCAGACATTTGCCTCATGACATACTGTATGACACAACCAGATGGAGAGAATACAAGAAAATGATATTTTGTCCTCACCAAACTTGAATCAGAATAAGCACCAAAACCTTTGCAATTGTGGAAAGCTGAAGCAATAGCACCACTGAGGGGGCTGACTTTGCCAGTTGCAGCTGCTGCAGCGTCAGTAACAGTCCCTCTCCATCCGACATTCCCATTTTTTATTCTGCTTACCACAGATAAGGTGACTGGAGGACCCGATACACAAAGGCTACGTGGATTAAGCTTTGATGAACCTAAGTTAGTGTCAGATGATTGAAGATTCACAGTTCCACCTGAAGGGGATATCGCAAATAGATGACTCGTTCCCCTTGAAGAACTGATCATAATCCACCTGCTGTCATCACTGAAACTTATGTCTCGTATAATCTGACAAAGAAGAAAGGTGAAAATGAGAAAACTGAAAAAAGTGCAAAGCCAAGAGAGTGAACAAACGAACACTCATCTACCGCATTTGTGAAGCCCCGTTGCAGCCTGTAAAGATGAACATGTGATGTTGTTGCATCAAAACCTGATGAATTTCCAAGTGGAGAAGGCATTATACTAAAAACATTGATGTTGTGACCATAAACCGAAGCTGTCACCAGCAATGTCCCACTGTGATCGAAGCATAATGCAGATATGGGACTCTTATGAGCTCGAAACTGAGTGATTACAGATTTCCCAACAATGTCTCTGACTATAACCTGCAGAAAACAAAATATATATAATCAATGCATAATTCAGGTATCAAGTAACATACACTAACATAACATATTTCAGATACAGGTCAAGTCAAGATCCTATATCAGTTATGGTATAATTACATATACATTTGAACATAATTCATATATGTCCTGCAAATAGACTTAAATCACTTAGGCACAATTTGTACCGTTCCAACATTTTCTGCATCAGCAAAATGTCCACTGATTGTACCATTTGATTTGAAACTAGGATCTGAATAATACTTGGATAATTTTTTGTATCCTTTATTCCCAAGCGTCACTATACCGGCAGCAAGTTGCTTGCTTGATTCCTTTGCACAATGTGCAACCAAGCTTCCATTCGAAGAAGCAGAGAAACTAGAAACATGAGACAAATGTTGTGGACTGACACGGCCAGTATTTGAAAATATAACTGGACTTCCACTATATGCCAGCCACCTAGTACCCACTGCTAGAGGCCCATAGCCTATACCTCCAGAACCAAGAATCCTCGATGGCACAGGATAAGTAAGAATAGTATAATCCTTCTCCAGTGTTGCAGCATCAAAACAATGTATCTGCAAAAAGTACTACTTTTAAAGTAACCGGATGTACACAAAAATATGCTTACATGGACACATGCATACCTGCTTTTCTTGGGAGACGGCCACGATCCGAGGACTACACCTCACCGAGTAAACAGCTGATCTGAACTTCAGGAAATGTACATCTTCATGGGTCCTAAATGAATAAAACCGAACAACTGTTGGAAGAAAATTTTCATTTCCTGATTCCTGGCAACTAATGCCATTTCCATTGCAGGGAGGCTCCGAAACACCATTCACTCCAGAAACAGCTCCATCTCCAGCAACGGCGAGAAGTGGGCGCTCATCTGCGAATTTGTCTTCTGATCTTTTTAAGGGTATTGGTTTATTTACTGTTTGCAAGAAAGAAACAGGACCTTCATGTCTGGATACTAGCTGTTGAACATCATCTGCCTCTTCGACATCCCATACCTGAAATCCAGACCTAAAGCCCAACAAGAGGACTTGCCGAAGGACATCACCCTCACATTCCAACTTGTCAAATCCAGCCCAGTGCACCTTCGTAAAACAAAAACAACAAAAAGAAGAAAGAAAGAAAGAAATAAGATAAGTTGAACCATTTGACATGCAAATGTACAGTAATTTTTTTAGTTAAATGTGTTCAGGGCGGACAGGTTCATTAACCATGGAAGATTTGCAATATAAAACTACATGGATGGCAGTCTTTTGTTTCATCTAACAAGCTAGAAGATTTCATTCATTCCCAGTAACAAAATTATGTACATTATATCTAATGAAGAACCTGAAAGACAAGAAATTACTCAACATCCTAACTCCTAAGAAACTAAAGGATGCAATAACAATAAAATAAATATATACTGCAACCACAAAACTCCAAAATAGTTGAATAAAATGTCTCCTTGTCTCCAAGGCAGACATTCCTCAACGAAAAGATTCATTGAACTGGAATAGGAAACTTCCCCAAATTAATTAATATATTCCAACAGAACAAATGTCATTCGCAGTCACTAATTATTTGATCCAAGAAAAAATTCTCATCCAATTATCAACAAAGCAAACCGCCATGCCTATAACCGAGATGACCTTCTTTGGGATCCTACACTTCATCGCTAAACAAACATCAATAGGTTTCATCATGATTTTGTCAATCTTATAGACTTCATGTTTCTCTCACCAACTACTACCAGGGAAGATCCAATTTAAAATTCAGTCTGGTCTCCAAAATTCCCAGCAATTCTATAGTTCTTGACTTCTTGTCAATCATTGTACAGGATATTAACTATTCTAAATTCTAAATTCAATATCACATGGATTACTTCCTTCCAAGTCAGACTACTTGCGGATATCTTACAGTAGTGATCATTCCTCTCCCAACTCCAAGCAGGTAAAGCATCATTCAAGTATCATTTCAATTACTAAAGAAAGAACACAACTTCATCTTTATTCTCTTTGTATAATCGTACCAAGAATGACAAATCCAAATTCAAAGCTCAGAGCATAATATTCGTCAATGCAGAACACATGAAAACTATTTGAAACCGGATTCCAAAGCGAATATCCTAGTAAAAACAAAAGCAATCATTCATTATGTATCAACTTGAAAGGAACCAACAAAGCAGACCTACTTAAAACACACAAAAACAATAAAACTAACACCATTTCAGCTATGCATTCAACCTTGAAGTGCAAAAGAAAACATCTTTACCAGATCTCGGCCATCGGTGGAAGAGGGCAGTGCAACAGACGCCCCCGCCGATCGGACAGTGGAAGCGACAGCGGAAGCACCGGAGGAAACAATCCTGAGATAGCTCGAGAAGGCCTTCAGCGAGGTCGGAAAGAACCCGTTGTTCTTCCCCGCCCCCGTTGGCCTCGGAACCCCTTCCAAAGGCCTCTGCCCATCGCTCTTCATCACACGATGAACCCTCCAAACCCTCCCGAACCTCTTGAAACCACCTCAAACGAAAACCCAATTTGAAAAACTTGTCCTTCGATCATAAGCCAAGGCTGTTTCCCTTCTTTCGAATCCAGGAACAGCCCCCAAAAGCTCAATCGAAGGACTTCGATCGCTCCATCTGAATCTCAAGAAAGTCCAAAACTCGACAATCAAAAGATACCCTTTGAAACAACTTTCAAAAGGGTATCCGAAGATCGAAAAAATAAACCAATCTTGCTCCGGATTCAGAGCTTGATAAGATGAATTTTTATAAATTCAGAAAATAAAGATTTTTTTTTTTATTCACAAAAAGGTGAACGGAAAGATCGCTTTGAGATGACGATGAGATGACGGAAAGATGAGATGATAAAATGAAGAGCTTATCGTTCAATACAAATCCACATTTTGAAAAATCCAATTTTCGTTTTCTTCTGATTTTGGTTTGCTTGGAAAACAAATCCAAGTTTTCTTTTCTTTTCTTTTTCTTTTTTTTCTATTTACTCCAGGGGTTTATTTTGCTCTTTTAAGAGGGACTAGCATGCAATTTTGATAAATGTGAAGTGGAATTATGATTTCTTTTTTTCTTTTTTAATTCAGTCCAGGTCCAGGGGTTCATTTTGCTCTTTTAAGAGGGACTAGCATGCAATTTTGATAAATGTGAAGTGGAATTATGAAAATCACTAGTATTACCGGATGTGGTGTTTTAAAAAGGAATTTTTGCATGTATACCCTTGTTAAATTCTCATTTTATCAAAATACCCCTGTAAAAACTCACAGTGCAAAAATACCTCTAAAAAACTTTAAGTGAATGCAATTGTGCCCTTATGGTCAAATTTGTCTGATTTGATTAATATTTTCTATTGTTGAAATGACACTTGTACCCTCAGATTACTTAAAATGAGTTTTATTTTTAACTTTTTTGTTTTTATTTTTTTTGCATTACCCCTCATAAACTCCGTATTTGCAGAATTACCCTTTTTTCACAATTACATATATACCCCTGACATTTTAATATATCATGCAAATTTGCCCTTAATGTTAGTATTCACGAGAATTGATTAGAATATCTCCATTAGCCACCGTAATCATATGTAAATAGTCTAAAATATCCTCACCAAGCTCTGTTTGGATGGTCGAACCTTAGTTCCTTCTTCCTCCAACCCTCTCTTTCTATTTCATGTAGGGTTGAGTAGGGTGTGTGATTTAAGTGGGGGGTAAACTGATTATTTTACAGAATATTGATAGGGTTAAGAATCTAACCATGGTTCGGTTTACGTTCTTAACGAAGACTAATGGAAGGATAAATTTGCATAATTTATTAAAATTTCAGAGGTATTTATGTAATGGTGAAAATAATATGAGTAATTCTAAAAATATGGGTTTTAAAAGGGGTGTTTATGCAAAAAGAACTTTTCTTTTCAAAATTAGTAAAGGCATTTAGGTCCAGGAAAATGATTGACAAGCCCCATTTCGTATGCCCCATGATATAGCATAGTTTGAATTACCCTAAATACCCCTGAAGTGTTTTGTTAATGTTCACTGTAATTAATGGGGCGGTTATCAAAATGGAATGGTAATTAATTACTAGAATCACTCTTAATGGCATTAAAATCTGTTGTTTCCCTTTTTTGAATTTCAACTTTTGAATTGTCCATTCATTTTCATGTGAATTTTTTTTTTTGTTCAGGCCGTTCAGAATAGGATTTATTCTGGTGAAAAATAGGATTTATTTTGTTCAGGCCGTGTGAAAAATAGGATTTATTTTTCAATTTTGTATGTTAATTATGGTTGTTTTTTTATGTGAAACGTGGTTCTCAACATGGTATATCAGTAGATTAACATTTTGAATGTCAGTTATATATTTATCCCTTTTTTGGTCTTTTTTCCACTTATTTTTTTTATTTGGCATCAGTGACAAATGTAACTAACTGTTAGAGCAACATAATTGTGAAACAAAGCTTCATTATAAAATATGAACGACTCTTAATATGATATTTAGTAGAACTATGAGTGTTATTATTCATTTTTTAGTTTTTTATGTTTGTCTGATTTTTAGTGATTATAACAATACATTATTTTTATTTGATAATTTTTTGCATTTCAATGTAGTAAATACAGTGGACTCAGTTACATTTTCTGAGGATGGCAGTCCGTAGAAAGATTTCATTGTTGAAGTTGAGCAGCAATGTGCAGAAGCAATTGCTCCAAGTGTTGGAATGACATTTAATACAGAAGAATATGTGCGATTGTTTTATAACAATTTTGCTAGTAGTGAAGGTTTTGGCATTGCAAAGATCCATGAGAAAAAAGAATGAAATGGAGGAGGATAGTGAAAAATTGTGAAAGTTTTAACTTGTAGAATGCTGGTGAAGCTGCTAGACATGCTGGCTTTTGATTTCTTGTTTATGTCCTTAAGTTTTGTTGTATTGAATTCCCCTATTTATGTAACCTTTCATGGATGTTTTTTAATGTTTTAATCAGTTACATTTATCATTTGTTAATTACATTTCTTGAAAAATTGCTAAACTAAAAACAACGTTTTACCAATAATCAACCAATGTTTTTGGCTTGACATTTTTCAAGATTACAAAAGTGATTGAATTTAAAAACACCTACATACAATTGAACTTGTCTTGTTTCATCTGTATACATGACAAAAGTTAATGTTATCATAATGTATTGTTAAAACTCTATGATCCTCTTTTGTATGTGTTTTGGGCTTGTCGTTGAGGAATTTTTTGATGAGGTGAGATCTTATGAACTTCAACGAACTCCTGCTTATGGTAGCTGGTATTTCTTCACGATGAGCATGCAATCTCATAATTTGAATGATAATTGTTCCACATTCCATCATGCATTTTTAAATAAGATACATTACGTTAATGTTATGTTTTGAGTTCTATTTTGTCTGTAACAAGTTTTACTATTAATATACTTACGTAAAATTGGGTTTGTTGAGGTGAATCATCCACTGATATGATATTGCCCTCCTTGATCCAGTCAAAACACTTCAGGTATTCGGTTTTCTATAAACATTTAAGTTACATTTATATACGATCAGTTACATTTCAAAAACATACAAACATTTTGCATAACAACAACAACAATCATGTAATGCAATGATTAAAAAAATATAAATAATGAGATACACAGTCACAAAACTAAATAAATGTACAGGATAAAGTCACATTGTCAATCAAGTTACATTTAGGATGACATTATCATTAAACATGCCAATACACAAATAAATTTTCTGATACTTAGTTACATTTACTGAAGAGTTATTTTCAAATTGTTGCATTTCAAATAAAGTTACCTTCATTATAGCAGTAACATAAAACAAACTTAAAACAAAATTACATAAGCAATACATTGTAATATATAGTTACATTTATTGATCATTTTATATACACCAGTAAAAACTGCAATACATTGTAATAGTTATTTACATTTACTGATCATTTTATATACACCAGTAAAAACTTAAAGTCAGTTACATTTACTACAAGGTCACATTGCGCACAGTAGTATTATTAAGCAGAATAAAAATACATGATAACTGAAATCTGATTGCAATCATCTGATTTGTCAGCTACATTTTAATAACAAACATAATAAGAATTTGATCATCTATTTCAATTTTCTAGAAAAAAAATCAATTACTTTTTGTTAATATTCGCAAAAAAAATAAAATAAAAAAAACCCTAGAAAAAAAAACAAATCGATGTAACCATGTCACGCCCCGGGCGTCCCCGAGACGCGGCAAGTGTATATAAAATATCAGAATCTACACAGGAGGTCAATAATATCATACACAAGCTACTAGAATGACATACAGACAACAAAGCAGGGCTGACATGATATATACACCAAATGCGGATAACTAAAGACTGAATCTGTAATCAAAACACACTACAGACTCCATACATAATCACATGTCCTGTGAGAGCCAATATACATACAAAGACGTCCAAATACAACAGAAACGCGTGCCCAAGCACGGAAAATACATACTGGTACAAGGGATGCTGATAGTCTCTGCAACTCGCGGGACGTGGCGCTACTCCGCTACTGATGAAGTCCCTCGGGGAGCTCCTCCTCCGGATCCGACTCAGATCACAGACAATATTAACCACAACCAGATATCCTTATAATCCACCATTCATATTGCTTAATCCACAAATGATAGCACAACTCAAAGCCGTGGGTTGCTCAATCGCCAACCCACTACACCCTCACCCTCACCCTTCAATGGGCGACAAAGGATATTGGGACTGGCTACAAACCCACTACACCCTCACCCTCACCCTTCAATGGGCGACAAAGGATATTGGGACTAATTTCACCAAAAACCAACGGGTCGCTTCCGCCAACCCGCTACACCCTCACCCTCACCCTTCAACGGGTGACATAGGATTTTGGGACTTACAAGCATCCAATCACAACTCCAGTGGGTCGTTCATCGCCAACCCACTACACCCTCACCCTCACCCTTCAATGGGTGACATAGGATTTTGGGACTGACTAGGCTGTTGGTCACCCTTGGTCCACCGATAGTCTCTCCTCCACTCCGTAGGCCGCCTGGTCTACTCCCACATTCAGCACAGTCCGTCCTAAATCAGGAGGTGCCTACTGATGGGAGCCCTCTGTCAGGAAGGCCTGTCTAACGCTGGGGTAGTCTCTACCGGATCCAACGAAGGGAACAGAACAGCCTATCCATCGCATATGATCCACTTGGATCCGCAGACGGCACATTATAACAACACTAATGTTCTGAATTCCTCAGAACCCACCAGGGCGCATAACTACGATGCGGGGAACATGCATAAGGTTATAACAAGGGTGGAATATCATTGGGGGAAAGAAACTCGGGAGGGCAGCGTGAGTTCCCGTTATAGGACACCCCGACAACCAAACAAGGAACACGGTGTACCCTAACCCGGGTCTCACCGCTGTCCTCGCAAGGCCCCTCCCCTATAATATTCACTATAACATGCAATGTAAACAAATACTAGCATTTAATTTAATAAATAAACTAGTAGGGCACATGCATCGGTCGGGCTTCCTAGCATGGAAACAGGGGACATGCTGCATGGCTCATACACATCCTAAGGGTGCAAGTCCCTAACATGCAAAGTCTAGGGTAACATGCATTCTACAATTAAATCATGCTCGCATGATATACAAATTACAACATGCCAATATTCATCCATGGTGCCCCAGGAGAGGTCGGTATACGCCCAAGTGCGTATAACACCTCTCTACTGGGTTGGATTGTCCCACTCACCAGAGATCGGGGTCGTCGCGCGACCGTCCGTCTAGATCTGCAAGACAGACATTCAATATGGTGAGAAACCACACAATTTATACGTAGAAATGCCTAGAAATACCCAAAACTCGGATAAGCATGCATACGGGCTCGCACGCATGCGAGCACGCGCGTACGCACGCGAGTCTGAGTGCCCCGACACCTACCCGAACCCTCGGGCAGCCATTCGCATGGCCCCCTGCATGCGCACGCACGAATGCGCCGCACCCGCGCACCCACTCCACGCGAACCCGCGCACTCGCGCGCGACTGCAAGCCCGACTGGGCCCGCTAGCGCCTAGCGCCCAGCACGCCCAGCGCCAGCCTGAGCGCACTCCCGCGCGCACGCACGCGCGCGCCCTGCCAGCGGCCCTGCCTGCTGCACCTGCGGCTGCTGCGCCTGCTGCTGCTGCTGCTGCCCTGCCGTCCTGCCCGAGCCCGAGCTCCTCTACCACCCACCTCCGACCACCACCACAGCCTCCGACCACCTCCGACCGCCTCCCACAGCCCTCCGACGGCCACCCACCGCCGCCAACCGCCTCCCAACCACAAAACCACCTCCCTAGCGTACATCTATGCAAGAAAAAGAGGGAGAAAGAGGCTTACCAAGGGAGGAAGCGAAGTCCGGACGCTCTCCGCGCGCCGAAACCTTTCTCAAAGGCTCTCCTACACCCCGATCTACCTCCACCGCCGAGATGGCTCAAATCAGGGACGAAGAGAGGGCGGACGGACGGGCAAAACTCGCCGGAATTGGGATTTGAAAACACCGGAGTGTAGATCGGGACCCGATCTACACTTCCTATGTTTTAGGTTTTAAGGTTTGAGGGGTCTAAGGGGCTCGCGACTTAAAAACCCAGATACGCCCCGGAACTGTGAAATTTCGGAAACGTTACCGGAATTCGATGAAATTTTCGTGAGAGGTCTAAAATGGCACCAGGACACCAAATATGCAGTTAGATTTTCAATCGGAGTCCTCTAGCTCAGGACGATAGCTAACAGTCCAAAAATTAGCGGTACCGATCGAAAAACCGAAAAAAACGAAAAACTGCCAGAACGCTCTAACGGTTACCAGCAGGCTAAAAAGTGACACATATATAACAACCATAAGATCTTCAAATACAACACAAACGTATTGTGAAATAGCAAAAAAGGGTTGTATACCCATTTTTTTGCTGTAGTTGAAGATCTTCGGAAGAACTCCTTCGTTTCAAATCGATTCTTCAAGAATATATTAGGTTTTCTTCGATGTTTTTGAAAAAAGGAGGTTTTTATTTTCACTGATTTTCGATTCAAATTTGATTTTCTAAAACCAAGTAAACCTTTCAATTGGTTTGAATTGTAGAGAGGGATGGTCTTGAGTGGGAAAAAAAAACGGAAAAATAGGGAAAACGTGAAAACGAGGAGTGAGTTTTAATTATGGATATTTTTGTATTTAGCTTTTTTGCCCTTTTGCAAAAAGCAATTACACCACCAATTAAATTGTGACACATCAAGGGGCCTGTGGGAGGGGCCTATTTGTTAGGGTTTGTAGAGTTAGAATTTTTAACTATGGTTAATCCAGAGTTCTTCATGGCGTGTGGTATAGGGGTACGGTTGCACTCACTCAATGTTTTTTAGGGGTATTTTTATACTGTGGGTTTTGGCAGGGATATTTTGACAAAATTAAAATTTAACAGAGGTATATATGCCAAAATCCCTTTTAAAAACAAAGCGCAAACAAATCCCTTTTAAAAACCTACCAACCCTCTTATTCAGTCATGTCAGAGTTTGATCGGTACCATCAATATCAAACTACGCAGTTTATGAATCGAACTATACAGATCGAACTACACAGCTAATTGTTGGATACATATGTCACTCTATATTGATGGTACTGACACTTATATTACAATTCGATACTAATTATATTGATCAAACCTAGACATGACGGATCTGAACCCTATTTATACATAAAATTGATTAATACACGTTAAAATATTAAATTTATAAATAAAAGATTTTATATAATAAAATATACTATGACAGTGAATTAAAGTTTAAAAATATTAAGATTTAAGACGTTATATTTATACAAAGATTTCATGAAATATTTTATGTTTTGAAAATTGTTTGTTCACCACTAATAACTAATATATTTTATTTAGTCATGATAATATCATGCTTTGAATTTGATTAACCATGATAATATTTTATGTTTAATCAGTGATGATTAAACCATTAAGTTTCAGGTTCAATGAACTATACACTATTTAAAACATTGTCTTGATGTATTATATTCGCGTGTTATTAATTTTTGGTAGGTGAGATAGATACCAGTATGGGTCAGGTTCAAATTAAAGGGACTTGGGGTGCTTTCATAAGAATGCAAAACTAATTTTGGCATCAAAAGAAATTACTACACTATGTGATTCACTGCTTCTACAGGATCCAGAGTCAGCATATGATGTTGCCGGTTGGTAGCCCCATGTTTTCTAATAAGAAACATGATCAGTTTGAAAACTTGACTCACATTGAATTTTTTTTTCCTTTCACAAATTCAATTCTAATATATTACGTAGAAAGATAAATTTTATTTGGAATATCTAGAAACGAATAAAAAAATAGAAAATTCTAAATATAATTTTCTTAAATGTTCTAACAGAAAGATAATGGAGATGAATGTAAAATTGATCCATAATATTGTAAAGGGCACGTCTACTCCCACCAACCATTTACCTAATAACACCAACCAAAAAAAAAAAAAAAACATTTATAAATTTAACTTGAACATCACTAATCTCACCAACCGTTCGACGGTCGACCTGTCAACCTTCTTTTAAAACAATTGACAGTTGGTCTGTCAACCTTTATTTAACAATCTTCGACAGTCATCCTATCAATCTTCCTTCACAATCTTCAACAGTCTCCCTGTCAACCTTCCCTTACAAACTTTGACAGCAGTTTTGTCAACTTTCCTTTACAACATTAGACGGAATCTCTATCAATTTTCTTTTACAACCTTCGACCTTAACAGTGTCGAACTGAATATTTTTTCAAAAGAAAACCTATAACACATTTGACCACATTCAACATTAAATGTAAAGTAAAATCATCAATTGTTTATGGCTTTATGAGGATTGGGTTAATGAGTATGGTTATTTAATTGTAAGATTTTAGAAAAACTCAGGGAGTGAGGATTTTGAGATAGACGGAGTTTTAAAAAAAAAAATTATTTAATGTGAGATTTTTGTTTTAAATTAAAGTATGCGGATTGGATTAATTGGTTTTGATTTTCTGCAATAGCTTTGCATGCAAATACAAGGAGGTTGAAAAAAAATAGTTGTTGCTTCTGATTCAAGTGTTTTTATTAGTAGTCATGTGGTAATTGTAGTGTTGAATGTAATGTGGATGTGTTGATATTTTGATGTACATTGAATGTTGAATGTGCTCGAATGTGTCTCAAGTTTTAATTTGAAAAAATATTTTGTTCGACACTGCGAAGGTCGAACAATCCCTCCCAGGTCGATAGACCAAATATCAAAAGTTGTAAAGGAAGGTTGACAAAGTTGCTGTCGAAGTTTGTAAAAAAAGGTTGACAGGGAGACTGTCGAAGGTTGTAAAGAAAGGTTGACAAAGTGACTGTCGAATTTATTAGATAAAGGTTGATAGACCAACTGTCAATTGTTATATAGAAAGGTTGACAGGTCGATCGTCGAATGATTTGTGAGATTAGTGATATTCAAATTAAATTTATATATGTGTTTTTTGTTTTTTTTGTTGGTGTTATTAGGCAAATAGTGTATGAGGATAGACGTGCCTTATTATAAATGCATGCATCTTCTAGGTGTGAAAACACATGCATATAATGCATTTATTATAGGCGTAAAAGACACATATATTTACTCTCTTTACGTGTTTAACTATATATATTATTGTTTTACTTAGTTCATTTGTAAATAATTTTAGCTAAAGATTTATTTTTAAGAATGATACTACGTACAGTCTCTTTTCCCGTCCCAATTTTGGGACATGTTTTTTAAATTTTTTTAAATAGTATGTCTCATTGAATGAGGTCTTTTTTATATATAAAAAAATAAATATATATTCTAATGAATTACATGGATACATTTATATAAAATATGAAATTTTTTTATTGAAGTATATACCTTATTATTGTGAGTATATGCTAGGTTGATCTTTTATCAATGCATATGGGTCTGGAATTGGAGTTGGAAAAAAACTGGACAAGGTATTACTTATTTTTTTTACAATTGTGACACGGGAGAAAAAAAAAAAGGTTTTACAAGTAGACATTAAAGATGTTAGTAAGTGTATTTGTAGTATTTAAACTAAATTATTTTGCCATTTTCTTTTGTAAACTAAATACTGAAAAATAAATTTGGGCACAAATCTATTGATGAACTCAATTGTCCGAGTTTCTCTGGTTTACATGAGTGTCTAAAGAGACTTTTGAAAACACAATTTGAGTGATCCCAGTTTTTCAAGAAGTTAAGACTATAGCAAATGAGTGTCTAAGGCGTAAAAGATACATACATTTACTCTCTTTATGTGTTTAACTATATATATTATTGTTTTACTTACTTCATTTAATTTGTAAATAATTTTAGCTAAAGAATTTTTGAAGGATGATACTCGGTAAAGTCTCTTTTCCAGTCCCAATTTCAGTACATGTGTTTTAAATTTTTAAAAAATAGTATACTTCATTGAATGAGATACATGCTATTATAAAAAAAGAAATATATATTTCAATAAATTGCATTGATGCATTCATATAAAATATGAAAAAATTCTATAAAAATATATACCTTGTAAATGTGAATATATGCTATGTTGATCTTCATCGATACACATGGGACTGGAATTGAAGCTGGAAAAAAAATTGCATGTAACAACATTGGTATTACTCGTTTTTTACAATTGTGACACGAGAGAAAAAAAAAGTTTTACAAGTAGATATTAAAGATGTTAGTAAATGTATTTGTATTTTGTAGTATTTAAACTAAATTATTTTGCCAGTTTTCTGAAACTAAATATTGAAAAATAAATTTGCGCACAAATCTATTGACGAACTCAACTGTTTGAGTTTCTCTAGTTTACATGTGAGTGTCTAAAGAGACATTTGAAAAAGCCATTTGAGTGATCCCACTTTTTCAAGAAGTTAAGACGTGCGGTAAATGTGTTTTCAAACACTCTTAACTTTGAATGATTAATTGAAAAACATAACTCAAGTTTTTAGTTATAAATACACTTCAAAGTAGCTTTTCAGAAACATAAAAAATATGTTTTGTGGTAACCAATTTTCAAGTGAAAAAATGTCACTTCTGATAATCAAATCGCATTCCCATATATATGAAATTTTAAACAATTAATTCCTTTTCCCCTTCCAAACAAGTCCCCCACAGCTGTAATTTGTTTTCATGGATCTCTAATGATGTAGGATAGATCTGGAAAGAAATTATTGCAGAATATTTTATTTCAAATCTGTTATCAAAATAATTTTTTATGAGGAGCTTATGAGATCTCAATGCTGGTTGGATCTTTTATCCGTTTTTCGCTGCGTTAAGTGGTATCAGAGCGATGATTCGCCTGGCTTCGATGACACATAGCCGTGCGGGAAACAACCATCCCATTGACGGTGATCGTGGGGTGCAGGAGCTGTTTTAGCCGTTGCGGGAGGACTAGAAGCTACTCTTCGTCAACAAACGCGGCAAACTCTTCGTGAGGTGAAGGCTAGCGTGAATCTCAACACCGACAACAGATGACCTAGGAGTGACAAGATGCACGCCGAGGGATTTGTCCAAGGCCAACCTGTTGCTTATAACGTTGTTCGACGACATTCTCATTATCTACCCGATTATGAAGATGACTCGGATGATGAAAGCGGTGAACTATATGACTATCAGCTGAGAAAGCAGCACATGTACTACTATAATTATTTTTCAAATGTGGACATCTCCTATTTCAACGGTGATTTGCCAATCGATAAGTTTCTTGATTGGATCTTACAGATTGATAAATTCTTTGAGATAATGGAGGTGCGTGAAAAAGAGATGGTCAGATTGGTGGCGCTTCGACTCACGAGTAGTGCCGCTAATTGGTGAGACCACCTTCAAAGAACTAGACAACGACAAGGAAGAGCACCTATTCAAACATGGAGGAGGATGAGACAATTTCTCATGGATCACTTTCTTCCTCTAGATTATGAACAATATTTGCTCCAGTTGTACCATAATTGTCGCCAAGGTAATCGTTATGTATTCGACTATATCGCTGAATTTTTAAAATTTTCTGGTCGGTATAACCTCGCAGAAGCTAAATGCAACGAGTGGCCCATTATCTTAATGGGTTGAGGTCTTCAGTTCGAGATCGTATTGCTTCAAAAGAGATTTACAGCTTGACAGAAGCAATCTCTGCGGCCGTAAAAGTGGAATCACAACTGGAGAGATCAAGGGTGCACGTGATGTCTAAAGGCTCTTCCATGATCAACCCGCTAAATGTTGCATTAAGTCAAGATATAGTTGATGGATCGATGGAGAAGACCGAAGAAAGTCCACCAGAAAATCAGGAGAATCTAGTGACCGACCCCGATGATCAACCTCTAGTTGAATTAGAAATTGATGAGGACAGGGCAAATAAAGAAGTGGAGGATGTTGTTCTCTCCGTTGAATCTGAAAAGATTATCGGAGAAGAACAAGAGAAGTCATTTTTTTATTCCTTAGTGGTGACTCCAGAGATAGAAAAACCCCTACAAACGTTCGTGTTGCAGATTACATGCCACATCAACATGAGTGTTTTTTATGCCATCGTCGACAACAATAATGATTGGAACATTGCGACTACCACAGTGATCGATTTGATTGAGAAGGAATTTAAAATCAAGAAGATGTTTATCCTCTTGCCAAAGGTCAAATACAAAGATGCATCAAATAAGATGGAAGAAAAAGTCTTAATCTCTTCTATTGGTGTATTTGATTACATCAAATATCATCCTCCTGATCATCTAAGATCTTTTCTTCTTAAATTCGAGGACGAATTTTTTTTTAAGAAGAGGAGACTGATGTAGGACAGATTTGAAAAGAAATCATTGCAGAATATTTGATTTCAAATCTGTTATCAAAATAAATTTTTATGAGATTTTATTTAGGAATTTAGGATTTTTAGGATCTTATGTTTTATTTTATTAAATTTTAATTATTGTCATTGTAATTGTGTCTTTACTATTTTTAGTAGAATCATAATTCACATTATGAATATATATTTGATGTTTCTGGCCTATATAATAAGTGCCACCATATTTTGTAAAAAAAAACTTTTGATCAATAATATTTTGAATTTTCTCCCCTTTGGGTTTTATTCCTTGTGGATTCAAGAATTCCTTGTAAATTCAAGGAGTTTATGAGATCTCAACGCTTGTTGGATCTTTTTATCCGTTTTCACGCTGTTGATTGAAAACTATACAAACTTGTATTTTTAACATTCCTAATAAATCCAATCACAGTAATCTTGGCACGGTCCACTCACAGCCTGTTGAAGGAATAGAAGCACAAACACAGGCTCAAAAGAAAATTTAAAGTCATTGAAATGACAAGAAGGCTTGGTGAAACTTTGTCAAAAAGAGAATAATTTCCAGTACGCACTTATTATCATATTGAAAGATGTCATCGTTATGTAAAAAGGCCAAGTTTATTATAAATTAGTTCTCCCTTAGCTTGTACATTGGATCTCTCTTTATTTATTTATTTTGAATTTCAAGTGCTTGAGTGCTTCCTAGGATCCATCTCCAAAGCCTATGTGGGGCTTCTACAAAAGTTAGAATAAGTTCAAAAAGGATACAAATTCCATGTGCACAATGTACGGGCAACAGATATTAATACACTAATGTAATCCTAGCTTAGTATATGTTAATCAAAGTATATGTTGTATACTAACCTAAGTGAATTTATACTTGATTAAGAAAAATGTAAAAAGATACGTATTCAATTCATTAAATAAATATTATATTTTTGTGGATGTATGTAATTCATCATTATACAAATATAAATACATAATTATTAAAAAAAATTAAAATATATTAGGAATGACTATCCCCACTAATTAAAGTGAGAAATGGAAGGATATGAAGGCTCACTATATAGTAGTTATTACCATATGCCAATAGGCCCTACTAATAGGAGTATAGAACCAGATTTTTTCTATGTAGAAAAGATAGACAATACTATCACGTTTTTATTGCTTAGATCGTAGTTACAAGTCTAAAATTAAGATTAGCATAAAGATAGCGTCAAAGGTGCCACAATTGAACCAAATTGTTGTGGCTTGAAAAGGGTGGAAATGGTTTCATCCATGAATGAACTAAATATAAGAGTGTTCATCCACTCAGTCATGATATCTTTCTTTAATTTATTAGTGTGTAAACACAAGAGAGGTCTGAGTCATGAAAGGTGTAAAGAAAATATTGTTCTTCAAGAACTTTTTATTCTTTTTCAAGTCTTTCATGTTTGACAAACCATCTATATATAGAGGTAATAACCATAATGTACTATTCATGCATTTACATAAATTTACAATTAATTTGAAGCACTAATATATGCATGCACCTCTGACATATTAAGAGATCATCCACAATTACATGCATCTATAATCAGTGGTAGCTCCAGGAATTTTTATAAATGAAGTCATTAAAAAAAATTCATAATTTTTTTTTAAAAAATGTACTCTTATATAATATACTTGAATCCAAACCAAATCCATGATTAGATATTTGATTTTTTTAAAATGGGTAGGTGATCGGCTAGTCCCTTGTCCCATGAATTTTTTTTAAAAATGGGGTAGTGATTTAGGGTATTGTTTTATGAGTGCTGATACACTCAGTCTATTTTACAACTTGTTTTGCAGCCCCATATGCTATGATAACGTAATATATAATGCACTATCGTAATGTATGTGGTTCCATCATAGTTTATAGCCCAAATTTTTTTTATCATTTTTTTAACTTAAAAAAAATGCACTAATGTATCTCAGTAAATATTTCATTTTATATAATAGAATGCACTTCAATTGAAGAGTGTGTGATTTTTCTTAGAAAAAAGAAAACCAGTGTGGACTGCAATGAGAGTTGGACGTATCATTTTCCTAGTTTTATTATTGTTTTAGGGACCTTGTAAATTTTTTACCGGGTAAAACTTTGGGCCAGGCTATATTGATATGGCTTTTTAATTGTTTTTAATGAATCCCACTAATTTAATGTGGTGGTATAAATTTTGGGCCAGCTTGTTTTTTTTTTTTTTCCGTTAAATTTGATGGGGTCAATTGACCCCATCAACTGAAAGGTGGTGCCGCCCCTGTCTATAATGACATGCACATTCAAATGGATGTATTTACAATGCATGTATTTATAACAATATTTGTGGGAGGTGAAAATGTCCTCCCCCTTGAATGGGCCAGACTTGAAGACGGTTCGAGCTTGGTTTGAGTAGATCCGTGAAGAGACGACGATTAGGGTCCGCCGTGGAGGGATTGATGGGGTTCGTCTAGACTGAACATGATGTAAATCAGGCTGCCTACGTACCCTTTCTGAGGGATCAAGCCACACGTAGTTCCTTTTTGGTGAGAACCTCCGACTGTAAAGACTAATCTCTATTAAAATGGGATTCCAAGCTTGGGTCTAGGGTTCTCTTTTTTTGAGGGAGAAGAAGAAGTCTCTGCCCCCTCCGACACTCAAATCAATGATTCCTCCATGAGAAGAAGAAGACCTTAGAATTCTTGAGCAGAAGTAGGGGAGAGAGAGTACCTCTTCAGGGGGGAGGAGATGTCCTCCTTTTATACTAGAGAAGGGGCGTGTCGAGCTAAGCCTTGTAGGGTGAGTATAGCGTGAAATGGAATCTCCACGTGGCTCTAGAATCTGTGGACACGTATCACCTAGGGATTGCTATATTGCACCTGATTTTCTGGCATCTAGTCTTTTTTCTGTGTTAGGAAATATTCCATTAGTTAACTGTTATTTTACAGAGATGGGTGTATGGCCGACCTGCATTCCAGTTTGGGTATTATGGGTTGGACATCTCATATTTTAGGTCGGGCCTATCGTATTCGGCCACCTTGACTTGATCAGGCAATACTATGCGTCTGCCCTTGGTCAGCCAGGGACTAAACATCCGACCTATGTGAAAGTCCGTCTTGACCTAGTCGGGTAATATCATTTGCCGACCTGATGGGGAAGGTGGGCCTGTTTAACTCATGGGGTAATTTGGGCCCTTAGGCCTTCCCATTCTTGATTTTCTGCTAATCATAATGGGCGTATCCGCGCTTAACTCTCATACTTATGAAATCTTATTCCTTATTCCGTTTTGTGATGGATTTGGTCTTCTACACTTGTGAAGGGGATACCCCTCTATTTATAGTGGTAGGGGGTGTGCCTATTGCCATGGAGGTGTGAGTAACCATTTTGTGGGATAGAATCCTCCTCAGGTCCATCCCGAGATGGTGCTGTGTTTATGGCCCAATTGTTGGTGTCGGATTTCAGAGGGGCCGAGGTCCGAAAGGGCCTCCTTTTCCTTGAGGGAGAATGCGGAGTGTGTGGGGGTTCTTCGGGGATCAGATCTGAGGCGTGCCTTGGCAGGCTTGGTCGGATCGTCTCTTGGAAGGGTTGGGAGGGTTTAGTTCCTGGCTGAGGCGGTCGACACTTCCTCAGGAGGATTCAGGGGTGTTTGTGATCGCCACCTGCTTTTTAAAAAAGTAGGAAAAGTTGGGGTGGATTTGATTGCCTTTGTGGGGGAGTTTATGGGGTCTCCGCTCTGAGACACGGGCATGCTGTACGCAGAGGTAAAAGACAGGGATCCTCTTTTGCTTTGGAAACTTGACTAAATGAGGTTTTGGGAAATCAGGGTGTAGGTGAGGGTTGGCTAGTGTAAAATAGCCGCCTGGTGGGGGGACGGCTGGTTTGGGTTAGCCGCCTGGTGTCTGATTCAATTTGGGCAGAACCTGGGTTGGAAATGGGCTAGGGTTGGTCATGGGTTAAACTAGGTTTAACCCAGGTTTTGGAGAGTGAATTTGGAGAGTGCTTTGGTGCAGGAATTGGGTCTCTCTCTCTCTCTTTCTCTCTAGGGTTTTGAAAAAGTGAAGTGTGGATATTGGTTGATGATGATGTTGTGAGTGTTGTGGATTGGGAATGAGTTGATTGGGAAGTATTTGATGATGTTAGAAATGCTTTGGACCCCTCTATTTATAGTAAAAGAGAGCAAGGGGAGTGTCCATTGGATAATAGATCAAAATGGATAATAAGGTGCTTGATTTGACCTCCCATTAGATCTTTGTTTTCTGACAATGTCTAGGTGACGGTAAGGGGCGGCTACTTAAAAGTTGCCGTCCCTATGATGACCTGCCAAACGTCCCATCTCTGACAGGCGGTGGCTTAGGTCGGTTACTGGGGTTGAAAGAGGGGGTGGCTAAAAGGAACAATCCGCGCAATCATGTTGCTTTATGTCCCATCCCAAGGAAGCGGTTTGGGGTTGGTAAGGGGGTGGCTAGTTGAAACTAGCCACCCGGTATGGGGCGGCTACTTGATAGTAGCCGCCCCATACCGGGTGTCCTGGTCCTAGATTTTTCTAAGTGTTGGACCAGGGTTTCCGGTTTCGAGTTTCTAAGTTTTCTTTGTGGTTTTCAAATGTGGTTATTTCTAAATGTTACTTGAAGTATTTTTGTTTCTTTGAACGGTCAAAATTAGGGTATTTACACCAATGTCATGGGCCGAGGTAGGATGGCTTTTTAAATGGATCCTAAGGTATGACAGATATGGGCTTCTACAACAATGTATATATAGTAGACTATACTAGTATATACAAGATTAGAAAAATTAAATAGACGTATCCATTCAATTTGTTTGCTTATATGTATTATTTGTGAATTGATGTATTTCATTAGATGTGTATGTATTCATAATTAAAAAATTAAAAACATGTTTAGACTGTATGAGTTATCGTAGGAATGTCTGTCCCTGGTATTTCTCCAATGAATATTAGGAGAAAACAATCAACACTCATTCGATCACATGGATAAAAAAATCTACTACAACACAAAGCATTTTCCAAAATATGGTATAAACCTAGCCTAACTTGGAAGAGTAAAAATAACGTGAAAGATACAATACTTTTACAAAATCCTCATTGATAAATATATGATTCTCAGATGAAAATAAGTTAATTAATGAGATGAGATGATACAATTAAACTGGATTCCATCAAATCTATTTATTTTTATTCGTATAAAACTAGAAATATCATTATGTCACGTGTTACGCATGTGAGATGTCTTGTATCAATGTTTGATTAGGGATTGATGTACTCTCAAACATTTGTTCGTTTAGACATTCCTTTTTCTTTTTATGGTTAATAACATGGACCCATTAATAAATCAAGTTGCCTCAAAAAAATTGAATACAGTAATCAGTTACTTTAACCCCCTCACATTGCCCATCCCCGTAATCTAAGTATCGAAAACAATAATTTGACAAAAACTGCCCCCCCAAAAAATAATAATCACAGACCCCCATGTGAAAAGCAAGGGCATTTCGGTAAACGAACCAATTTACCCCCACTTTTCTCTTCAGATCTATCTCAAACAAACCGACGAAAACCTCTTCCCTTCCCCGGGTCCCGTCGGCGTCGCACGCTCACCTCACACGCTCTCGCACGTGTCATCCGACACACAATTCAAGGGGGTATCGGCCAAAAGCATGCACAAAGCGCCTTCGAAAAGCAGTCCCTCTGTCTTCCTTTAAGAACCAGATCTCCATCGAAACGGACCATCGAAGGGCGGTTTGTGGGAAGCCATAGCAGGTTCCGGTGGAGAAGATGGAGTCGATTATCGCGAGGGCGCTCGAGTACACGCTCAAGTACTGGCTTAAGTCATTCTCCAGGGACCAGTTCAAGCTACAGGGACGGACTGCCCAGCTCTCCAATCTAGGTTTTCACGATGACCCACTTTGAAAAAAATTGAAACTTTGATGATTTTGTGTTTTAAAAATCTGAGTTTTAGGCGGTTTTGGCCGCCAGTTCGGTCTAAATTGGTTATTTTATGGTGTTGTTTTTATGATTTTTGTCCTTTGGACAAACCCATTTCGGTAATCGATTTTTTTATTCTTTTTTTGCTCGTAGAGAAGTCCATGTTGGTGAAATCGAATATTGGATGTTTTCATGCCATAAAGATTGGTCATTGTTGCTTGTGTACTCGAATTTTGGATGCTTTCATATTGAAAAGTTTAAATTTTTGTCAAATTTGATGTTGTGGGACGTTCGAATTCATATTATTTGGTGTTTTATAGATATCAATGGGGATGCCCTTCACGCAAGTGTTGGGTTGCCACCGGCATTGAATGTCACAACGGCCAGAGTCGGGAAATTGGAGATTACGGTGTGTTTTCTTGGTTGGGATTTTTTTTTGTTTGATATTTTTAGTGTTTGATTTGATATTGATATGGTTTTTTTTTTGGTGAATTGTAGTTGCCATCAGTTTCGAATGTGCAGATAGAGCCTATCATCGTTCACATCGATCGTCTGGATCTGGTGCTGGAAGAGAATGCTGAATTCGAAGGTGATTGGGGCTCGAACAGGTAATTGGTGTTTGTATCTCATTCCAGTTTACAAAATGGTTTGATATTCTTTCATTTTGATTGAGATGGTGTTATTGGTGTCAGCACTCAATCTTCGACAAGCTCCACAAAAGGCAGTGGCTATGGCTTCGCTGACAAGGTATGATTATTGACATGGACTTGGATTTTCCATTATTTTGAAATGCTCTGGTTTTTCTTTTGGGTTAATCAATGAAGTATAATGTATTTGTAGTTTGTTTGTATTCTCTCGACTAATTCGTGGTCATAGTTGGATTATTGTCAGGAAAATCTCTTGGATCAAATATTTTGTTGACATGTTTTGATCGTATTCTTGTTTTTTTTTTCTTTTTGATAAATATGTTTGATAGCATTCTTTTACCTGATAACTCATATCATGAAATTTTTTATTTTATGGGAGGTAACTGCAAAAACTGTCTTATACCTCTTCTTCAATGCATAATTTTACACACAGCTTTTGAATTATGAACTTTAAAACTCACCTTTGCAGATTGCAGATGGGATGACTTTAGAAGTTGGTACTGTCAATCTCATGCTGGAAACTCGTGGTGGTGCCCGACGCAAAGGAGGTGCAACATGGTAACGTCATATTGACCCTCCTTGTTTTGTTATTTACAATCCCTGTCATTCTGATTCAGTGGTGTCATTTGTTTCTTTCAGATTACCATATTTCCAAAAAAGATCATTGCATATTTTTTTTGCCTTATATTTATACAACATGCTTTATACTGTGTTTTTTCAGATTGCATCCATGTGTCATTTTGCTGTTTATTATTGATGCACAGTGATGTTCCTTTTTGTTACAAGGGATATTTGCTTGTTGGATTTAAATTATCTTCAATATGAAAAGATATATAAGTTATCTCAAATTCATCTATTACCTCTACATAAAGTTACATGTACTTTAAGAGCATCGAGTATAAGAAATTATTTTCTTCAACTCTGAGGTTCAATTATTTGAGGAGATAGAATGAATTTGGATGGGTTCTTCTGCTTGTCTGAGCCAGCTGAATAATAAACATGACAACCATTAAGATACATAAGCTGTACGCTACCGGCAATAGGTAGAAACAGTTAACTTTTTAATTGTATCACATGTAAAAAAGTTTAAATAGATAATGTAGATATAGATTAAACCAGCTTGAAAAAGTGTGTGTAGAGTAAACCAGTAGTAACTTCAGTGGGAGAACCTTACAGAGAAATGCCTTCTTTTGGCCATTGAACAATTTCCAAGCACTGAATCAGGAATTTGGGATTGATGGTATTAGAAAAGGACCAGAAGAAGCATATTAAGACATTTTTGGAACTGATTAGTGAGTATATGGATTGTGAAATTAACACCTGGATTTATATTGTGATTACATCAACCTCCTGCCCATGAACCGTATAATCATAAGCATTCTTTCACTATCATGTATTTCACTTTATCTCTTATCAGTTATTTTTGGAAATTTTGTTTGTCTCCAATTTTACATCGATGTGAACTCTATTTGCCTGTCTTGTTTATCAACAGGGCATCACCTCTAGCCTCTATTACAATACGCAACCTTTTACTGTATACCACCAACGAAAACTGGGAGGTATTGTTTTAGGTAGTTTTATTATATTTTAATTGTTGTTTAACTACATGACTCAATTTGAGTTACTTTCTGCTCAGGTTGTCAACCTTAAGGAAGCGAGGGACTTCTCCAATAACAAAAAGTTCATCTACGTATTTAAAGTAATCATGCTAATTTTTGTTCAGAACCTTTTTTTTTTGAGATCTTCCTTTTCATCAATCCATTGCTTCCATAGTAATAATGCTGATTTAGGCTCTTTTTCAATCTGTAAGAGAGTACAATAAAAATTGTGTACACCGACTAGAAACATTCATATGTGCCAGCAGATTATCGGAAATAAATGACTTCATGTTTCTAATATTTGATTGCGCTAATCATTATGACACAGAAACTGGAATGGGAGTCGCTGTCTGTCGATTTGTTGCCTCATCCTGATATGTTCACAGATGCACGTCTGACTTGCTCTGACAATGGAGAGAATAGGCGGGATGATGATGGTGCAAAACGACTGTTTTTTGGTGGTGAACGGTTCCTGGAAGGAATATCAGGCCAGGCACATGTGAGGAAAATCTAATATATCTAATCTATTCTTTTTGAGAAAAATTTGTTGTGCAGACAATAAATGATATTTTTCTATTTTCCTAACAATGCAATCACTGCCAGATTACAGTGCAACGGACAGAACTAAACAGTCCACTGGGACTTGAAGTTCAATTACATATTACAGAAGCTGTTTGTCCTGCTTTAAGCGAACCAGGTATTCATCATATCATGTGTACTTATACCAGTTCATTTTCTTTTGTTGATTGATTATAACAGATTGAATCTTGATCGCTATGTGAGCAGGCTTGCGTGCTCTTCTACGATTCATGACGGGGTTTTACATGTGTCTGAATAGAGGAGATGTCGACCCAAAAGCTCTGCAGGTTTTATATACCCTGAACTATATTCCATTGAAAAATCATTTTAGGAGTAGCTAATTATTGGATATCTGTACTAAATATCATATCTATTATGGGGCATGTTCCTTTCCATGCAGAGGGGTACAGACGCGGCAGGGCGGTCTCTTGTTTCCGTAATTGTAGACCATATATTTCTTTGCATCCGAGATTCTGGTGAGTTTTTTTGTGGAAATATCATATTTATAAGACCTGACTCATCACCTTTTCTGCATTCATTAATTATGTCCTGCATTTGCTGAGAACATCTTGTTCTTTTGCAATTAGCTGTTGTTTATGCACCTTCTGTTCTAAAATAAATTTCTAACCAGGGTGTTCAGTTTATTTTCAGAGTTCCAGCTTGAACTTTTGATGCAGTCACTCTTCTTTTCTCGGGTAAGAGTTTCCCTTAACATCTATTATAAGATCCACTTCCTCTCTACCTCTTGAGTGTTATTTTTTTAATAACGACAATCAGCTACACCTTTAATTATATGTCAGGTTTTCACCAATAGATCTTTATTAAACAAAATGTGCAAACCCGGCCAAATTTATGAACTTTTCTGTGCATTTTCATATATTGGTATATGAGTTGTTCACATTTTCCAAAATTTTTTTTTGGTTGATTAGTCATTCTAGTCACCATGTTATGCCTGGTTGTTATTTATTGCAGGCGACTGTCTCTCATGGAGGAAGTACTGAGAATCTAACTCGTGTTATGATTGGTGGACTCTTTTTAAGGTGAGTTTAGTATGCTCTATGATTCATTTATTGTGGAGTTGGATAATTTCTGCAATTGAGTTATATATCCAATGCTGTTTCAGAAAGAGGATAGTGTTTTGTTAGTAACGCCTTTTTCAAAAATATCAAAGCATAAAATATATGAATCCTTGTTTCTCTGCTTTTATATCTGCTCGTCATCTGGAGAGCAGAGGCCTTTTTTAAGATTATAAGAATGAGCCTGGTGTGGAATGAGCTTGGTTGTTTTTAAGAATAGATGGCCTGGTGTGCTGAAGTTTGATCCATTTGCATATATTACTGTGTGAATATTTGAGTTGTTTTTTTTCTTTTTTTTGGTTCCAAAAATATGCTCGCTACATGTGTTTATTAAGAATGAATTCCTTGAGATGATGTATGGACCTTATTTAAGTCCATTATCAACTTTTTCAGCCTCATACTTTCCCCAGTAATCTGTACATGTCATCAGAAACCATGAATTTTGGTACTTGATAGATTCATTAACTTTTTGATACAAAAACCATCTATTTTGCTTGCAAAAGTTTTCCATATTATGAAGATTTAATCTTTGTGCTTATGGTGTGTAGGGACACTTTCTCTCACCCTCCATGCGCTTTAGTGCAGCCATCAATGATGACTTCTACAGAAGAATGTATCAATGTTCCTCCATTTGGTGAGCGTGAAGTTCCTTGTTTAATCTATGTCTAATAAATTTTATGCTGATTTGATTGATTGCAATGGGACTTTCTTTTACATTCATCTTCCATTATATGCAGCCGAGAATTTTTGTCCGCCTATTTATCCCCTAGGAGATCAGCTTTGGAAATTGAACGATGGTGTTCCCCTTATCTGTCTGCATTCTTTTCAGATTAAGCCTTCACCTTCCCCTCCAACATTTGCATCCCAAACTGTTATCGACTGTCAACCTCTTATGGTATGCTGAAGAATAATTCATCATCTTTTAAAAGTATCTATTCATTACTGCAATTTTCTTGTGTCATCTTTTATAATGTCTAATTTCTCCCTCAGATTAATCTTCAAGAGGAATCCTGTATGAGGATAGCCTCATTCTTAGCTGACGGAGTTGTGGGAAACCCTGGGGCTGTTTTGCCGGACTTCTCAATCAGTTCCTTTGCATTCACTGTGAAAGGGTTTGATCTAATTGTCCCCTTAGATGGCGGAAAGATCAACAATCTTGTCATGAATGGGTGCAATCACTCCCAGGCTTCATTTTCAGGAGCAAGGCTTCATGTTGAGAATCTGGTTTTCTTGCAATCGCCTGCAATCAAATGTAGGTTACTAAACCTGGAAAGAGATCCGGCTTGCTTTACGATGTGGGAAGGCCAACCTTTTGATGCCAGCCAGAAGAAGTGGACTACTCGTGCTTCGAATCTCAGCATCTCTCTTGAGACAACTGGTGTGTCAACAGAAGATAAAAATTTTCCCAACAGCTCTACAAATCTATGGAGATGTGTTGAACTTAATGAGGCTTGCTTTGAGGCAGCCATGGCAACTGCCGATGGAAGCACACTTGTTACTGTGCCCCCTCCATCAGGTGTTGTTAGAATTGGAGTTGCTTGCCAACAGTACATATCCAACACTTCGGTTGAACAGCTTTTCTTTGTTTTGGATCTCTATTCATACTTTGGTAGAGTGAGCGAAAAAATTACAAAAGTTAGTAAAGGTGGTGGTGAGGGAAAGAAGGGTGAATCCTTGGGAGAAAAGTTAATCGAGAAGTTGCCAAGCGATACAGCAGTAATTTTGGCTGTGAATGATCTTCAACTGAGATTTCTTGAATCTTCCTCCAGTGAAGTCCAAGGGACACCTTTGGTTCAATTTGGTGGAAAAGACTTGTTTATCAAAGTGAATCATAGGACACTAGGTGGCGCGGTTGTTGTCTCGACCAATATTTGTTGGGAGAGTGTGCAGGTGGAATGTGTGGATGGAGAGGGAATCTTTACACATGAAAGTGGGATGGATACATCTGGTAGTGGAAGATCTCAAATGAGATCCGTATTTTGGATCAATAATGAAAGGAAGCAGCAGTTAAGGCCGGTTCCATTTCTCAACATAAGCACGGAGCATGTGATGCCTTATAATGCAAAAGATTCAGGGTGCCATAGTTTGAATGTATTAGCTAAGTTTTCCGGTGTACGTCTTGGAGGTGGAATGAATTACACTGAAATGCTACTGCATCGATTTGGTCTGCTTGGACCAGATGGTGGGCCAAGCGAGGGATTATTGAAAAGTCTGAAGAATTTATCAGCTGGGCCACTGTCGAAGCTTTTGCGAGCATCTTCTCTTGTTGAGGCTGACCAGAATGAGAGTATGATCTCTATTTTTAAAGATTTTTTTTAATGCCTAGTTGTATATACAAAAGTTTAGGCACATCACTCTCTCCGGGTGATTTGTATCTTGTATAATATTCTTGCCACCAAGTAGAACTTATATTGCTCTGGGTATTTATTGATTCATTATTTGAGATTGTCACTTGTAAATCTGGAATCCAATATGGTCTGATGAATGGTGAAAGTTTGAACCATAAAATTGTTAAACGGGATAGATTATACAATGATGTGAACAATCACCAATGTTTCATTTATTTATGACCCATGCTGTATCTCTTCTATTCCTTTTTTTTTTTCTTTTTTATTTGCTTTTAAGAGATTAATTATTGCTGTATTTCCTCCCTGAAATCAGATGGAATCACACAAGATGAGGATAACAATGGCCTTTTAGAGCTGGGGAGGCCAGATGATGTGGATATATCTGTAGAATTCAGAGATTGGTTGTTTGCTCTTGAAGGGGCAGATGAAACTGCAGATGGGTGGCTTTCTCCTACTTATAGAAATGTAAGCAGGGAAGAGAAGTCTTGGCACATGACATTTGAGAGCTTGCGATTGAAAGCAAAAAGCAGTCCTAACCATATTCCAAATGGCACAGAAAGAGATTGCAGGACGCAGAAGTATCCTGTTGAATTAGTAACGGTGAGCGTTAGATTGTGCTTTTGTAAATTGTTTCTACAACATTATTGACTCACTCACCATTTTTGTAACAAATAACCATATCTACAATACAACACCCTCAAAAGATGATTGTAGAAGTGATAGCCATTATTATCCATGCAAATCTTTGTAGAGATCACCAATCAATCAGACATGGAAAGCATTGGACATGTTTCACATTTGTGTTACACTGCGGTCATTGTATGAAGAACATGTGTCAAAATTGTTTTCAGGTGGGTGTGGAGGGCTTGCGGGCATTGAAGCCTCATGCAAAAGTTAGCACCCATAAAAAACCGGGAATCTCGTCAAAAAGTATACGAGGAACTACAGGGGCTGTTGAAAACTGTGGTGGTGTAAACCTTGAGGCTTGCATGGTGATTGCTGAGGAAGATGAGAGTATTGAAACTGCAAAGTGGGCGGTTGAAAATGTGAAGTTCTCAGTTAAAGAACCGGTAACGTAAAAAATCTTGTCATCATTCAGTTGCTTTATCCTTTTCAATTGAGCTTCAGAATCTCTAGTGATTTCCGATTTTTTTATTTATTTCTTTTCATGCAGATTGAGGCAGTTGCAACAAAGGATGAGGTAGAACACCTCATCGATCTGTGTCGGTCAGAAATCGACTCTATGGGTAGAATTGCTGCAGGGATCCTTCGGCTGCTTAAGCTTGAAGAGACTATTGGCCATTCCACGATCGATCAGCTCAGCAATCTTGGTATGTAGTTGCATTTCAATTAAAAAGGAACATTATGTCTAAATGACTACAGATTTTAATTAAAAATGAGAATAATTTGTAAAAACCATTTTCTTAACAAATCTATATTTTTGCTATGTGGATTTGTTTGGTTACAAAAAGTCCTTCTTGCATCTTCGAACTAGTCAAGTTTCATTTTACCTGATTAAGAAAAATCTAGTGACTGATGAAGTGATGAATTTAATTTGTAAAAACCATTTTCTTAACAAATCTATATTTTTGCTATGTGGATTTGTTTGGTTACGAAAAGTTCTCCTTGCATGTTTGAACTAGTCAAGTTTCATTTTACCTAATTAAGAAAAATCTATTAGCTGATGAAGTGATGACTTACGCCTCAAAATCTAGTAACTGATGAAGTGATGACTTACGCCCCATTTGGAACCAATTGTCAAACTGCTTCTTGCAAAATCAGTTTTCCGATAATCAGTTCCAGTCAAGTTTGTTTAAACTTAAAACTTTTATTTCATATTTTGGTTTTATGTGCTATAATTCAAAAGAATAAATTTTATGATGAAGCTCGGTGAGACTAGCTTTTGTAAAAAAACTAATTGAGTAGCTTTTATGAAAAATCTGTTTTTAAAAATTAGTTCCAAACGATGCCAATATAGTAGTAATTATTCTTTTCTAACATTTTATACCAAACTCCACTACAGAAACACAGCATTGATTTATTTTGATTCATAGTTTCGCCTGTTTACAAATTTGTCGGGCATGTTTTTTTTCCATTATAATAATCATTATGAATTGGCTTCTTATCTACTCAAGTCAATGTCTGAGTAAATTAATGGTGGCTGGCAGGAAGCGATAGCCTAGGCAAAATTTTCAGTCCAGAAAAACTCAGCAGGCGAAGCAGTGTTGGCAGCATAGGGTACTCCCCTTCTGCACATATGATCAATGGGAGTCCTCATGAAAACTTGGAATCAACAGTTTCTTTGCTGGAAGAAGCAATTCTAGATTCACATTCGAAATGCTCGTCCCTTGTTGCAGATTTCAGCAATACTGAATTTTCCGCACATCTCGCAGAAGTAAAACAACTTAACCAGAAATTGGAGAATATGCAGGCTCTCTTATCACGATTACGGACTCAAATTTGAACTTGCTCCGAGTTTCCTTTTTTTTTTTTTTTTTTTGCAGAATGCATCATTTGAGCTGTCCCACCTTATACAAGGCCATTTTTTTGTGTATATGTTGATGTTGTGTGTGTATCAGTATAGGATAAAATAAAACAAGGAAAGCTATTTCTTGGGAAATTTTGTTGTATCAATTTTGTGAAGCATTAAGTTTTGGTGTTTGATCAAGTCAATTCATATTGTTTTGGACATAATTGCTTCCAGGGAGATTATTAAGTTTCAGTTATTTAACTTGCAGAGTTTGTTAATACAGTGATACCTCAAGTAGAATTGGGAGAGCATGATCAGGTAAATGTCCATTTATAAAGATTATATTGTAGGTTGAATGGGACTTATTTACTGGGTGATGCTAAGGACAGAATTAATGATGAGAGGTTGGATTAGTTCACATAGGTTCAGGTCACCAAATTCATCAATTATTTGTTATTATATTTTATTTTAAAGTATATACTTCATATAATAAAGTATGTTCATAAAAAAGTTGAATTATATATTCTTGGATGATATATTTCAATGAATTGTTTGTTATGACTGTCGTGGAACCATGTCTATCTTGTCAACTTTCAATTTCATAATGTAGCATAGTCAAGCCTGTTTTGATGAATAAGTTTTGCTGTTCTCTGTTTTTAATTGATCTTTCAAAAAACATAGCTGCAACCACAAGGCATGAAGCCATTGTCGTTTCAAATTGAACGTTGGAATGAGCCTTCCCACTATATCTTTGTCAAGTGTTTCTCGTATTTGAATGACGTCTACAGTCTGAAAGCGATCTCTCAGCTGTTTATACACTTTGCTATTGGAGTGTATACTTTGATCAATCTATCCGATATAGCTATACTTACATATTATATATTGGAAAATAAACATGTTTTTTTTTTATTCATTCACCTCTATTCCATCTTTCCCACCTATTTTACTACTCAAAACAATTGTTAAAAGATAGTATTAACTAAATTCAAGACATCATTCTTGGTTTTTATAGAAAAAAAATACAATGCTCATGTAAACGACGGTTCACTATCAGAATAACTCTGAATGTTAGTTGCAGTATTCTGTACTATGTCGATGCTGCGTTTCATGCTCTGCCCAAGCAGCCCCTTTTGAAGTCGAACAGCGAAAGGCGTCATTTTCGACGATATGCGGGTGATCTCATCAAAGATGATCGGGACACTGCAAACCATAAGCAAAACAACAATCGCTAACCACATACACTGATCAGATATCACCACGTACACGCCCGTCCCAAACGCCACTAAAGACCCATAAAGCGATATCGTCAGCAACAACTCGCACCATATCGCCGTTGATCGAAGAAAAACAAGGTCACCCAACGTGCCACACAACATGAGAATAGCCAGTGTAAGAGAACTGCAGAAGGTGGTCGTGTCGGAGAGCAGGAACGCTTTCAATGCCAACCTCTTTATGAGGGTCGCGTGGCCCTTGTTGGGATCATCGCTGTTGTATCCGCCGGGCAAGGTGAAGGCCGCGGCGAAGCTGATGGTGGCTAAAAGAACCGCGACAAGTGACATGGTCTCGCAGAAGGATTTCAGGTCGACCCCTCTTCGGTTCAGTGGGTGGATCCTGAACTTCTGTACCTTCTGGGTTTGGAATTGGCTGCGGACCGCGCCTCGGCTTAGGAGGAATTTCCGGACTGATATCTGCCAAAGAATTTATACATAATCCATCATTCTCTGTATGTAAAAGATGAATTTTTTTTAATATATTCAATTCTTTTTACACTCCCAAACAAAATCTTTTCATGTTTTCATTTTTTTTTAATCATACATGTACTTTTATAAAAATATAAAATATATATTCCAATTAATTACTTGAGCGACATATATAAAACTGCATTTGAGATTGTAAAAAAATATTAAGTGTAATAGCTGTTACGTACCTGTCGAGGATTGACTTCCCAGCCAAGCTCAGACACATCCAGCGCAGTAAGCCCTTCCTCATTCCTTGCTCTGAGGTCCACGCAGTGAGTGTCCAACATCAATTTCACTTTCCTGTAAACATGATACTTCGTGGCAGTATGAAGAGGCGTGTTCCCATCATTGTCAGGCTTGTTCACGAGCCCCCTAAGCTCCGGCCTCTTCATCATGGCCTCCAACTTCTTCAAACTGTTATGCCTGATTGAGATGTGAAGCGCGTTCCTTCCGCATCTGTCCCGCAGCTCTCCGACGTCCGGGCAGTGGTCGAGGATCATGCATGCCGTGTGTGGGCGGCTGGCTTGGATGGCAACAAAGAACGGTGTGAGACCGTCGTTGTCTTTAACGTACGCGAGCGATCTGTCGGTTTGGACGAGTAGACGAGATATCTTGATGGCCGCTGTGGATGCTGAATAGTGGAGAGCGTTCCTTCCTGACTCGTCCACTTGTTTTATGAGATCGGGAAGTTTTTGCAGTAACAGTCGTGTGATTCCTGAGACAGGTAAAAGTGAGTATATATATATCTTATAAAAATTTACATGTATCTGTGTAACTTTGTGCTTTTCGTAGACTATCTCATGCACAGTTTTTTTTTTAGTCTTAATTACATAATGGCATAACTTGATAGTGTCTATGCTCATATTAAAAAAAAATATATTTTATTAAAATATTTTTACATTTTTCTATAAGCGGATGACCTATATAATTCATTTTTTATATAATATTATATAAAATGAATGGTATAATATCCATTAGAATATATAAATTTTATATAATGAATTATATAAAATTTATATAAATTTTTTATATAATATTATATAAAATGAATTATATAAAATGAATTTTATATAATATAAGAAAATGAATTATATATATCCATTAGAATATATAATTCATTTTTTATAAAAACATTTATTTTATTAGATGACATATAATATTTTAAAAAAATTAAAACATGTATAGACTGCAATTGAAGATGGAAAAATGATCATGTGTAACGTTTTTCTTTTTTGTTATGTTGACATTTAAGTTTGTATTTGTTTTACTTTCATTATTGTCAAGAAATTCTTCTACGACAACCACTCTAAACCATTTCAAACGATTTTGATCGTTTCATCATTTGCCTTTCTGAATAAAAATAAAAAATATGAAATGTCCAGTCCTGTATATCTGTAGCCTTTGTCCTCAGCCCTCATTATTTTTTATTTTTTAAAACAATATACACTAGCTTAAGGGCTACCATTTGATTTAAAGCTCAAAAGCCCGATCCTCGTCTGGGCCCGACCCCGATCCACAAACCAGCTTGAACTGGACCCATTTAAGTTAACCCATGATAAAAAAGATACACGTAGCCCCCACTGCAGTCATCATTGCAGTCCATCATATTTTTTTTTATTTTATAAAATTATAGACTTATCCTTTGAAGTGTATGCTATTATATAAAATGAAGTATATACCGAGATACATCAGTGCATTTTTTTTATGGTAAAAAAATAAAAAAAACGAGCTGCAGTATATACTATAATAGTGTAATATACATCATGATAGTGTTTTATATACTACGTTATCATAGCACATGGACTAAAAAATGTGCTATAAAAACGGGCTGCATGTATCAGCACTCAACCCATAAATCTGCCCATAGGCCCGGTCCATGGGCTCATAGGAGGCCACGCAAGTGGGGTGGGGATGGGGGGAGGTGTTCACTTGGATCCCATTCAATATATAAGTTGGGGACCCATTGAAAAGAAAAAGGGAGGGGGCCACCTCTTTCCCCTATTTAAAGTAAGGGATTTTTAGTTTTAAGTCTCTGTGAATATATCTATTTAGAGATCAGTCCCTCACTTCTTCATATTTCTTTTTACGTTCCCATATTCAACCGCCTATTTGATTTTTAGTCCCTCCATCAAACGTCCGTCCCTACACTGTTAATTTGTGAAATGTGATTTTATTTTTAAGTCCCTATAAACTATGTTATTTAGTGTTAAGTCCCTGTAAACTATGTTATTTAGTGATAAGTCCCTGTAAAATATGAAGAAGGGAGGGACTAATCACTAAATAACATAGTGTACAGGGACTTAAAAATAAATCACATTTCATAAATTAACGGTGTATGGATGGACGTTTGACGGAGGGACTAAAAACCAAATAGGCGGTTGAATATAGGGACTTAAAAAGAAACACGAAGAATGGAGGGATTGATATCTAAATAAGCATGTTTACAGGGACTTAAAAATAAAAATCCCTTAAAATAAAGGGGGGGGGGGTGGACTCGTGTCCCTCAATTTAAAAGGGGAGGGATGGTGGCCCCCCTCTCCTGTTGTAGAGGGAGGCAGAGCCACGTGCCTTCCCATGGGGGTGGGGGGGGGGGGGGGGGGGGATTCCTATCGCATTTAATAGGAGGTAAGAGACTCCCATAAAATTTTAGGCGTCATTACGCAGAGTCTTTATATATTTTCAAATACAGTCTTATATATCTCATTAAACATCCAGAAAAACATATACCTCCTTAATGAGGTATATATATAATGTTAAATTTTTCTTACATTTATTAAAAAAAGAGTTCATCAACTCGAAATGGAGAGATATACACTTTTCTTTATCGGACTACAGACCTGCCTGTGACCTAAAGTCCGGGCTAACCCTGCCCCGATCTGTTTGCCAGACACTAATATATTAAAATGCATATTGTTATAAAAATGAAATATACATAGTCAGATTAATTAAAATAGATATATCCTTTTCTTTTAAAAAATTAAAAAATTAACAGAGTACACAGAGTATACATTCTAATATCAGAGTTTATGAATGGTCAGGGGCCATTTTCATACAGCAAACTAATCAACGCTAACAACTAACAAGAATATGGCATGCAAAAAGTTGTGTGTGCAGGGGGGACATACCAAAGTGTCCACTAATGGCGGATGCGTGCAGAGGCGTACGCCCATTCAACCCTTCAATTCTGAAAGTGGAACAACAAGAAAAGATGCGCTCCACCACAACCATCATCCGCAGTTCACAAGCCAAGTACAGCGGGCTCTCCCCGGCGTGATTCAACCCATCCGCCAATCTCGGATCGAATCCCAACAGCGCCATCGCCACCTTCGTGCGCCGAAACCTCATCGCCTCATGCAGAGCCGTGTTTCCCTTCAAATTGATCTTCAGCCACACAGCCTGAGGCATACTAGTGTCAGTGCTCTCCAAATCAGTGACCTCGTCGTCGGGATTGGCGATATTTTTCAGCGAATCGATGAAGACGTCGACAAGGACCTTGTGCCCCCCCCGCGCGGCCACGTGGAGGGGGAGATCGCCGTCGAAGTTGGAGCGGAAGAGGAGGGAAGGCGATAAGGCGAGGAGGGCTTCGGCGAAGGCGCAGTGGCCGTGTTGGGCCACAATGTGGAGGGCGTTGTTGCTCTGTAGAGTCAGTTGGAGTGTTAGATCTAGTTGATCTTCTTTTACTAGCTTTCTCATTGAGTTCGTGTCTCCCGACATGGCATATCGGTAGAGTCGCGGATCCATTGTATTTTCTTACTCTCTCTACTTTCACTATCTGTATTTATGGAACTTGGAGATGATCCTCCATCCACTAATATAGCCTTTCTGTATCTCACTCACAAAAAAAAACTTTGGTCATGGCCGACAGGTTTCAGTGAAATCCTCTGTGTTATCAAAACAGAAAAACTTAGGGTTCGCAGGTGCCACGCAGGTGATTCAAAAGAAATTAAAGCACGATTTTTTTTGTCAATTAAATGACATTACAAATGATTACCTTTTCATGTTTACATGGCTTAGTCACATAGCACATGAGTTAATTTGCACCCCTAATTCCTAGGTCTCTCCACGCTCTTCCCCTATTTCTCTTCATCCTTCCTAGATGTCCCTGCGCATATCCTGTGAGACAGGAGGGTGTTCCAGCTCATTTTTGGGAAGATGTTCTTTGATTTGAGGATCAGATGTTTATCAGATGGTTTGTGGTTCTCATAGTTGTGTTATCTATAATCATTCTGTGGTGGAATTGGATTGTGTGCTAGGATTTGGTTTGTTGATTATTCTTTTCTTTATTGTAGTGTACGAGAAAGATAGAAGATTTGATTCCATGTTGGTGGAGTGTGTGTTGGGATTGTCTGGTTGCGTGTGCCTTTTATTTTAGTGTGTGAGACAGATTTGATTCTGTGAATAATGTTGGTGGATATATATTGTGTTTAGGTATTGTTTGTTAGATGTTCTTTGCTTCTAGTTCCAGTATCTGAAAAAGATTCGATGAAATGCATAGATGATTCTATCCATTAATAGCCTTTTGTCTGTATATCACATACACAATAAAGTCTTCGATCAGGGCCGACAGGCTTAGTCACATATCTATCACACATAATCCGAAGCTTATTCGAATAATTGAAAAAGCAAAACTGATTGAATATATTTCTATTTAGTTTAAATGATTAATCAATTATAATTAAAAAGCTAAACTAAAAATTTAATCATTGCCTTAACATCCAACATCAAACTTTTTATGATAACCTGTAATGTTAAGGATCATTTTGATGTTTTATGTTTAATCAATTTCAAGAAAAATTTATTCCTACTTCCCAGTGAATTGAGCAAATATATATTTTTAGGAAAAAAATTCTCATTCCCTATCAGAATTACTTAATTGACATTAATAACAAAAAATCTATATGAAGTAGTTTAACTTATTTTCTCTGTATTTATCTTGTAGGATTTACAAATGTACACATTCCATGAGAAAACACTAGTGAATTGAACTTCTGATTTTGTCATTGCACCGGGCAGGCTGGGAATCTCAATTTTCTTTCTGCATTGATGGAATGCAAGAGATGACTCCAATGAACTATTGAACAATTGATCTAATTTCTACAATTCCACTTAAACTCAGCATCAGTAGCCGCGTTTGGATAGCAAGATAAGTTATTCAGAGATGGATACCTATTCTAATATAGTAAACAACAAGTCAATTTATGGTTCGTTGTGTTTTTAGTTATTTTCAATGAGAAGCTCGCATAATAATCTAGTTTTTGTTATTTAGCTGAACATGAATAAGTTGTGTATAAAGTTAAACAAGATGTGGGTAAAGACTTATAAAAAATTGATAAAATGATTTGACTAGTAGATCATTGAAGTACAAGAAGTGATGACAGATGATTTGACATTTGAGCTCTTTTATACTAATGAAATTCATTGGATGGAATAACATAATTCTAAAGGATCTAAAATACCAATACTAGCTTATTCACTTATCCTTGCAAATAAACATATTTTTAAACTTATTCACCCTTTATTTCATTCTATTCCTTATCTACACCTTTGCCCAAACAGGGACTCACGAGGATAGTCGTTCCATTCCTCGGGGTGGGTGGAGTCATCGTCGTTGGTATTATTTAAACGAGGAAAACATTAATTCCAACCACCCAATTAGGATAGTCCACTTGGTTGGTTTAATTTGTGTGACCCAGAAAAAAAATGCACAAAAAGAACACAACCACTCAGTTGGTTTGGGGGATGTTTAGGGGTGTTTTAATGTGGGTTTGAGAATTAGTTTTTTTTTTAAAACTAAATTTAAAATTGAATTTATAAGAAACTGTCTCTTCACATATTATGAAAAAATTAATTTTTAAATTTTTTTTTTGTAAAAATGTGTTTACAGCTTAGCTTTTTTTTATTTTTTTGTGTTTAAAAATGAATTTGAAAAAATTAAATCAGATTCTTACGTATCTATTATCTTCCCAAACCTACCTGTATTGAAAAAGGACTATTGATGGATCAATTTTGTGGACAATCCGTTTTTAAAAATGACCCGGTTGACTGAAAACTTTGTCAAACTATCTGAACATGTCCAAATCTAACATATTGACAAGCCAAAATTTTTAGCCATGTCCCTTCAATTTATTTAAAAGGTACGTGAGGGTTCCCTTGCTATCATAAAGGCATTTGATCTGAATGTTAAAAGTTGGATAAAAATGAGTTGGATGTATCTTTATTCTTTGATTAAATCCTAAAAACACAATTTTTCATCATTTCCCTCCAATTCAAAATCGATTTTTATGTACGAGAGGAACCCGAAACAGGGTCCGAGGGAGAAAACGCAGGCCATGATGAGGTTGGGCTTGCCAGTCAATGACAGCGACGGTTGAGCATCGAATAGGCCCCGTCCCGAAGGCCAACGTCATTGTCATGAGTGCGGGCATCATCATTTTGGACAACTTCATGTCGACCACCAACACAGAACCCCTCCAGATAATGGTCCATATGAGTCGTATCGGCTAGAAACTTTTGAATGGAAAATTTTAAGTTTTCCCTTGTTTAGTTGTTCAAAAGTGTTTTAAATAAATTTTAAAAGTTATAGGGGGGTAGTCAATTAGAATTTTCATGGACAAAATGTCTATGCTCGTGGATTTGTAAATCTTGTGTTTTTCAATCAGGACTTTGGTTCGTGGACAAAAAGTCCAGCGTTATTCGATTGAGACATTATTTCATAGACAAAAAGTCCAGCGTTATTCGATTGAGACATTATTTCGTAGACATAAAGTCCAGCGTTATTCGATTGAGACATTATTTCGTGGACATAAAGTCCAGCGTTATTCGATTGAGACATTATTTCGTGGACATAAAGTCCAGCGTTATTCGATTGAGACATTATTTCGTGGACATAAAGTCCAATGTTATTCGATTAAGACATTATTTCGTGGACAAAAAGTCCAGCGTTATTCGATTGAGACTCCTCATGGTAGACATTTTGTCATGTGTTATTCAATTTAAACAGGATTTGTGAAGACTTTCATAAGTGATGGATTCTTGTGGACTTTAGAGAGAGAAATATAAAGGAAAATGTCATTTCAAAATCCCACCCAAATGGGTGGGATTCTCATAGACTTTTATTCCAGCATTGTGAATATTTCTTCTTTTTTTCTTTTAACAAATCTACTTTATGATTTTTATCACATGCCTTTCATATTTTTATTCACTTTTTTTTTCTTTATTTATCATCTTTTTTTTTTATGAATGTCCATATGTATGAAATATTCCTATCACTTCATATGTTTGATGAATATATGAGAATGGTAGATTATATTATATATGCCTAGATCATCCACAATTATTTTTTAAAATATAGATTTATCATATATTTGATTATATGTATAATGTTTGATTTGATTTTCCTTGAAGATGTTTCTATTATTGTACAATATAGATGCATATATATATTTTTTATAATGTTTAAACATATATAAAAGTAAAAAATATATTTACATATATGAAATATACTGATTGCTTTTATTTTATTTTTTATTTAAAGTAATATAATGACTAGAGTATCATTCAGATGAGTTTTCAGAAGATCTAGAAGATGATGATGAAATTGTTCTAACTGAGGAGCAACAACGAGAGGACAATGAAGACTCTCCGGAAGTTCAAACTCAAGAGCAACAACGCGGAGATGCCAATAATTGGCGGTTAAATATAGCTAAACGTATGTGGGATGACCGTGACATCAATATTCATGGTGAACTAATGTAATATTATCAAGTTAAAAATGGTGTCTTTATCATGGCATTCTAGCAATATACATTTCAGATATATAAATATTGATATTTACTATATTAAATTACATTTTATTTTAGGTATCAATAATTTATGTTGAATTTGAATATTTAAGTTCTTTATTTGTTATTTTAAAATTCTATAAATATTTTTGTGTTTATTAATAGAAATCCACATGTGAAAAGAGTCAATCTCTGAAAGTCTGTAAAAGTATGTGAAAGTCCATGAGAGTGATTTGTGAAAGTCTACAAAAGTCTGTGAAAGTCCATGAGAGTGATTTGTGAAAGTCTGCAAAAGTCTGTGAAAGTCTATGAAAATCCATAAGAGTCAATCTGCAAATGTCTGTGAAAATCTGTGAAAGTCCATGAGAGTCAGTTTGTGAAAGTCTGTGAAAGTCCATGAGAGTTAATTTGTGAAAGTCTGCAAAAGTCCACGAAAGTCTACAAAAGTCTGTGAAAGTCTGCAAAGTCTATAAAAGTCCATCACTTAAATAATGTCCACAGAAATCCATCACAGTCTGTATCGACTACCCCCCCCTTAGAATGTTTTGAAAAAAAAATGTGTTCCCTCTATTTATTTTTTCATTGGTTTGTGACTCCTCAACATAGTCCTATATTGGTTATTTTATAAACTCTATCCTCCTTATAAGGAAGAGAGTTGTTATTTGGGTAGGGTCCCAAGGGGGTAAGGCTTGTGGATTGCGTTTGCATTTTGCATTTTTTATTTGATCATTGGGTCTGGGTCAAGAAGAGGCGACAGAAAATTTTCTTTGTTCTTTTTGGCGATTGTTCAAGTCAGCGACCGGTTCACATTGTCTCCTGATCTGTTTTTCATCCATTGCATGCAAGTTTAATCTGATTTCGAAAAAGGTTTTTTCTAATAATTTATGAACAGAAACCATTTTCATATTAAACCTTTTTCTCCTCACCCATATACCATGGCTTTTAATGATGATAGAGAGTCGGCCAAACCCGATACCAAGTTCAATGGAGAGAACTTTAAGAGATGGCAGCAACAGGTGAAATACTAGCTTACAATTTTGGGTCTTATTTTTGCTATCTCTGTTCCCACTGTTGATTCTGGAAAAAACCCCACCACTGAAGTCACAGACCAGTCTGCAACCAAAATTTCTTCTACCCTCCTGTGAATCCTCAGGATCTTGATTATTTGTGTCATGGTTGAATCCTTTCCACCCTGTCTCCTGAAATTTATGATGCATACTGCTCCACCAAAACATCCTTCGAACTATCGAATGCCTTAGAAGACAAATATGGTTTAGAGGATGCGGGTTTAGAAAGATACAATTTCTTAGATTAGTTAAAGTATAGGATGATAGAAAACAAAACCGTTACTACCCAAATCCTAGAGTACACAAAACTGATTCAGAATGCCAAAGCCAAGGGTTTTAACCTGGAAGAGAATATCCAAGTTGCTGCTCTTGTTGAAAACTACCCCTTCCATGGGACAATTTTGCAAAAAAAAAAAAAAAAAAAACAGTTGTAAGGACGGTATAAAATTATAAACCAACTTTCAATTCAGTTTCCCAATCTTTAAAAATTGGAACGTCACATCCATAATTACACAGAAAGCAGTGGTCGTCGCACGTGTTGAATAGAGAAAAAAAGAACAAAAACGGACAGGTCAGAGTGTGATGCTTGATAAATGAGATATAAAATTATGGATCAATGAATACTAATTAATAACCTAATAACATATGGAGTTATATATAAAACAGTTGGGTCTCGAGTCTATAAGATTAGGTCAGGGTGGACTCGAGCCTGACCCGTTTGTATGTTCGGGTCCAAATCGGATCAGGTCGAGGTGGACCTGAGTCCAACCTGTTTGTATGTTCAGGTCCAAATTGGATCAGGTATATTACACGTGTAATCGGGTTTGGGTTAGGTCCGGGTCTGGACACGACCCGTTGATAGGCCTAATTTGAAATATTCTACTTTTACGTGAAATCAAGAATTGTAAAAATATTTTCAAATACTTAAAATTTTAAATGATTAATCAGAATTAGATTTAATTTTTTAGTTATAAATGTTGGATTGCATCATAGGTGTTGGGTTGAATCACGAAAAAAAAAAATCACATAGTGTTTTGAGTTGGATCGATTAGGCCCATGGGATCGTGTCAGATTGGACACGTACTCCACCCATTCTAATTATCGGGTTCTTCAGGTTGAGTCTATACTGAATCTCTTGTTCTTCAGATCAGATATTTTAAGCTTTTTATTAGATTGGATCTGGGTCTAGATCAGGCCACTCCTCCATCTCCGACAACCTCTTTCACGATCTGTATTTATGGAACTTGGAGATGATCCTCCATCCACTAATATAGCCTTTTTGTATCTCACTCACAAAAAAAAATCTTTGGTCATGGCCGACAGGTTTCAGTGAGATCCTCTGTGCTATCAATACAGAGAAATTCAGTGTTCGCAGGTGCCACTCAGGTGATTCAAAAGAAATTAAAGCAAGATTTTTCTTGTAAATTAAATGACATTACAAATGATTAGCTTTTTATGTTCACGTGGCTTAGTCACATAGCACAGAATCATCGGAACTTTTTCGAAAATTTGGGAAAGCTAACTGATAATTCCAAAACACCAGTTCAAATCCACCCAAAATCAGGTTGATTCGAGTTAATTTGCACCCCTAATTCCTTCTACTCTTCCCCTATCTCTCTTCATCATATCCTTCCTGGATGTCCCTGCACATATATATCCTGTGAGAGGAGCATAATTCGGCTCGTTTTTGGGTGGAATTGGATAGTTAAGATAAGATGTTCCGGGGTTCTCATAGTTTTGTTATCTTTAATCATTCTGTGGTGGAATTGGATTGTGTGCTGGGATTTGGTTGGTTGAGTATTCTTTTCTTTTTATTATATTGTAGTGCACGAGATAGATAGAAGATTGGGCGCGTCTATTCTTACCAAATCTTTTTCTTATCCCACCAATAATAAAAAAAAAAACGGTGTTTTTTCTATTCTCACCGATCCGGTCAGGTCGACCAAACTTGGTTGTCATTTTAAGTTTTCAGCGATCGAACTTGGTCGTCATTTCATATTTTGGGTGACCTAACTTGGTCGCCATTTAAGGTTTCGGACGATCGAACTTGGTCGAACATAATTTGTAATAAAGTTTTTAATTTTTTTTCTTAGAAACTTAATTCCATGACGTGTATCCTCCTTGGATCTTTCATGCCACTCCAAGTCTGAGTTGTAATGTAGGGAGAATCAATTATTATTCTTAAATGTAGAACATAAGAATAATTTTTTTACATAAGTGACAGACAAATTTTTAAAAGCTAAATATAAAATGTGTTTGGATCAACTGGTAGGTTTTTTTTGTTTTTAAACAAAGAATCCGCTTAACTATGAATTCAAACGAAGCTTAAAAATGATATATATTTGTCTAATAAGATATTTTTCTATAAAAATTTGAATTAATTGAAAGTATACCTACTTACATTTTTTTTCAGTCCCTTAGCTGTTATTTGGATAAAAGAATAAATGTAGAATATGATGGATAAACCCAAATTTTTATTTGTTTACAAAGAACATGTAAATATAATTTTGGACCCTGTTCAACTAATTTTGGTCGCCCAAAACCTGATATGGCGACCAATTTCGGTCGTCCAAAACCTGAAATGACGACTAAGTTCGGTCGTCCAAAATCTAAAATGATGACTAAGTTCGGTCGACCTGGATTGGTGGGAACAGCCGAACACCATTTTTTTTTTTATTGGTGGGGTAAGAAAAAGACTTGGTGGGGATAGCCGCGCCCTAAAAGATTCGATTCCATGTTGGTGGATTGTGTGTTGGGATTATCTGGTTGCGTGTGCCTGTTATTCTAGTGTGTGAGAAAGATTTGATTATGTGAATAATGTTTGTAGATATATTATGTGTTGGGAATTGTTTGTTAAATGTTCTTTGCTTAGTTCCAGTGTCTGAAAAAGATTTGATGGAACGCATAGAAGATTCCATCCGTTAATAGCCTTTTGTCTGTATACCATATATATACACCAAAAAATCTCTCATTAGGGCGGACATGGACTTGTTTAATAACACGATTGAGGGTGATTCTGTTTTTAATTAAACAGAAAGTCAAATATATTATCAAACGGGTTTCAAGAATCCAGTTTAATTAAAAAGTTATTTACAGCTTTTATAAAAGGGTTGTTTTTTAAAAAGCACAGAAAATATACTTTTTATGAATCAAAGTCTATTTAAACCACTTTATTTAAAATCTTATTTTCAAACTTATTTCTAAACGGGCTACATATCTATCACATGTAATCCAAAGCTTATTCGAATAATTGGAAAAGCAAACTGATTGATTATATAATGCATGTACTTGTCAAACAGTACATTTCTATTTAGTTTAAATGATTAATCAATTATTATTTAAAAAGCTAAACTTAACTGTGGTCATTGTCTTTAACGTATATCCAACTACTTTTTATGATACCCTGTATATGGAGGATCAATCTGATGTTTCTTCTCAATCTAAAGAAAAATTTATTCGTACTTCCTACAGAATCGAGCAAATACATATTTTTGGGAAAAAAAGAAAATTCTCATCCTCGATTAGGGTTACTAAATTGACATTAATCACAAAATATCTATATAAAATAGTTTATTAAACTATCTTTGTATTTATCTTATCGGATAATATTTACAAATGTACACATTTCATGAAAAAACACATGTGAATTAAACTTTCAATTTTTTGTCACCGCACTGACATGCTGCGTCTCAAGCATTGAATGAAAGGAAGAGACGACTCCAATGAACAATTGATCTGGGTCCTATAGTTCAACTTAAATTCAGCATCCACCTTATATTTAGTAACCCGAGTATAGATAGCAACATAAGTTATTTTAAGATAAATAATCATTTTAATAATGATAAAAAATAAGTTATTTTATGTTTAATTATTTTTTATGTATTCACATTAAAAAAGGAAAAATTGTTGTTTAATTTACCATGAGTAAGTTATAAATAAAAGTAAAATAAAATGTGGATAAAAATTTATAAAATATGAAAGAAAAGTTTTGATATATTGAATCCCTTATGTATAAAAACTGACAGGTTATTTAGTTATAACAGTTATTTAACTTAATACAGTGATACCTCAAGTAGAAAGAATTGGAAGAGCTTGATCAGGTAAAGCTCCACTTGCCCCTATGTAGCTCCACCAGAGGGTGGAGGTGGCTGTGGAGTTGTCCCATTGCCAAACGGGTGGCTCATCACCATCCACCTTCATAGGTGGTAGACCAATGTTTTAACATGTTCATATTTACAATGTTTTTACATGTTCAGAGTTGCATTTCAAAATCAGAAATGAAATCATGGTAATGAATATTTACTTTTTTTTTTAAAAAAATTTATTAGTCCAAATATAGAACATAAAAGGCTGTAAATTAAAGATATCGTTCAAAAAGTTTGTCTCAAAAGTTCCAAGAATTATATGCATTTTTATTGTTGTTGTTATTTTGGTTGGATACTCTTGGATTCTGTTCGATTTACGCATTTTCAATTGGATTGACTTCACATCTAGAATCATGTTTCTCTCTGCTTGGTTGTTTAACTAAGGCCCCGTTTGGTTGCACGATTCGGCGCGCTTTTGCTTTTTGAAAAGCTGAAAAGCTAAAAGCGTGCAGCCAAACGGGGCAGCTTTTTGCAGAATCGGAAGCTGGATTCCTTTTAATTTTTCCCTCGAAATCTGTGTTTTAAAAAGCTCAGAAACAACGCTTTTTGATCGGAATCGATTTTTTGAATTGAAAAGCAACTTTCTCTGCCAAACATTAAACTCCTTTCAAATATTGATTCCTGATTTTAAAAAAGCATCCTAAAAAAGTCAACGTCTAAAATTATCTTAAAAAGCAGCTTTATTTCAAAAGCTACTTTTCAATCTGTGTTTCTAAACGGACCCTAAGTCTTAAATGTTTTGATTACTCGTGTCTAATTTGTATATCCTGTTGATTTCAAATCATATATATCATTATGAAAAATTTGGAATTATTCTTACTTGGAGTTTGATCGATCTTGTATATTTTGGTATATCCGGATGTACCCTCACAAACCTTGCCCTTCATATTTTACCATACAGCTCCATACATGCTGCTTTGTTCTTTTGTTAGGTCTAACTCAATTTTGAATTTTGGGATTTGTTAAAAAATTTAATGGAGAAGCGAGAGTAATGGAGATTTGTTTATAATCAAGGGTTGATATGATAAGAGATTTGTGGAGATTTGTTTCTATCAGTTTGTGCTTCTTAATTGGGGTGAGAGATTTGTAGAGATTTGTTTTTATCTCCTTAATTGGTGCAATTGATGCTTAGTTGTTGTATTTGTTTATATTGGGCTTATGTAACCTCCATTGTATCACAATGAATAAAAATGATCATCCCTCTCTTCTCACGTGGACGTAGGCTACATGCTGAACCACGTAAATCATTTTGTGTTATATGTTTTTTGTTTCTTTGATGCTGCTTTGTTCTTTTGTTAGGTCTAACTCAATTTTGAATTTTGGGATTTGTTAAAAATTTTAAAATACATCATGTGGAAGAAGAAATTTGGTCCGAAATGTATACGAATAGCGATGAAATTTTCGTGAGCGGCTTGGAATGGCACCAGGACACATAATATGCAGTTACATTTTCAATCGTAGCCCTCAACCTCAAGGTGATAGCTAAAAGCCTAAAATTTTAGCGGTTCCGATCGAAAAACGAAAAAAAACCAAAAAACTGCTAGAATGTCCCAACGGTTACCAGAAGGTTAAAAGTGACACATATATAACAAGTTATCTATTCTGAAATGAAATAACTTATATGGACTACCCAAACGGAGCTAAATTCAAGACGACATCGTTCTCTGTTTTTTTATTTTTTATTATTTATTATTTTTTAAAAAAAACCGTAGGCTTACAACCCTTCTGTTAAGACAAGAAGCAAGTCCAAGAACAATGCAACAAACATAAAAGAAAATAAAGGAATGATGTTCGTAAGAGAGCCATCTACATAAGATCATTCCATAGGAGACCCAAAAAAACTACTCAGAAATCACCCAACTCCCATGCTAAAAAAAAAAAAAAAAATCTACCACCCACACATAACTTACCCCAATCCTAAATAAAACTGTTAGAATGAGAGAATGAAATAATGAAAATCCTTGTATTCCACTTAAGGTTTAATCCCTTTATATATACAAGTGTCTAGGAGTTACACGTGTAATACAATACTTATATTATGAGATAACATATATAATCTAATAGTTCCCCTCAAACTCACGGTGGATCATACAAAATGAGTTTGCGAAGGAGAAACTGAAATCGAGAAACTGGATGTGACTTCGTAAAGAAAGCGATAATGTCTCTGCAAGAAAGTGCTGACGAACGAAGTGACAGTCGATCTCAATGTGTTTGGTTCTCTCATGAAAGACCGGATTGCTGGTAATCTGAATAGCAGACCGATTATCATAATGAAGAGGAGTAGAACCAGTCATAGTAACTCTCAGATCTACCAAGAGACGTCTAAGATGAACAATCTCCTTGGTGGTTATATTAAAATTTAATCAAAACTATATTGTAACATATAACCCTGAAAAGTAGATGTCTAGTGGGTAAGTACTTACTGAATGAATGGAATTATTTCATCACAATTGTTAACACATATAGACGAACTTGTTCCAACTCTTCTCTAGTCAACAAGCGTGGAGTAGTCTTTCCTAAACCGCGACCAGAACCATTGAAAATTGATAACTTTTTTCGTGATTCATCAATGTCATCATCATTATTTCGATCGGGTCGATTCAACCTTGTCTCTACCCCATGTAAATACCTCGTTCAAAAGATTAAAGATTCTTCCGAGAGATATCCCTCTGCAATTGAACCCTCTGGATAATTTTTATTCCGAACATATGACTTGAGTCTATGTAGGTACCTATATTAGAATTTTCTCTATGTCAATAAAAAAATAATGATATATATCCCTAAAAAAAATTATATTAAAAAGTAGTAGTATAATAACCTCTCAATTGGATACATCCATCGGTATTGCACTGGTCCAGCTAACTTGGCCTCCTTTGCTAGATGAACAGGTAAATGTACCATAACATCGAAGAATGATGGTGGAAATATCATCTCCAATTTACACAATATTATAGCAATACGAGTTTGAAGGTTCTCCAACTCCACAACTTTCAACACCTTAGAACATAGTTGCTTAAAAAATGTCGACAACTCGATCAAAGATGAACAAACTTGATTCGGCAGAAGTCCACGTATTGCAAGCGGAATAAATTGTTGCATAAGCACATGACAATCATGACTCTTCAATCCCGAGATTTTGCCTTGTTTGACTTGAACACATCTTGAGATGTTTGATGAATAACTATCAGGTACTTTAATGTCCTTCAAGCATTTGCAAAATTTTCGTTTCTCATTCAAAGACATTGTGTAGCATGCTGGTGGTATTAAAAACTTTGCTCCCTCTTGTATAGGATGGAGTTGTTCCCTTATGCCCAATATCTGTAGATCGAGACGAGAATTCAAATTATCTTTTGTCTTCTCATTTATGTTCAATAATGTAGAAATCACATTATCACAAACATTCTTCTCAATGTGCATAACATCCAAATTATGACGCAATACAATATGTTTCCAATATGGCAATTGAAAAAATATACTCTTCTTCGTCCAATTTTTTGGCAAATGATATTCATCGCTGTTTCTCTGCTGCTTGGACTTATTTTTATCTGCCTTACCAAAGGTTACTTGCTTATATTCACGCAATTCTTCAATAACTTCAAATCCACTCAAAGGTTTTGGCGCAACTCCCAACTCTTTCTTATTATTAAAAGACTTCTTATTCTGCCGATATTTATGATCAAGTGAGAAGAAACGATAGTGTCCCATATAACAATACTTATGTCCGTTCTTTAATCTATCAGAGTAAGTATGTTTGTGACAACATGGGCACGCTTTTTGGCCTTTAGTGCTCCACCCTGATAAGTTAGCATAGGCTGGGAAGTCATTAATAGTCCATAAGAGCACAACATGCATTTGAAAATTCTGCTTGGAGAATGCATCATAAGTTTGGACTCCATTCGACCACAATTCATTCAATTCATTTATCAATGGTTGTAGGTACACATCTATATCATTTTGGGGACCCTTAGGACTGGGAATAAGAAGAGATAACATGAAGAATGATTGTTTCATGCACAACCATGGGGGCAAATTATATGGAATTAGAATAACAGGCCATGTGCTATAGGGAGTAGCCATATTAGCAAAAGGATTAAATCCATCACTTGCTAAACCAAGTCTAACATTACGAGCTTTTTATCCAAAAGAAGGATATTCCTTGTCAATAGCTTTTCAAACCTCAGAGTCAAGAGGATGCCTTAATACTCCATCTTCTTTACGTGTAGTAGCATGCCATCTCATATCCTCCGTTGTTTTTGTTGACATGAACAACCTCTGAAGTCTTGGTTTTAATGGAAAATAACGTAAAGTTTTTGCAGATACCTTTTTTCTTTCCCTGTTAAATCTGATGCATTTGTCAAATTTTCATTTGAATATGACTTCCACCGTGACAAACCACATACAACGCATTCAGTTGCATTTTTATTCTCCTTCCAATATAACATACAATCATTTGGGCAAGCATCAATCTTTTATAATCCAGGCCAAACTCTTGAAGAATTTTTTTAGATTCATAATGGTTCTTTGGTAATTTTTCACCTTCTGGTAGTACCTTTTTCAACAATTCCAATAACATATCAAAGGACTTGTTGCTCCATCCATTGAGACACTTCAAATGTAACAACTGGACAATAAAAGAAAGCTTTGAAAATGTAGTACACCCTGGATACAATTCAGTCTCAGCATCTTTCAACAACTCATAAAACTTTTCTGCTTCAAAATTTGGCTCATGGGAACTATTCTCATTTAATTCATTATCATCCCTATCAACCGAATCATGTATTCCAAACGCATCATGTAGCATTCCCTAAATATCATCACCCTCGTTAGAGGTTTCATCGCTGCTATATTCACCTGGAAATTTTTCACCATGAAGATACCAAGTAGTATAGTTCGGCAATATCCCCTTCCATAATAAATCTCCATGAACATCATCACGTTCCTTATGGAATACATTTCGACAATCCTTACATGGGCATTGAATTTTGTTTCCAAATGGTGATCGTGTAAATGCAAAATCTAAAAATTGAATGACTCCATTCATATATTCAAAACTATTTCTTGGTTTTTGCATCCAACTTTTATCCATTGAAACAAATCCAAAAAATTACTGTACATAATTTAAAAAATATTAGTTATTGCAATGGAATAAGAGAATTCAAACGGCCAAGAAAAAACCTAACTATCTCTAGACATGAGATTTAGTTTTTTTTTCTTTTGGATCAAAACCTATCGTTGGACATGTGAAGGCTGAGATATTACACCAAATAAAGGTTTGTTGTGTACTGTTTGGTTTGATCAGCTCAGCATTAAGACAAGACATAAAAAAATTAAAAGTGACACTTAATGTGAATTCAACAATTAAAAGGATGACTCTACTTTAGAATTCTCTTAAAACATGTAATAGAAGAGCAAATCAATGAAACTTGAATGCCAACTATGAAAATTAGTCTTTCCTAAAATTCATTTTACCTTTTTAACATAATAACACCTAAAAAGATATAACCACAAGCATACAAACTTACCAAAGAGGAGAATTATACAAAGGTTGAAAACAATGCAACTGGTTTTCCCTTGATTCAAGAACTCCAACTCTTATCACTTCCAGTAATTCCCCTACACATAAGAACTTTACCTCAGATTAATTTGGAATTCAACAGCAGAGTAACTATACAAGGATCTAAGGAATGTTGTTGGGGTTCTATCCTTGTACATAGTATGCATACCCGGATGTTAAGCAAGGATAAAACGTACCTGAAGATAGTTCAATCCATTAAAAAATCTCTGGAGCAATGACTTCACCGTGTACTGATTGATAGAATGGTAATGTCTAATAATTTCCTGAGGAAACCAAGAGAGGAAAAGAAAATCAGTGTGGACACCAAAGCTAAGATTTCAAGGTAAGTTCTTTGCAACGTCATCTTCACAGGTGACAAGTTTTATAATTTGGGTGCAAAATAATTTTAGTAGTGTTTAAATGGCCATTAAATAATTTAATGATATTTAATTATATGGGGAAAAAAGACCTCAACTAACACTCTCTTAATGAGAAACTCAAAACAAACTATTAAGAATTTATAGGTTCTGATATTCACACAGTTAATCTACTCTTCAGATTGTCAACAGTGTAAAACAAAGTCACTTGAAACCTTTTGAATCTAGACAGACTGTCAGATCATATTCCAATCAACCAAACTCGGCTAGATCCTATCCAATAAAGTGCCTAAGCAGCAAAATAACTAAACTGGAGTTATCATGACAAATCAAAATAGTCCAGAGTTACTTTTTGAAGACTTGACATTCTACCTATAATATCCCAAAAACTCACAATTGTAAATTTTGTAATTTTGGAAGGCTCCTATTTTGCAAATTGCAATGACATTGATGATTGAAATTTTAACACCTTCTCATCAACATCAAGAACAAAATCATATCCTGACAGACCCATTTGAGTATCTAAACCCCTTTCCTGGATATTCATGTTCAAGATGATATAAATAACTAGATACATTCTATTTTTTTAATTACAACCATCTAGATTCCTTTTCTTACAATCATCGGTCTATTCTAGAAAAGCAAATTTATGAAACCAGGAATTCAACAATTAAAAGGATGACTCTATACTTTGGAATTCTATTAAAACTTGTGATAAAAAAACAAATCTATGAAACTTGAATGCCTATTATGAAAATTAACATGATAAAAAATCATTCTACCTTTTTAATAAAAAGACATAACAACAAGCATACAAACTTACCAAAGAGGAGAATTGTGTGATGGTTGAAAACAATGCAACTGGTTTTCCCCTGATTCAAGAACTTGAAGTGATTTCAGATTTAGCTAGGTCATGGCATGGAGATAGCTCATGTCTATGCTTTTAGGCTTTCTTGAGTTTGGTTTTGGTAACGATTTGGCCATTGCCACCTCCATGTATCTTGAAGTTACTAAAAAGTTATTTAATGCAAATGCACATGGTATACTCCCACCATTCCTTTTAAAAATAGTAAAAAAATAAAATAATAATAACTGAACCACCACAACTTACCCTGTTTACCCAACTCTCTCGTGCACTAGATTGTGGGTGGCCTCCAATAAGCTGTATCGTCATCTTCTTCTTCTTCGGAGTGTAGGACTCTAGATGCATCTCTTGCAACTCATCTTTTTAAAAGACAACCTTAACGTAGTTCGCCAAGTCTATAATGAAGTTCCTAGAGATCCCCCCCTTCAAAAAAAAATTCATGACACATATCCTCCTTCACCGACAGCCACCTCCCACCACCTTCGATAGTACCAACACCAATCTAAAAAAAATTCATGACACATATCCTCCTTCACCGACAGCCACCTCCCACCACCTTCGATAGTACCAACACCAATCTACCACACCTCTCATAATATATTTCCCTCACCACCTTTACTCTATAAATTCTCTTTGTCAACCAACAAACTCCACAACTATTTCCTCATCAAAGTATGATCCATGTTAAGAAGATTCAATACCACCGTACCTGCCTCGTGTTCATCCTACTTCTTTGACCATTAACATATACAATACTTTGATTAGTCTCTATTTCTAATGTTCATTTCTCTTCCAAATACCAATTTCTCATGTCAACAAGTAGTTTTCATAAAATAATTAAGCATGCCAATTTAAAGAATTTTAATCATGTTTTCATCAATTCATTACACAATTACACAATTAGTTTTCATAAAATGGTTAAGCATTCAAGAACTTCAACTCTATCACTTCCTGGAAATTCGCCTACACATAAAAACTTTGCCTCAGATTAATTTTAAAAATTAAAGATATTTTGTTCATAAACTATTTAATTGGGATTCTACTTAATAAAAAATAGAGTGGACATCAAACAATTGGTTTCAATTCCTCCAAAGTAACTAACAATCATACATATAAAAGATATCATAAAATCAAAGGAAAACAAAAAATTGTAATACTTACAAATGAATCGACGAGTGGCTTAGGTACGGCTGAAGCGAGCCGCGATTCGATTGGGGCTGGAGAGGTGAAGGAGAAGGAGCGAAGGGCTACGGCGGGTGGAGGAAGCGACCGCGGGCGACGGCGGAGGGCTTTGGCGGGTGGGGAAGGGCGACCGCGTAAGATTAGGCCAAACGACATCGGATCGTTCGGACGGAAGGGGGAATGTGCGCCATGCCGTCGATGTGTAAAAACTAGGGTTCAAAATGGGTTCATTCGGGATGGAAAGCGAAAAGTTAAAAATGTTTTAGAATTTGGCCGTCGCTAATAGGTAATTACACGTGCCTTTCATTTTTTGAAACTGTATCATAGTTTTAGCGACGGTCATTGACCATCGCTAATAATATTTACGATAATTTTGAGATTATTCAAATTCTTTAGCGACGGCCCTGGCCGTCGCTAATATGATTAAGAGACAATTAGACTTTAATAACTTTTTTTAAACCCTTTAGTGACGGCCAGAGGCCGTCGCTGAAAGTCATTGCATTATGTTTTTTATGCCAATGTCGAAGTATTAGTGATGGCCAGGATTGGGCCATCGGTAATACCCAAATTTACAACTAAACATCTGGGCAGTTAGGACCATTAGCGACGTTTGTGGGTTTGACCGTCGGTAATAGGCGTCGCTAAAAATCAAATTCTTGTAGGGGCCCCTCAAGCTCCGGCCTCTTCAACAGGGTCTTCAACATCATTGAGTTATTAAGTGCTGCGATATGAAGCGCGTTCCTGCCACATGTGTCCCGTAGCTCTCCGATGTTCGGGCAGTGGTCAAGGATCACGCATGTCATGCGTCGACTGCCGGACTGGATCGCTACGAATAAAGGTGAGAGACTGTGGTTGCCTTTCACGTATGAGAGCGATCTTTCGGCTTTGACCAGCAAACGAGATACCCGGATGGCTCTGACGGATGCTGAATAGTGTGGAGGAACGCGTTCCTCCCTTAGTCATCCACTTGTTTGATGAGATCAGGCAATTTTTCCAATAATAGTCTCGTGATTCCTGAGACCTTTACAAATATCTAAAATGAAGTCCTTTTTCTTTTTTAATGTTGTCATTCAAGTTTGTATTTGTTTACTCTCGTAGTCTCATTGATACGACAGTTTCTTCTACGACAATCATATTACGTACTCCTCTTACACCATTTCAAACGGATTTTTCATTGTCTCAAAATCTATTAATTTATTATATTAGAATTTAGAAATGAATATGAATAGGAATAGGAATAGGAAAATGATATGTCTTGCATGTGTGCGATCCTTCCATAGTCCACATTTTTTATTTTAATATTTGTCAATTAAAATACATAATGCTATAAAAAAATAAAACATATATTTAAATATGCTAACATATTATTTTCTCTTTTAAAAAAAATGAAAATTTTCTTTTTATAAATTGCACCAGTGAAATATATAATGTATTATCACATTATACACTTCAATAAAAGTGTAGTGATCAGAGCTGTTTGAATGATTATTTTTAGATTGCAGACACAATGCAAAATTAGGTATCAACAATCAAAAGAATACGAATATGATATTCGAAAGTTGTGTGTGTGTGTTAAGTCTGTCAATTATCCGAAAAAATTCGAATATGATCCGAATCTGTATTAAAAAAATCAGAAATATCCGATATTCGAAGATCCGGAGTACGAATATGGATATCAGTCTATCCGATTCGAAAAATATCCGTATCCGATATATATTATAAAATATATATATTTGTATTATATATTGCCCATATTGTTATCTTGTATGATTAATCACTAAGATAATATATTATAATACTATTAAATTTTCAATGTATTATATATTTGTATTATATATTGCCCATATTGTTATCTTGTATGATTAATCACTAAGATAATATATTATAATATTATTAAATTTTTAATGTATGATATCTGAAAGAGATAATAAGCCTCAAAATCTTAATTTTAATTTTGATGCCTCTCTAAAATATCACTTGATCATCCAAATTAATATTAATATTCAAACATGCCAATTATCCAAAAAAAATCCGTATCGTATCCGTATCCGAAGAGATCCGAATATAAAAATTAATATCCATATCCTATGAATATTGGTATATCCAATCCTCCGATTGACAGGCTTAGTGCACGTGTACGTAGGGGACATACCGAAATGTTTCTTCATGGCGGATGCGTGGAAAGGTGTACGTCCGTTCAGCCCATCTGTTCTGTATGTCGAACGAAGACGTGACAAGATGCTCTCCACCACAACCATCATCTGCAGTTCACAAGCCAAGTACAGCAGGCTCTCCCCGGCGTGATTCAACCCATCTGCCAATCTCGGATCCAATATCAACAGTTCCACCGCCACTTTCGCGCGCCGAAACCTCAGCGCCTCGTGTAAAACGGTGTTTCCCTTCAAGTTTCTCTTCTGCCACACAACCGGAGGAGCCTCGCTGGTGCTCTCCAAATCAGTGACCTCGTCACAATTCGAATGAATCAGTGAATTGATGAGGACTTCGACGAGGGACCCGTGGCCCTCCCGCGAGGCCACATGGAGTGGGAGATCTCCGTCCGAGTTGGAGCGGAAGAGGAGGGAAGGTGATAAGCTGATGAGCGTTTCGGCGATGTCACGGTGGCCGTGCTGGGCCGCAATGTGGAGGGCGTTGTTGCTCTGCGGAGTTAGTTGAAGTGTCAGATCCAGTTGATCTTCTTCTTCTTCTACGAGCTTTCTCAATGAGTTGGTGTCGCCTGACATGGCGTATCGGTAGAGTCGCGGATCCATTTTTCTTGGAGATGACTTAAGAGATGACTCCATACACTAACATAGCCATTCTGTATCTCACACACAAAAAAGAAAAAAGAAAAAGAAAAAGAAAAAAAAACAAAGAAAAGAATGAGTCTTCAGGGCCACGACGATGAAGGAGACTGTATTCAGGGCCGGTAGGGTTTTATTTGGTTGGGTGTTCTTTTTCTTTATTTAGTGTACATGTAAGATTTGATTATGTGATATAAAGACATAAATTGGTGGCCCGACCCGTTTCTGGAAAAGTCTGGTAGAAATAAAAGGCACTCCAAACTTGGAATTGCCTAAAACTTTTACGGGAGCTTGACATGGAGGAGATCTTCAAAAGTTGTCCGCCCGTGTATTTTCTATTTTTAGGCCCTTAAAATGACATTTTTGATAGTTTTAGTAACCTTTTATATTTTAAATATTTTAGGGTTTGATTTCTATCAAATCCTAGGATCTTTTAGGATCCCTATATTTAGTTACAACAAATTTTCATTTTTAATATTTTTAGTAATTTTTTTATTAGTATAAAAATGGAGACTTGTAATATAGAGTTTTCAACTTTTGATTAATATATTTTTTAATTTTATTTCTCTTTTGAAAATTGTGCTTTATTGAAGAATCTTAACGTTTATTGGATCTTTATTTTAGTTTTTCAATGTGTTAATTATTTAATTAGGTGTTGCCTGACATGGTGTATCGGTAGAGTCGCGGATCCATTTTTTCTTAGAGATGACTTGGAGATGACTCCATACACTAATATAGCCATTCTGTACGTATTTCACAAAAAAATAAAAAAAAAGGTCTTCACTCAGGGCCAGCAGGGATTTATTTAATTGGGTATTCTTTTTCTTTATTCTAGACTTTTAGGGGCTGCTTGGCTAGAGGAATATGGGTGAAATAGGGGAGAATAAGACAAAAAAAAGTGTTTGGGTAGAGGGAATAAAGGGGTATAGCTATGCAGAATTAGGAGAGAATAAGCTGGTATTTGTATTTCAAGTCCACCCATGGAATTGTGTTATTCCTCCACTGGAATAAGGGGACCCACCTATCAAATCATCTGTCATCACATCAAATCACCTATCATCACCTCTTATACATCAATATGGCCCACATGCCAAATCAACTTTTTACACCTTATTCACATCTTATTCTTCATCAACCAAACACTGAAAACACAACCAAACACAAAATCTCTTATTCCATTGATAAAGTCAACAATTCCTGGAATAGATACAAACCCCAGAATAACTTATGTCTCTATCCAAACGGGCCCCTAATGTCTGTTAAAGATTTGATGGAACACAGAGATGCCTCCATCCATTATTATAGCCGTTCTATGTAATATCTCACACTAAGGGTGCGTTTGGTTGCGTGATTGTAAAATTGATTCTGCATGAATCTGCAATTACAAAACTGATTCTGCAGGAAGCTCACTTTCTCAGCTTTTTGAAATCGCAGCTTTTGAGCACTATTTGCCTGAAATCTGTGTGCAGGAAGCTGCTATAGTAAAACTGTTTGGTTGCACGATTGTAAACGCAGCTTCCTGCAATCGCAATCGCAGCGCAATCGCGCAACCAAACGCACCCTAAAAGTCTTCAATCAGGGCGTGTTTGGAGATGCAATCGAAACAATGAGATTTTTTAAATCTTGTGTTTCAAACTTAAATTTTTAAAAAATGTTACATTGTTAATTAACTTTTCAATCGTTATGTTTTTTTTGTCTTAAAAACAAGAGAGTTTTAAAAAGTTAAATGTTGAAAATATATTTGAATCAACGCTTGAAATTTTCTATTTTTCAAATGCGGAATCTATCCAAACACATATTCAAATGATGTCTTAACCCAACTCAATATTAATTGTGTTAGAAGTGAATTTGAATTTTCTATTTTTCAAATGCGGAATCTAACCAAACGTATATTCAAATGATGTCTTAACCCAACTCAATATTAATCGTGTTAGAAGTGAATTTGACGGAATCTATCCAACCCAATTTTCTATTTTTCAAAAGCGGAATCTATCCAAACACATATTCACGTCTAACATTATATGATTTTTTATGATGAGCTTTACAGAAATATATAGTTCATCTGAGAACCTGGGTTTGTTTTAGCTCCACATCATCACTTTCCAGTTCTTCATACATCCTCCCCTCCCACTTTGAAACTTCCCATGATTTATATATTATGGAGCTTGATGATGTATACAGAGTATTGTTGACGCTACACAGATTCGGACGGGTGACATCTCATATTTTTTTATTAGGTTCTAGTGTTTTTATTTTCACATGACCATTGTAAAAACTTCTCGTTAACAGTGGATGATTGATCTCTGGTGTGCTCCATGAAAGTAGGCAAGATTTGTCGAACCACGTAAATTTTTGTGTTTTTTCTTTCAATTTGTTTGTTTTTTTACTTGATTGATTGCGTCCCAAGATCCAAAATTCGTAACATGAACTTCCTCTAGTGCTTCTTACAAGGAAAAAAAACAGATCTTACTCCCTTAAAATGTCCAGTTTTGATTGAAATCAACAACCACCTCTTCTTCAATGGTTTCTACGAAGGTGACTCGGCACGATCGACATCAAGAGGCCGATCAACGACGCAACTAAGAACCAGGTCACCATCAATCTCATCAACATGATGCCAAGCGACCCATCAGTTCAGGCCAATATGAAGCTCCGACCCTTCATGGTGATGGAGTTCACGTACTCTTATTTGGGGGAACACAATCAATTTTGTGGAGCATTTGATGGACTCGGGGTCAAATCCAGATTTGCTAGGTCTAGGTTATAGGGTCTGGGCTCTGTTGACCCAGGATCCATCAGATCCTAGATATATAGGACCCAGACCCAATGGGTCCTTTGTTAGGTCTGGTCCGGGTTCACCCTGATCCTGTAGGAACCCGACCAGCCAATAGGCCTACTCTGTGAATGACAAAATTTATGACAAGTGACTATTGAGATCCTGAATAATTTTATCTGTGTGAAATAAATTATACTCATGCAAAAACAATATATAGGCAAGCTGAATCAATCACCAACGCAATATGAAAAATATAAAAAGCAAGCAAACCATTAAGAAATACTCAATTTAACGTGATTTGACTTAAGCTAGCCCACAAAACACATGACACTCTGACAACAATTCATCGTATGAAAACATAATCAGAATAACTTCCTCTCGTAGTTCACTATAATTCAGTCATCATATTATGTTGCAAACTGCAAGGTTAGTTGATTGGTGTCCTATAGACTTGATAAATAATTGTATAAGCATAAAAATCATTTTGTTTATTTATGAAAACTCCAACCCCTTCATTGGTTCCCTTCTCATGTACATTTGTTAATTAATTTTGTTCGTAACAAATTTTTGGAGAATTGATACACCCAGCCCCAAAAGTCACCTCCGAATCATACTCTCTTTGTTGGACTTTAAATATATAGAAGAAAAATCCCCGCCTCCTCCGCCATCCACCACCCCTCCCTCCGCTGCGGCGACCCCTCCCACTTCGTCTCCCTCACCTCCTCCACCATCCCTCACTCTTCCCTACCCCTCCATCCTCAACCCAACGATCCCGATCCTTCCCCCAAGTCCATTGACTCCCCCACCGTCATCGATGTCAGCGATCTCATGTCCGGCATCGACGACGACGACTCCGATCACCCCCCCTCCCAGCCATGCAAGACCTTCAACACCGTCTCCGACCTTCCCAACCCCCTCTAGAAATGGACAATGTACCTGAATTGATCTGGGTCCGCCGGGTCCAGGTCCTCAATTGTCTGGGTTTGTCAGGTCCCACCCAGGACTCGGGTCGAGTCCGGATCCACCCCGACCCAGAATCAATCCGTTGACAAACCTACCTATGATTATATATTATATTTTAAAAATATAAAGGACCAATTTATTATTATTATTATTAGCACAGAGACTCAAGAGACAACAAAGTCTCACCTTGTTTTACTAGTACAAATTTTAGGTCAACATGGATTCATAAATTAACAATGGGCTAAAGCCCTTAAGACGAGCCCAGAATGCTTTTTTCTCACTTTTTGCAGCCAAGAAAGGAGCAACTAATTATTTGATGAAAAAAGGAAAAACAAATGTTTGATTAGTTGCACACGGTGATTAGTGACTTTATTCTATATCTTGGTTTCCAAGGAACAACTAATTTTGTAATCTCGCTTTGATTTTTTAAAATATTTATTTTGTTTAATGAAATATATTATTTTATAAAAAATAAATTAAATATATAGATAAATCAGAACATATATTTTTTTAAAAAAATTAAAATTTTAATTTTTCATTCGTTACACCAACAAAATATACATTGCACTAGAATAAAATACACTACATTACCTGCGTTAATATATTGTGAGTGTATAGATGGTTGGAGAGCTCCGAATTGAGTGTCTAAGTGCCCTGTGACATTTTAACTTCATTTTACCTGTGTTTCTGCGGAAGACGGCAGCATGCAACGCCGTCCAACCGTTGGGCCCCATGAAATCAGATGACACTCAATCATCTAGCAAAAGCTTCACGCTCTCCAATGACTCGCGATCGGCGGCCAAAAAGAGGAGAGACTCGCCGTCTCCGTTGGCCTTCAACCCCGTCTTGATCCCCTCCTCGAGGTCTCTCACCTGAGCAAGAAAGACATTCATAAAATATATGAAGAGGGACTCATCACACGTCAACTTGAGCGCGCAATGGAGGGGGGTGTTCCCTTCCATGTTCTCCTTCATCAAGAGCAATGGACGTCGCTTGCACAGCACTTTCGCGAAGTCGTCTCGTCCCATCATCACCACGACATGGAGGGCTGTGTTCCTGGCAGGGTCCATGGCGTCGAGCGTGGCGTCGTCGCGTGTCCGGGCGAGCTCCTCAAGGTCTCCTAGCTGAGCCGCCTTGAATAATGATCGATACATTTTGATGAAATGAATAAATAAATGCTGACTGACTCACTCACTCACTCACCCGCAATGATGTTGGTGCATGTTTGTGTCCTCTCTAATGAAGTTCCCTAATAAAAGCGTTGCGTAATGCAGAAGCAAAGCACTTTATTCTTTAATTTTTCACCTTGGTTGTCGTCATGAAGTAAAGTATGATCTGTGCTTAGTTTCCAGCGGTACAAGCACTTTAATCGGCGGCCAAGTTGAGGAGAGACTCACCGTCTCTGTTGGTCCCGAACCCCCGGGATGAGATCCTCTGCTGGTTTTATTTGTGGTTGGTTCCAGATTGAATTTTAATGTACTAATTGTTAGTCTAAAGAGAAAAACAATTCTTCTCATCATACAGGAGATGTCAGAAGTTCTATTTATAGATATACAAAGAAAACTCTAAAACACATTAATAGAAAAACTTAGAAAACAATAATATCATAATAATAACTCTAAAAAAATTAAAAAAACAATAATATCATAACAATGACTCTTGTAATATCCATTTCCAAACTCTAAAAGGTAGAACACTTAGAGTTTACACAAAAATGATAAAAAAAAATCCTAAGATCCTAATAAACACCTCTAATCATTAAAAAAAAATGAAGCTTTTATGCAAACTGCAAATGCTAACAGTGAAATGATAAAGTAGTGGTGTTGGACATCATCACAAACAACTAATCAAAATGGATTATGACAAATTGGGGATATGAAGAATGTGTAAAAATGCAAAATAGATATAAAAAAATTAATAAAAAGATAATGGAGTGTGAACTAAATTGAATAAATAGGGAGGAGAGTGACTAAAGAAAGTGAGTAGAATTTTTATGATAGACGAGGGCTGAGAAGAGGCACCGAAGGAAGCACATGGATGTGCGAATGCATGAAGCTAAGAAGAAATCACACATAACATGCATGAAACAAAGAAGAAGGCACGCATGATGTGAATGAAGCAAGGAAGGAAGTTCGTTAAAGGGAAACATCAACAAATGGAAGGGTGTGATATCGTCACTGAGTTGGCGGCAACGCAGAGGACAAAGAGAGCACATAAAGAAAGGCGTGTGCGGAGATAGCAACGTTGCTGAAAGAGAAAGAGCGCAGAAAAAGGAAGACATGTGCAAAGAAAATGATAGTGCGGAAAGAGAAAAAGTGCACATAAAAGATGACGTGTGTGGAGGCAGTAATGCTGCAAATAAAAGAGAGAGCACATAAAGAAGATGGGTGCGGAGGCAACATTGCTGCAGAAAAATAAATAGCACACACAAAGAAATACGTGTGCAGAGGTAGCAATAATTCAAAAAGAGACTCCACTAAGAGACTTACTGCGACAAAAGGCGGTCGATGAAAAGGAACAATCCGTGTGCATGAAACACAGCGAAAGGAGGCTTCAGAGGCTGTGGAGAGCTGATCAGAGAGGATGGCATAAATAATAATGGTCTTGGATGAGGTAAAGAGGTACATAGATGCGTAGAGAACAAAAAAATGATTAAAATGAGTACCAAGATCGCTGTATCTGGAGTCCGGATGAGCCCAAAACGATCGAAGAAAGAAAACACTAAAAAACAAGAGGCGACGGCCAACAGCGGCAGGAGGCGCACGCAGACATGCGAATGGCGTGGATGGGCAGACGCTTGCAGAGGGTGCAGAGGCTCGTGGAGGACTCATGAAGAGTGCACGAAGGACGCGAACAACGACAACTCAAATGAATAGGGTTCATGCGAAATGCAAATAAACACAAAGGATCCTAATAAAATTTGGATGTGAAAATCCTCCTTGACTCTGATTGAGAACTCCTCAGTTGGAGCGGGAAGGAAGGAATGCAATTTTTTAGTTTAGGGTTTTTGAGGTGGAGGCTTTGATACCATTTAGAATAAAGGAAAATGAATTATTCTCATTGTATTAGAGGAGTCAGATGCTCTATTTATCAATACACAAAGGAAACTCTAAAATATCTAGTAAAAAAATAGGATAACTAATAAAGCGATAATGTCATAATAATGACTCTAGAAAACCTAGGAAATCAATAAAGTCATAATAATGACTCTTTAATAGTGATGATGCCACATCTGCATGATTAAAATCAGATGGTGGAAGAATGATGAGTATTAACGACTGTTCCAACTATAATTCATTAAATGAAATATAGACCATACATTTTTCATGATAAAATCCAAGCACAAAAAAGAGATACAAACCCCCTCCTCCCCTCCTCAAAGTTGTTGGAAGGTAAACTTGATTGAGGCCTTATATATATTTTATGAAATAATCCAAGTGTTTATAGGTGTTTTTGTATCTAGATATGTCTAAGAGCATCTCCAAGGGGGCCACTTTATTCGGCTCCTTCAACTAATTGGTCGAGTGAAGGAGAAAAAGTCTCTCACCATTCAATAAATTGGATGGAGGAGCTTGGAAGGTCACCAGATAGGGGAGGCATTTGAGAACTCTCAAATGTGAGGGCCACATTAAAAAAATAAAAATAATAACTTCTCTCATATGCTGGGTCGTCCCACAAAAAAATTTAAAAAAATAAAAATAATATTTTTACACTCTCAATGTACAAATTTTGTTGTTCCAAAATTAAAGTTTTTTTCTCTTTAAATTTTACATGTGATTTGAATTTTTTTATTTGTTATCATTTTATTTTTTTCAAGTATTAATTTTATTAATTTATTGTAATTGTTTTTGTGCATATGGATCCTGTCTTTTTTTTTTCTCTCTATAATATTATTATTAAGTTATTTTTTATGACTTTAAACATTAAATATAATTAAGTTGATTTGAAAAAATATATTAATAAAATATTTTTGTATGAGCCATATGGGAGTATGATTGGAGTGAACAGTCCAATCAAGACTTCTTAATTAAATATATGTGTCATACTCCACGTACCAAATGAATGAGACATTAGTGGGGCATGATTGAAGATGTAAGTGTCACGAAATGTCCAAGAGAAACCCATTACGTTTTGATTTTTTTGAATAGCTTTGAATTTTTTAATAAGAGTGGGTTACTGGTTTTATGTGATAAAAATAAGTGGACGGCCTTGATTGCTTGGGTTCATCTGGACTAAAAATTAATTATTTAGCGACGGCTTAGATAGGCCGCCGCAAACAAAAAATTTGAGGCGGTCACTGGAGCCCGCCGCAACAAATCCATTATTTGCAACATGTAAATGACGCACGGCCGTAAATAAACCTATTAAAAATAGGATAATGTTAAATCCAGCCTCATTTCTGACCTCAGTTCTAGTCTACGTGTATTTCGAATTTTTTAAAAATAGTATACCTCATTTAATGAGGTACATTCTTTTATAAAAAAATAAAGCATATACTCCAATGAATTGCATGGATGCATTTATAGAAAATGTAAAAAAATTCTTTCGAAGCATATGCTTTGTTAATGTGAGCATATGCATCGAGAGAAATCTATCGATGCATATAGGACTGAAATTGGAGCTGAAAATGGATCTGAGTGTAACAGTGCCCTTAAAAATATGTTAACAAATATTTTACGATAGTGTGGTATTGCGGTCGCAAAGTTTATTGCGACAGGTAATACAACAGCCACAAAAATTCTGGCCACAAATAGAACTTTTTTTTGTAGTGATCTTTGTATAATTTAATGAATAATATTTTATTTTTCAAAAAAAATAATAATTTAATTAATAACAAACTGTATACAGTAACTATCAATACAAGTTTTCTTTCCTGGTCTACATGAAGCCCCCGTTTGGAACGGGAATAGGACTTATTCTTGGGTATTCATTTATTCCGGCATAAGTGATGTTAAAGTGATTTTGTGTTTTATTGTGTTTTGAATTATTCTTTTTGGTAAATGTAAGAATAAATGTTTTGTTGTTTGGGTAAAATGTGAATAAAGTATGGATAAATATTTATAAAAGGTGAAAAAATAACCATAGTTGATTTGACATGTAATTTATAAGAGATGATGACAGTTGATTTGATAGTGGACCCACATATTCTTTGGATGGAATAACCTATGATAACTTTTATTATAGGGGTTGGTTGAAATCCACGTACCACTTTATATCAATTTATTCTGGCATACTTTATCCCTACCTATTCTATGTTTCTAAACACCTTTTATCTCTTATTCCCTTTTATACCAAGTTATCCGGAGGCTTATTCCTATTCTAAACGGGGGCTACATGACACGGACGACAAATTGTGGCATGGCAAATGGAAGTCACGTCACCAATCATAAATTTCGTCCTTGGCATCACCTCGTAAGTCTATTCAACTTATATTTTAGCTTTTATAAGAGCATCTCCAACCATAGCTCCATGTTGGAGTCATAGTTTGCTCTATTTTAGATAAATGAAAGGGAGCACTCCAACCCACCCCCTTCATTTTTACCTCCATTTTTTTGATCTATAAATATTAACTTAAATAATAAGATAATAATATAATAATAAATATGAAATTGATTAAATTAATATTATTTATTTATTTTTCAATTTTTAATATATAAATAATTAATTACAGTTTTTAAATTATGAAGTTTTTAAAATTTTAATTGTATGACTTACTATAATGTCGAGTAATATAAAATTAATTAATATGAAATAAATAATAAAAATAAATGAGGAATAATTTAATCAATATTAGACTCATTTTAAAGGTCTCGACGAGACCTTTCTAATGATATAGTATTTATAAATAAATAAGGGGTATAATTAAACTTAACTTACAAATAGTTAATTATTGAATTTATGGTGAATGATATAAATGGAATTAAAAAAAGATTATATGCATTGAGGGAGGGTATTAGGGGTTTTATAAAAAATGAACAATGAAATGGAGACCTGCATATTTGCAGCTCGGTTGGAGCCTCCTCGGCATGCATTTTGGAGAAATGCATCCCGGTTGAAGATGCTTGGCATTTACCTATTCAGACTCTCTAGGATTTACTTGAGGTATCACAGCAAAACTCTTATCGTAGCTAAATATGTGATCACCGCTTTTGGAGTAAGATGTCAAACGTGTCATAATATTTTTTTACATATTATAAATTTATCACATTTTATTCAACATTTATTTATAATTTATGTATAGTATTCAACCTAACAATAAAAAAATATTTTTACATTCTTTGATATAAATAATTAAAAATATAATCAAATATAAAATAATTTATTCATTATCTATACTGAAATGGTTACTAAATATAGGATTGACACTGAGTTTAAGTTGAATGGTAGATAAAACCAGATCAATTGTTTTTCATTGGAGTCATCTCTTCCTTTCCATCTATGCATCTCTTCCGGATAGAGAATTGAGATGCATGCCCAACCTATCCGTGCAGTGACAAAAATAGGGAAGAAAGTTCAATTTAAAAGTGTTTTTTCATGGATTGCATATGTACCTCCGTAAAATATCTATATGATATAAAACAGATATAGTTAAACTATTTTATATAGATATTTTGTCATTAATGCTAATTTAATAATTTTGATTTTGAATGAAATTTTTTTTTTTTAAAAAATTTGTATCTCCCAGATCATGTAGGAAGGAAAAATAATTTTTTCTATAAGACGGAGAATAAAAATCAAAATGATCTTTACAAACAATTATAAAAGTTTTATGTTGGATGTGCGACAATGACAACAATTAAATTTAACTTTTTAAATTATATAAATATGATAAATTATTTCAATTAAATAAAAATGTAGTATTTTGACAGATACATGCATGATATATCCAATTATTCAAATAAGCCTTGTATTTAATGTGATAGAAATGTGACATTGATATTTATAAGGTGCAGTTAGGCCCACCACCTAAATTATCAGGGACACCAACATTTTAAACCCCCCACTTCCCAGTTTAATTTTAACCAAACCCACCTCCTGATATATATTTACCAAATGAAATACCAACCTCACCACCTACACCATTTTTACAACAACCTCCCTTCTTCCCCTTCTCTCTTCTTTATTTTTTCTCCTCTTCAATATCCGGCACTTTCTTTCATGTCCGTCGTGAGCTCGCCATGATCCCGCTGTGAGCCCGCCACCATCACTGTCGCTCGATCTCCACTGCATCGACACTCCCCGCCCCACGATCTCCACCACACCGACTCTCCCCGTCGCAAGATTTCAACCGCGTCAAGGCTTCCCCTCGCACAATCTCCACTGCGTCGACTCTCCCCGTCACACAATCTCCCCCACGTCGATGCTCCTTGCCGCACAATCTCAAGATAGGGTATTTGAGATAAATGTAGGTTTTTTTTATTTATAAGAAGATATGATTTTTGAGATAAATGTAAGATTTTTTTATAGAAATTTAGGGTTTTTATGATAAAAATATATATTTGAATTTTATGGTTGGTCTTTTGTTAAAACCTTTTTAAATCAATTTGTTTGTTTTGAAATAAATCATAACATTATAGGTAGAATTCATGAGATTTTTTCTTGATACCCTTTTGACTTTGTGAGGACTGGGCTTTAATAGCATCAGTTATGAGCTTATTGGCTTTCTTCTTTGGAGAGATGAACCCATCCTCCATCGAGTTTGATTGAACAAAATATTCTTTCCCTTTGTTTGAGGACGGGGGAGGAGAATTTGGGAGTTGGTTCTTTTCAGTCGGCAATTCTTTGTTTACAATGGGAACTGGCGATGGCAACGATAGGGGCTTTTTGCTGCACACAGCGCCATCATGGCCAAATGTGTGGCAGTGAGGACATGCTTGTGGCTTCCAATCATAGACTATTGGAAAAACCTCCCGGCCTCCTGATTTGGAGTTGACGCAAACGGAATCAGGCAAGCACTTGTTGGCTTCAATCTCCACACAGATTCTAGCAAATGAGATGCTTATACCCCTCTGGGTTGCCGTATCCAAATACAAGGGGGTGCCTACCACACTAGCCAATTTGCCAAGGCATTCTTTGGTCCAAAGGTGAACAGGTAAATGGGGGAATTTGATCCAATTGGAATGGAAGTTAACCTTTCCTGTTCCATTCAGACAAATGGGGACCATCGTTGAAGGGTGAAAGGCCTATTGTCCATGGACCACAGACCACCTTCCAGCACTTTTTTGAGATCTTCTTCAAGGAGGAATTTGACAATGAAGAAGCCATTGCCTCTCAGATAAAGTTTCAGCTCCCCTTTTGGTTTCCATAGCCTGATAAGGAATTGAAGGAAAGGGGTGTAAACTTGATTTTTACCTACAACATAGCCAACCACCGCAAGGTTCCATTGATCCAAGGCACTTTCATAATCAGATTCTTCAATTGCCACCACTGGAAGCCCATCTTCCAGTGTAGGTTCAGTATAGATCAGAGAAGACGAGCGAGAGGCAACAGACGTGCCGTTGAATAGATCACTCCACGATCTAGTGGTTTGGGCAACCTGTGCAGGGGGGGCTTTGAAGTAGTGTGTCCTCTGTTTTTGCTGTGTAGCAGAGGTGGGAACTTTGGGGCCGATTCCCTTTGATCAAGCTGGACTTCATCAATGCTGTCTCTTCTTTCTTTCAATCTGGCTACTTGTTGAAGCAGATAACCCACTCTTTTATATCTCTCATTCTGAAGACAAAGAATGCTGAATCGTTTGACAACTTTCAGCCCATTTCCCTTTGCAATGTGGTTTACAAGACAATTACAAAGATCTTGGCTGAAAAGTTGCAGCAGGCTGTGCTCCCGAAACTTATTAGTTTGAATCAATCTGCCTTTGTTCGAGGGAGAAATATTGTGCATAGCACTCTGCTTGCCCATGAATTGGTGCAATATCTTCACTCACCTTCCCCTAAAGGGCGCTCTTGCCTCAAAGTGGATCTTCAAAAGGCCTTCGATAGTGTTCGATGGGATTTTCTATCTGAGGTACTCAAAGGTATGAATTTTCCTCCAAATTGGATCCACCTTGTGCAACAATGCATCCAAACTGCATCATACTCTGTGCTCATAAATGGCAGTCCTTCGGGTTTTTTTGGCTCTAATTGTGGTTTGCGCCAAGTGGACCCTCTTTCTCCTCTTCTCTTTGTCATCGTCATGCAAGCCCTCACCAACAAGATTGATAATGCTTTTGAGAGTGGTAAAATTGGGAGATACATCAACTCAGAGCTGAATATTACCCACTTGAGCTTCGCCGATGATCTAATTATCTTTATAGACAATGAAATTCTCCTCTGCCCAAGAGTTGAAAAATTTACGTGGAGAATTCTCTATACAGTCAGGTCTCAAGCTGAATCCATTCAAAAGCCAGCTTTTCTCTAACTCTAGTGTTGATGTGTCATCGAACGTGCTTGGTATTCCGATTTGTTCATTGCCAATCAAACATTTGGGGCTACCACTCGTTCCTCGACCCCTGACACACCAAATGTGTAGTCCTCTTGTGGATAAAGTTCGAAATAAAATGTAATCCTGGACTAGCCTCCTCCTCTCCAAAGCTGGGCGTCTCGAACTTATCCAATCAATACTTCAAAGCTTCAGTCACTATTGGGTGACAGGGTTTGAACTACCTCGGAAAACTATTAATTGCTTGAAAAGGCTTTTTCGTACCTTCTTGTGGTCAGGTGAGGAGAATTGCTCAAAACAGCATGTTGTCAAGTGGTCCTCTGTTTGTAGGACTAAGGTGGAAGGGGGTCTTGGACTCAAGCTCTTAAGGGATTGGAACTCCGCCGCCATGGGAGTCCGATTTTGGGAAATCGCCACTAATCATCCTTCACTATGGGCTCAATGGATTGGAAAAAATATCTTAGAAGAGGCAACATTTGGGCAACTTCTCCATCAACTTCAAGTTCGGTAATTTGGAGGAAAATCCTCAAAGCTGGGGACTGGATTCGCCACCGTACCAGGTATGTTATTTTTAATGGTGAATCTATCCATCTCTGGCATGACCCATGGCTACAGGGGCGCAGTTTGCAGTACTATTACAATGGCGCATCATTATGTTGGGGTCCTCCTAATTCTACCATGTTGAGCACACTCATTGTTGATGGCAAATGGCAAAAGCCATTTAGATGGCCAGCAGATCTAAATCATTTATGGGAGGAAATCTTGGTAATAGAGGTTGGTGGTGAAGGCCCAGATATTCTCATTTGGTCTGGAGCAAATTCTGGGAATATTTCCTACAACTCTGCTTGGCATCAAGTTCAGACCAAATCTGAAGCACTGTCTTGGACGAAGGAGCTATGGAATCCAATTCAACCCCCTCGAATGAGCTTCCTATGTTGGGAGGCAGCACTAAACAAATTGCCTACACTTCATAGATTGAAGAAATGGTCACAGATCCAATCAGATCTCTGCCCTCTTTGCGGTTTGGAGGCCGAAACCACAGACCACTTGTTTTTACATTGCTCCTATTCAGATTTTGTATGGGCTTCAGTAATCAATATTATGGGAGCAAACTGGGTTCGACAGCAGTCCGTTGTGGCTCACATCTCTTGGCTCTTCTGGCACTGAAAAGAAGGTATTGCTTTATGCTCTCACTCAAGTCATATGGTCCATTTGGCTGGAGTGTAATGCCCGTGTGTTCAAGGAGCTCAGGTGTGCTAATTCCATATTGATTCGCAAGATTTTTACTGCCATCTCATCTGTTTTTAAGGGTCGCTCCTTTGAGGATGAGATCACCCCCCTCTCTCAATCCCTTTCTCTTGCTTCTGGTTTGAAGATAAGTGTCAAACCTTCTAAAACATCTGAGGTCACTTGGGTTCCTCCTCTGGAGAGTTGGTTGAAGGTTAACTTTGATGACTCTAAATCTGAAGACCGTTTTGCTTATGGGGCTCTTGTTAGAGATCACTCCGGGGATTGTTTTCGAGCTTTGACTGCTAGGGTCCGTGCGGCCTCTATCAACATCTTAGAACTTAAAGGTCTTGTGGAGGGTCTACATCTGAGCCTCTCACTCCATGCCTCTTGGGTATGGCTGGAAATAGACTCGACTACTGTTATCGCTTGGGTTCATGGTCGGGGCAACATCCCGTGGACAGCTCTACGAGACATAAGAACCTTTCACAGACTCTCCTCAGGGTTAAATGAATGGAAAGCTACTCATATATATCGGGAAGGCAACAGCGCGGCGGATCTCCTTGCGGCACACCAGTCCCCCATTGGATCCACGGTCTATGAACCGTCCCAATTTTGGGAGGAGCTTTCACAGCAACTCCATGAAGACAAAACGGGTACTACCCACCTCCGTACTCGATAAAGCAATGGCCTTTAACATGTTTAACATGTTGTTGTAAGCTTGATCTCTTGACCTGCTAGTTTTCTTGTAAAGCAATGGGTTGATATTCACACATCAATCCATTGACATCCTTTTGTTTCCCCTTTCACAACTGCTGACTTTACAGCCTTGTACATTTCACTAATTTTAGCAATACAAATGTTTACCAAGCAAAAAAAAAAAAAGAATACATGAGATTAGTTTGTTTGGTGGTTTTGTTAGTATGTTGAAGTTAGATCAATGTTGATAAGTGTTCTTATGGTATTAAAAATTTTATTGCTTCACTCAAATAATGATGAAGATAATGTTTTGGAGTATATTCGTGTAAATGTCTGCTCGTCTGATGTTTTGTTTATTCAATGTGTTGGATGTTGAATGCATGACTTAACTGCATGTTTTGGTGAATGTTTAAGTTCGAATGGAGATTCTGAAAGTTGTTTTGGTGAATGAATATTTTTCAGCTTCAACTGGTATTTAATGTTAATGTTTTGGTGTAAAAACAAAGATTGTTTAACTGCACGTTAGACAGTTTTTATGGGTTGCTTTAGGTGAGTGATTGGGTAGCAATGGAAGAAAAAATGCTACAGACAATGCTAATGAAAAAAAATTATCAGTTTGGGATTGATACAATGCAGACTGTTTGTGAGAATGTGGTCTTTGTGTGTGGAATTTTTTTAGTACCAAGTTGATATTTTCATCCAAGTGTATATTAAACAGTATTCCTTCTGGTTAGCATGAATTCCTAAGTTGATGTGTAAATGTAGGACACCACTTGGAACGTCTTTCCTTAATGAAACAAGTCATGAACTTGTGTATTATTATCTATGTTATATATGTATGGATTGCCATTGCATGAATAATCAATTAATGAAAGAATACCGCTTGGAATGTCTTTAATTCTTTAAAGAAACAAATCAATGTGCATAGTTTATGTTTGATATTGTCCATTAGTTTGGTGGGAAAAAGTAGGAAAAATTCTTTTCGACGTGTTCAGAGTCGAAACTAGTGCCTCAGTTCATAGCTATGTGTCAGACCTATAAATGCACCTCGATAGAAGACCTGTTGAATTGAACCGCATCTTATCCTTGACCGAGGTCAACACTCCTCTGTCAACCAGAGAATATATCTTTCCTCTGTCAACCAAAGAGTCTATGGTTTTGACGGCCCATTGTCAAACTAATAGTGTTTTATCGACGATGATCTTGTCAATCAGATAGCTTGAGCTCAATGGCCCCTCTGCTAGCCTGATGACATTTTTTTCATGAAATTTAAAATAAACTTTGTTATCTATCTATCTTAATCTTTTATATTGAGGGATATAATGATGCAATTTTGTATTTTGTGTGAGGCATATATCATTGACTTATTTGTACAAGTGTTCATTTCCTACACTCTCCACTACCAATCACCTCATTCTACTTTCTCAAATCTTGAATTCCTATGTCACCCACCATTTTTTCATGACTTGGAAAACCTAATTGACCATCATTTTTCAAGAACCTCCATTTACTTATACATAGACTATCACTTTTCATAAGCATCGTATTACTTATACCTTTGTAAACCACCTTGACTACCCTTTTCCCATAAACCTTCATTTACCCATACTTTTTTTTTTTCATCAGAGAGATCCCCCGTGGCTGACCTTATGATCGAGCTGGGGAGACTACCTCCGTCTGTTTGTCCCGGTCCTACGGAAAATTCTTTCGAATAATCGTTAACAAACAGGTGGGTAAGTCAGCGCCGAGACTCAAACCCAGGACCTATCGGTAACACTGCTAAACCCTGAACCGTTGTGCTATTTACTCATACTTTGGTACTCTACACTAGGTATTATGACTCCAACTATCCACAACCCATTTCCCATGCAACTTTGCCTAAAAAATAGGACCCTTTCTACTATTTCCATAAACTCAATCTAACTCACTCCACAAAATTTCAACTCTACTTAAAACATACACTTGTATAAACTTGTCTTTAATAGCCCAATATTGAATGTAAATTTGTTTCTTGTAGTGAATACCAAGTTATCAATTTTCCCTCATCTTGAAGTTGTTCATTTTTTTTCTATTTTTGATTGTGAGTCTTGGACTGGTATGATTTTTGTTGTACTATTGAGAGTCCCATGTCTCTCCATATTCTCGATAACCTTTGTCTACTTGATAAATTTAGTTTGATAACACTTTGTTAAATAACAATGGATACATGTGGAGGGATTAAAATTATTTTATAAAAATGAAAAACCAGGTATTTTAATAATATTGAGGTTGGGATTATCAACCACAGTGGTGGGAATAACTGCACCCAATTGATAAACAGAGAAAAGCTATTACGGATGGGGTCATCTGTGCGTTCCATCAAATCTTTTCAGACACTGTAATTAAGAAAATAACATTTAGCAAAAAAATCCCAACACGTGATCCACCAACATTAATTCCAGAGTCAAATCTTTCTACACACTAGAATAAAAAGCACAGGCAACTAGACAAACCCAACGCACGATATTTCAGCCTAACATGGAATCAAATATTTTCTCTTTGTCGTACATGAATACAAAAATGTAAAGAACACTCAACCAACCAAATCCGAGCACACAATCCACTTCCACGGCAAAAATGATTAAAGATAACGCAAAGAACCACGAAACATCTGATCCTAACAATCAAAATAAAAATATCTTCCCAAAAAATGAACTGGAACACCCTCCGGTCTGGCAGGATATGCGCAAGGACATGAACAGAGAGAGAGAGAGGGGAAGAGCGTGGAGGTCAAAGAATCACGGGTACCCACAAAAAAAAGAAAAAAGAATCACGGGTGTAACTTGTACTGTTTGAATTAAGAACTCTCAAACAGATCTTTAGGTGGATTTCAATTGTCGTTTTGACATTTTAGGTCAACCTGAATATGAACAACACGAATCTAAATTAGATTGTATTTGAGTTGAGGTCTCAACAATGGATATTTTCAGCGTTGAGAGGTTATTTTGAGTTATCTTTTCTAAATTTTTGAAATATTTACCGGTACTCTTAATGTTATATACAAGAAAAATAAGTGTAAGCACGTTTTAATATCTTTTAAATTAATTTTTTCTGTGACAATTAAAAAAAAATAAAACCTTTATATGTTACTCCACCGTGACAGCCGGGAAATTACAGTGTCTCACTGTTGATGGTGACCAAAGATTTTTTTTTTGGGTGAATTGTCCAGATACCCGTGCTGCCAACTCTCCATTTTTCGTATACCCCCACCTTTAAAATTTCTTTTTTTTTAATCCCTATAACAAATACTCATTTTATTTTTACCATTCTTCCTTTAATTCCCTTGTCCTTACAAAATCACAATTTTTCTCTTCTAAGTGCATATATGTTTTCTATAACATACAGTACACAATGTAATTTTTATAAATGTTATATATAAGTGCATTATTATATTATATAAAAATGGTAATTTATAAAACGCTAGAGAAACATGCATTAATGCATAACATTAATGTATGCGTGGTTCTTATAATATCATGAAGTACACATTTGTTGGAGTTTGATTTATTTTGGTGTTTGACTGATTGTTGCATTTCTAATATAGTTTGTACTGTGCTTTCTTCCTAATGAAGTACGTTTGTTGACTCGAAGATGTAACAGTGGATTCGATTTCACTCAAAAAGACATGAAGAGGATCCGGAAGAATATAGCAGCTCGATTGATTAGAGTGGGAAAAGAACATTGGAATGCAAATATTCGATAAATTCAAGTTCTTTGTTGTATTTATTGTGATAAAATATTTTCAGGTGTTATGCATTAATGTATGTTTTTCTGGTATTTTGTAAGTTAACATTTATACATAACATGCATAATAATACACTTATATAATATTTACATAAATTATATTTGTATTTTATAAGTTGCAGAAGACATATGCACTTACAGAGGAAAAAACTGTGATTTTATGGGACTGAGGGCATTAAAGGGAGGATAGTAAAAAAAAAAAAAAATTAGGTGTTCACTAAAATTTTATAAATATTTTTTTTGAAAAGGTAAGGACAAGAATAATAGAGAGTTGGCTGGAGGGGAATTTGCACAATTAACCCCCGTTTCTTTTTTAGTGAGATACAGAGAGGCCACATGATCAGTGGATAGAGTCATCTCCAAGTTCCATCAATACAGATTGACAAAGCTCACATAGAAAGAAAATCACAATGGATCCGCGAATCTACCGATATGCCATGTCCGGCGACACCAACTCAATGAGAAAGCTAGTAAAAGAAGATCAACTCGATCTAACACTCCAACTGACTCTGCATAGCAACAACGCCCTCCACATTGCGGCCCAACACGGCCACCGCGCCTTCGCCGAAGAGCTCATCCGCTTATCGCCCTCCCTCCTCTTCCGATCCAACTTCGACGGCGATCTCCCTCTCCACGTGGCCGCGCGGGAGGGACACATGGAACTCGTCGATATCCTCATCGATTCGCTGAAAAAAATTGCGAATCCCGACGACGAGGTCACTGATTTGGAGAGCACTGACACTAATATGCCTCAGGCTGTGTGGGTGAAGATCAATTTGAAGGGAAACACGGCTCTGCACGAGGCGATGAGGTTTCGGCACACGAAAGTGGCGATGGCGCTGTTGGGATTCGATCCGCGATTGGCGGATGGTTTGAATCACGCCGGGGAGAGCCCGCTGTACTTGGCTTGTGAGCTGCGGATGATGGTTGTGGTGGAGCGCATCTTGTCTTGTGGTACGTTCAGAATTGAAGGGTTGAATGGGCGTACGCCTCTGCACGCTTCCGCCATTAGTGGACATTACGGTATGTCCTTTACACACACTTCCGACATTAGTTGTTAGTGCTTAATAATTAGTTTTTATTGGAATATAAATTGTGATAGTATGCTATGTTATGTTAGCTCAGTGTTTTTTAAAATTTTTAATTGTTTTTTTAAAAAGAGAAAAATATGCTTATTTAATTTATCTAACTATATATTTTATTTTTATCATAATTTACATTTTAATGGATCAGTGACTAGGCCTGTCAACGGGTCGGATCCGGTCCACCACGTGACAGGACCCGACGGGTCCGGATCCAACCCAGGACCCGGCGGGTCCGGGAAAATGTGGACCCGGACCCGTCAGACTCGGGTCGGGTCCGGGTCGGGTCCGACCCGACCAGGATGGTTGGGTAAAAAAAAAGAAAAAAAAAAAGAGAAGAGCTCATATATTTGTTTGCCTTATCATTCTATTTGATTTTTTTTGTAATAAAACATTATTGTTAATGAGACTATGTTTGAATATAATTTTATACAATTCAAAAGAAGTAAATGAATTATTAAACAACATCCAAAACAATAATCATTAACATAAAAATCATATTAATCTAAATAATAAACATAACTAACCTAAACAACATTCAAAACAATATTAACCTAAACAACGTTCAAAACAATATTAACCTAAACAACATTCAAAACAATAAACACTAACATATTAACCTAAATAATAAACATAAATCATACAACAAAACTAATTAATCATACAAATTCAAAAGCTAATAAGTTAATTGTCCAAAACAAACCAATTTATAGGCTTGTTATGATTATGATTTATGAACTTGTAGATACAAAAATAAGTTAAGTAAGAAATAAAATTATGTATCAACTAATACTAATGGTCTTATAATATATGAACATATATTAAAAAAAACATTCGGGTCCAACGGGTCGGGGCGAGGTGGACCCGACCCGACCCGTTTGTTTGTTCGGTTCTGTCGGGTCAGGTCCAAATCGGGTCGGATATATTACACGTGTAATCGGGTCGGGTCTGGACCCGACCCGTTGACAGGCCTATTAGTGACTGATCAATAGATTGGGGTTGGGCCAACCTGTGACAAAAAAAGATCCAGACCTAACCATGGGCCCAGGTCCGGACTTTAAGCCACCGGTAGGTAAGCCTTGTTAAAGTTTTTTTTTTTTTTTGAGAAAATGTTACAGTCAAATTGTTTTCAATCTAATACACAAATCACACATATTTTTATTTAAAAAAATATTAAATATCATCTACTGATGTATATAGTTTGATGAAAAGTTATATCGCTCAATTTCAAATTAATAAATTTATTTTTAGTAGATAGAAGAAATTTTTTACTGATGTATAAATCTTATCTAAAAAATTATATATTTTATTAATGTCTAATAAGACATATGAGATTATATTTAAAAATATAAACAAATTTAGTGTTGATGAACACTTAAAATTTTAACCGAGGCAGTCTCCTCCCTCCAAAATAAATGGTCCCCACCACCCCTTGGAGGGATGTGGCTCGTCTTGCTGCAACAGTAGAGGGGGGCACCCTCCCTCATTTTTTTTTTAGGGTTTTCTAGTTTTCAATATCTGTAAATATACCTATTTAAAGATAGATCTCTTATTTTTTCATATTTTGATTTTAGTTCACATATTTAAATGATATGTTTCTTTTTAGTTCCTCTCAGATACTAAAAACAAAATCAAATAATTTAGGGATAGGTCCCTCCCAGAAACTAAAAAAAAATATATTTTTTAAATTGAAAAATAAAATCAAAATATAAAAAATTAAGGATCGATCACTAAATTTTATGATTTACGGATACTTAAAAAATAATTTTTTTTGTTATTATTATTATACTGGGGCATCTGTCCCCGGTTTATTTTTAAAGTTTATTTTTAAAGAACGAGGACCCTTTCTTTATCTTTTCATTGGGAATCCCCCACTTTTATTTTGAATAGGAATCGAGTGTACCCCCGACCCTACCTTGCGTGTCCTACTATGGGCCCACTGGTCAGATATGAGGGGGTTTATGAGTTAAGAACATCTTCAATGTATATGCTAGTTAAACAAGATGTTAAAGTACCATGTCAACACTTTATACCTCCACTACTACATTCCTATTTAATTGGTTGTTGTTGCTCTAATGGACTAGCTAAATAAACTAGTCAAACCAATAGTGGGCCCCACCTCTCCACCCACTCAACCTCTTAAATGTATTTTTTATTATTTTTTTAAGGAGAATTATCATGTAGGACCCACATTTGACTAGCTAAAACACTAGCTGCAGTTAGCATGAAAGATAACATCTGACACGTGAGGCCCACATTTAGCTCCCTCTTAACATCTCTATTGGAGCAACATTTTTACATGTTATGTAAAATATGACACTAATATGTTAGTTAACATATCCATTGGAGATGCTCTAAGATTGTACACATCATTTTTTCTATTTTTCTTCATTTTTATATTCTAATAAAATGGACGATGAGAATCAGAATCGTTTGAAATGGTCGAAGAGGAGTCTAAGTAACATGATTGTTGTGGAACCATGTTTGCTTAGAGAATAAGTCTGGTAAAAATTGGAATTAGTCAGAATAACTTCATTATGGTTGTTTGGATAACTGGAATAAATGAGAATCTGTATGCCAGAATTAACTAGTATAAAGTGGTATATGGATTCCATTCACCCATTATGTCACGCCCCAAGGCGACCGTCCCCGATACGTGGCAAATATATATAATATCAGTAGTCTATACAGGAGATCAATAAAATACTCTAACCAACATCGAAAATGACAACACAATCAATAATGTAGCTGACATAATATATATATACATATAGCGGAAGCTTAAACGACTGAGTCTGTAATTCAAGACATATTACAGACCCGAATACATAATCAACTGTCCTGTGAGAGCCAATATAAACAAAGACATCCAATACAAGTGTTGTGCCCAAGCACGGATAACAATACATACAAGCAAGAAGGGGATGCTGATGGCCTCTCACTCGCAGAACCCAAAACGTGACGCTGCTCCGCTACTGCTGTGATGCCTCAGGGAGCTCCTCCTTCAGATCCGACTCAGATACAACTGGAAGAAAAGAATATGCAAGGGGTGAGCCACACGCTCAGTGAATGGCACAATCTATGCAACACAACTCATATTAACCTTAAAATAATTAAAGTCCCTAAACGGGAGTAACTGTACAAGATAGTGGGTCGTAACATCGCCGACCCACCCCAACCTCACCCTCACCCTTTAAGGGGTGACATGGGCCTTTTGGGACAGACTAGACTGCTCTCCACCCTTGGTCCACCAGTAGCCTCTCCCTCACTCCGTAGCCTCTACCTGGTATACTCCCACGATCAGCACCCTCCGACGCATCAGAGGTACCTACAGATGGGAGCCCTCTGTCAGGACAGCTTTCCAACGCCGGGGAGTCCCTACTCGGATCCAACGAAGGGGAGAAAACAGCCTACCCACACGGATACGATCCTCTTGGATCCGTCGACAACGATTCCTAACATTTCTAATGTCATGAATTCTCAAGAATTCCTCCAGGGCGCATAACTAAGATGCGGGGAAACATATATCATAACAACAATGTTATAATATTCTCTAAGGCATGCTTATAACAATATATTCTCATTTTGATTTAAATAAATTAAACTAAATGGGAAACATGCATAGATCTAGGCTTTTCAAGCATGGGACATGGTGTCTAGGCATGTATGGGCCTCTATACATAATACATGGATGTATATCCCTAGCATATAATGTCTAACAAGGCATGGTTATATCATAGCAAACATGCGTTAACATGGTTTTTCATTGACACAAGTTAATATGCAATTATGGTGCCCCAGGGGAGGGCAATGCACGCCTACGTGCATCGAACGCCTCTCTACTGGGTTGGATTGACCCACTCACCGAAACCCGGGTCGTTGCGTGACCGTTCGCCAAGATCTGCAAGACATGGGCATTCAATATGGTGAGTAAACTACACAAATACACATGAAATTTACTAGAAATACCCAATACTCGGACAAGCATGCATACGGACTCGCACGCATGCGAGCACGCACGTACGCACGCGAGTCTGAGTGCCCCGACACCCACCCGAACCCTCGGGCAGCCATACGCATGGCACACACGTATGCGCACGCACGCATGCGCCCCAGCACCCCTGGCGCACTGCCGCGCCTGCCCGCTTGCCCAGACTCGCTGCTGCGCGCGCGCGCGCACCGTGCGTCCAGCCCGCGCATCCTCGCACACATTGCGCGCCCGGGCAGAACCCTGCGCGCACGCCCGAGCGCCTGCGCGTACGCGCGCGAGCCCTCCAGCGCGCCCGTCGATCTACGCACGCAGAAGCGTGCGCACGCGCGCGGATGGCTACGCGCGGGCGCCTGAACCCCTTCCACCCCCTCCTCAGCCCACCCACACCCCCTACCACCTATGCAAGGCATGCTTGACCACTTAAAAACCCTAACAATCATCTAAACAAAGCTAAGGGAGGAGGAGGACTTACCAAAAGGAGGGAAAGGAAAAAGGGGGGAAGCTCGGGTGCCCTTTGCGCACCAAACCACCACAACCGCCACCACCAAGACCACCACCTTCTCAGCCACTCACAAGCCCTTGATGGCTGAAAACAGAGGTGGGGAGGGAAGGCATGAGAGGGAGATAGAGAGAAGGAAAACAAAAACAAACTCCATACAAAGATTGCACACACTCATACCTTCTTTTCTCCTTTCTAGATCTTTCTTCTTCTTCTTCTTCTACTACCTCTAATGGAACAAAAGGAAAGAAGAGGGAGTGAGGGAGTGAGTGAGAGGGAGATGGAGATGGGGAAGAAGGGGGACGCCCACTAATAGGACCTCACACACACACACACACACACACTCACACACTCACACACATTAATGGAAAAAAAAAGTTGGTGAGGCTTGACTTTGAGTCAACCCAACCACACAAAAAAATAAAAAGATTTGACCAAGTCAATGGTCAAATTTGACTTGGTCCAAGTCTTCTTAACTTGGTCAAGTCCCCCCTTTGACATTCCAACTCGGTCAAAACCCGGATACGATTCGGAACTGCCAAATTCTAAAACGTTACCGGAATTCGATGAAATTTTCGTGAGTGGCTCGAAATGGCACCAGGACTCATAATGTGCAGTTAGATTTTCAATCGGAGTTCTCGAGCTCATGCAGATAGCTAAAAGTCCAAAATTTTAGCGGTTCCGATCGAAAAAAAGAAAAAATTGGAAAACTGCCAGAAATGTCCCAAAGGTGATCAGAAGGCTAAAAGTGACACATATATAACACATTAGAATTAAGTTATTCTAAGTTATTCAAACTAAAAGAATATGTGGGCCCACTATCAAATCAACTTTTATCATCTCTTATAAATTAACCGTCAAATTAACTGTATCATATTTTTTTATCTTTTATAAATTTTTATCCATACTTTATTCATATTTTATCCAAACAACAAAAACTTTATTATTATGTTTCTCAATGAAAATAATTCAAAACACAACCAAACACAAAATCATTTTATTCTTATTTATACTAGAATAATCATAAATTTCAGAATAATTATATTCTTAAATCAAACATGGGCTTAATTTGGGGTTATTTGACTAGCACCGAGATCATATTCCGGGACACTGATTTTTTTAAAAAGAATAGACAAATACAAAATTGAATTTCAACATAACAAAAAGGAAAATGCCATAGAATCTTTTTTTCCAGTTTCAATTGTTGTTCATATATGTTTTATTTTTTTAAAAAATATTATGAAAAAATGTGAAAAATGAACTATATATGTCAATTGTAGTCTATACATGTTTTTATAATTAAAAAAATAAACTATATACTCTAATTATTTACATGAGTTCTTTTATAGAAAAACGTAAAAAATTTCTAATGAAATATATGATTCCATCAAAGATATATGAGATTATAAGTATGGCTAGACAAAAAAAGGTCTATAACATATTTATACATATAACAATATCATAATAATTCATTTAAACCGTCCCAGGAATCACGCGCCTGTTGTTGAGAAAATTGCCCGATCTCATTAAACAAGTGGACGAGTCAGGAAGGAACGCTCTCCACTATTCAGCATCCACAGCAGCCATAAAGATATCCCGTTTGCTCGTCAAAACTGACAGATCGCTCGCATACGTTAAAGACAACGACGATATCACACCTTTTTTTGTGGCCATCCAAGCCGGTCGTCCACGCACGACATGCATGATCCTCGACTACTGCCCGGACATCGGAGAGCTGCGGGACAGGTGTGGAAGGAACGCGCTTCACATCTCGATCAGACATAACAGTTTGAAGAAGTTGGAGGCTTTGATGAAGAGGTCGGAGCTTGGGGGGCTCGTGAACAAGCCTGACAATGATGGGAACACGCCTCTCCACACGGCCACGAAATATCATGTTTACAGGAAAGTGAAATTGATGTTGGACACTCACTGCGTGGACCTCAGAGCGAGGAATGAGGAAGGGCTTACTGCGTTGGATGTGTCTGAGCTTGGCTGGGAAGTCAATCCTCGACAGGTATGTAACAACTGATACACGTACTCATTACATTTTACAGTCTTAAATGTAGTCTCTTATAATATATCTTGTTAGCCCTCTACAGTTATTGTTATGAGATATACATGCTTTTTTGAAAAAATTTCACGTATTCTATAAATGATATCACGCAATTTATTTGAATATATATTTCACAATTTATAAAGTGCATGTATGATCTTTAAAAAAAACTCAAAACATGGGTGGATTGTTTCTAGGACTGTAAACAAAACTAAATGTAACATTTTCCTCAAAGTACCATCTGGATTGGCCGGCGCGAAGTTTTTTTTTTTAATTTTTTTTATAATTTTTATTTTTTAATCCCATTATTTTTTTTTAAATTTCAAGAGTTGCCTTGAGCTACTTGACTACGCACCATTGCCACCACACTGCTAAGTTAGGATTTTTTTAAATAATAGATGTGATTTACGGTCATGCCTCCTACAAGATTTGATTATGAATCATGTTTACTATGAACACACATTTTTTTTTGCATGATCTTAAATTTGTATCTTAGATTTTAAAATTTTTGAAAATAAAAATTATATGGATGAATTCACCATGAATTTCCCATTCTTATCCATAAAATCTTTATAAAATATATGAATCAAGTCTATTCATAATAAAATTTGAAATTCAAAATTAAGAGAAGATTCAAAAATTCAAAATTTAATCTTATAAAACAGACATTTAAAATTTGTAATCACGTCTCATACATGGCATGAATTATAATCACGTCTCTTACATAAAGAACGAGAAAAAAAATTCCAGGTTAGAGCACTCACATGGCCCAAGTCCAATCTTGCAATTAACCAAGTCCAAACTTATAAATTTTAGGATTGAGGTTATGTTTACATTTAATCTTAAAAAAACTAGGTTACTTTTAAAATTGTTCTTTTTACTATTAATTAGAGAATGGATTATGGATGGATTCTTCTGGTAGATATCGGTCCGGAAATTCCTACTAAGCCGAGGCGCAGTCCGGAGCCAATTCCAAACCCAGAAGCCGCAAAAATTCAGGATCCACCCGTTGAATCGAAGAGGGGTCGACCTGAAATCCTTCTGCGAGACCATGTCATTGGTCGCGGTCCTTTTGGCCACCATTAGCTTCGCCGCTGCCTTCACCTTGCCCGGCGGATACAATAGCGACGATCCCAACAAGGGCCATGCGACCCTCATAAAGAGGTTGGCATTGAAAGCGTTCCTGCTCTCCGACACGATCACCTTCTGCAGTTCTCTTACACTGGCTATTCTCATGTTGTGTGGCACGTTGGGGGACCTTGTTTTCCTTCGATCGACCGCGATATGGTGCGAGTTGTTGCTGACGATATCGCTTTATGGGTCTTTAGTGGCGTTTGGGACGGGCGTGTACGTGGTGATATCTGATCAGTGTATGTGGTTGGCGATTATTATTTTGCTTATGGTTTGCAGTGTCCCGATCATCTTTGACGAGATCACCCGCATATCGTCTAAAATGACGCCTTTTGCTGTTCGACTTCAAAAGGGGCTACTTGGGCAGAGCATGAAACGCAGCATCGACATCGTACAGAATACTGTGACGGTTCAGTATTCCGATAGGGAACCGTCGTCCACATGAGGAACATTGCTTCTTTTTTTTTCTTGTTATTATTTATTTATGGAAGAACCAATTATAATGATGTCATGTTGAATGTAGTTACTATCTTTTAGCACTTGTTTGGATAGTGGAACAGGTGGGGAATAAATTGGAATAAGGGTGAATGAATCCAAAAAAAAATGTTTGTTTTCATATAACATGTAGAAATAGCTATTTCAGAGCCGAGGGACCGCTTTTAGACTATTATAGATGTCATTTATATATGAGGAACACCTGGCAAAATGTAGTTGGATTGACAATCGCTTCATGCCTTCGTGCCTTGTGGTTGCAGGTATGTTTTTTGGAAGATCAATTGCAAAAAAATCTATCAAAACAGGCTGATTATAATGCTAGCTACATTATAGACATGATTTCATGACACTTTATGACAATTCATTAGAATATATAATTCAATAATATATAATTCAATTTTTTTTATTAACATACTTAATTACATGAAGCATATGCCTTAAAATAAAATTATAATAACCAAAAATTGATGTATTTGTTAACCTGAACCAATTTGAACTATTCCCACATCTTATCATTAATTTTGTCCTCAGCATCTCACCCAGCAAACGAGTCCCATTCAACCTACAATTTAATCTTTATAAATGGACATTACCTGATCAAGCTCTCCCAATTCTATTTGAGGTATCACTGAATTAACAAACTCTGCAAGTTAGATAACTGAAACTAAAAACTACTGACTTGTCATAACTAATTAAATAATCTCCCTCGAAGCAATTATTTCAAAAACAATATGAATGATCACTTGATCAAACACCAAAACTTATTGGATAATGTCACGTACAACCAATTTTCCATACCTAATTCCAATCTACACGTGTTTTGAATTTTTTAAAATAATATATCTCATATAATGAGATACATATTTTTATAAAAAAATGAAGTATATAGTCCAATATATTGCATTAATGCATATACATACCTCATTAACGTGAGTATATACTCCGGTGTTTTTCTATCGACGCATGTGGGATTGGAATTGAGACTAAAAAAATTGGGTGTAATAACACTTTATTTATAAATATAAAAGGTGAAACTTCAAAAAAGGAAATATCAAATTTGGAAAATTTGAAAAACTAGAAATATTAAACAAGAAAAATAGAAAAACATAGTAAAATGAATAAAAAGTGATCGATCGACCTTTTTGTTGTTTGATTCTCATTGGAGGATAAGAGTTTATGATTTTTTTAAATGAATAAAAATATTCATCTCTGTCATTTTATAAAATTTATCTCACCTATTGATGATGAGGGCAGAGAAAGCAAATGAAAGAACATTTCATATTATGATTGGCGGTTTATATATGTATTTGTCTCACATAAGGCCAGATATTACATTTGCTGTTAGCTTGATTTCCAGATTTTATGCACAATCCAAGCATCATCTCGGAGCAGCAAAGAGGGTTTTGCGCTATATCGCCGAAACATTGAAGTTTGGCATTAAATACAAGAAGGTGAACGATTTCAAGCTTGTTTCGTTGACTGATAGAGATTGGGATGGATGTGTAGATGACAAGAAAAGTACCACTGGCTATGCACTTCATCTTGGTTTGGGATTTATTTCGTGGTGTTCAAAAAAGCAGCAATCAACTGCTTTATCAAGCACAAAAGCAGAGTACATCGTGGTAATGACGACTGCGTGTTACACAGTATGGCTACGGCGCATCCTCATCGACTTGAAGGAGAAGCAAGATGGAGCAACAATGGTGGTTTGCGATAACAAATCCACCATCGCAATGGCACGGAACCCGGTACATCATGGAAGGACGAAGCACATTGAAATTTGTCATCACTTCATCCGCGAACTTGTTAACAAAGGCGAGACCAAATTGGTCTATTGCAAAGGAGAAGATCAATTGGCATGTTGGGAAAAGATGTGTTAAGAAAGAAGAACAAAAGAACACACAAATTTACATGGAAAACCCTTTCAAGATGAAAGGGAAAAAATCATGGGCCGAACTCCGAAAACTTCAACTATAGAAAATGGGATTATAATATCTTTCTAGAACTCACTAGAGGAAACACTCTTAAGAGAACACCTTACTCATAACAATTTTGTGTAGTGGATTTACAAGTAGGAACTCTCTCTCTCTACTTTCTTCTTCTCTTGGATTGGATTAAATTGAGTTTTCCACTCCCATCTCCTCCTTTATATAGAGAGGATATGCCACTTAGTGTTCCACCAACAACTTAATGAATACCTCTTCCTATGCATTGAGAAGGGGCAACCCTTTCATCTACCAAGACATAGGAGACCACACCAATAAGTTCATATATGGTTCCAAGAGGCAACCATGTGTTCCCAAGGTAATGAATACATGCACCAAGAACTAAGTGCATGCTCCAAGTACCAAGGCCACCTTCTCATGGGATGGACCACCATTCCCAACAATCTCCCCCTCCATTCACATGAAGAGGGATCTTCAAGCTGTAGTCATGCCCGCCAAGCTTTTGCAAATATTATGCTTCTCTTTTGGTAGAGACTTCGTCGTCATATCAAACGGATTTTGGCTTGTATCAATATTTGAGAGGTGCATCAAGCGGTTCTCCAAAACATCTTGGATCAATGATAGCGAACATCGATGTGCTTTGTTCTTGAGTGATAAGTGGCATTTTTACTCAAGTCGATGGCGCTCTGACTGTCACAGTGAAGAATGAACTTCTCTTGGGTGATGGATAGTTCATTCAAGAAATTCTTCATCCACAAAAGCTCCTTGCTAGCATCAATAGCAGCTATGTACTCAGCTTCTGTAGTGGATAGGGCGACGACCTTTTGCAGCTTAGATTGCCATGACACGGCTCCCCCTGCAAAGGTAAACAAATATCTTGATGTGGACTTCCTCTTGTCCATGTCACCTGCCATGTCAGAATCAGTGTAGCCTAGCAAAATAGGCATATCACCTCCAAAACATAAAGAATATTTTGAGGTTCCTCTGAGATATCTCAGGATCCATTTTACCGCTTCCCAATGTTCTTTGCCAGGATTGGCAAGAAATCTGCTAACAACACCAACTGCATGTGCGATGTCGGGCCTTGTACACACCATAGAGTACATCAAACTTCCAATGGCAGAGGCGTATGGGATGCTCTTCATAGCCTCTTTTTCCTTCTCATTTGAAGGACATTGTTGCGCACTGAGCTTGAAATGGGCTGCTAAAGGCGTGCTAACCGGCTTATAGTTCTGCATCTTGAACTTCTCGAGTACACGCTCGATGTACCGTTCTTGTGATAGCCACAGTTTCTTTTTCTTCCTATCATGAGATATCTTCATTCCCAATATATGTTGTGCTAGACCTAAGTCCTTCATGTCAAAGGACTTGCTCAACTCCTTCTTTAATTTGTCAATCCTGCATTTATTCTTTCCAACAAGAAGCATGTCATCAACATATAAAGAGAGAATAACGAAATCATCATCAGAAAACTTCTGGATATAAACACAATGATCTGCAGATGTTCTCTTGTAACCATGGTCAAGCATAAAGGAATCAAACTTCTTGTACCACTGTCGCGGTGCCTGCTTGAGCCCGTACAAGCTCTTCTTTAACTTGCAAACCAGGTGTTCTTTACCTTTTACCTTGAAGCCCTCTAGTTGCTCCATGTAAATTTTCTCATTCAAATCACCATGGAGGAATGCTGTCTTCACATCTAGTTGTTCAACTTCAAGGTCTAAAGAAGAAGCAAGACCAAGGATAACCCGAATAGAAGACATTTTCACAACAGGAGAAAAAATTTCTTCATAGTCAATTCCTTGTTTCTGGCCAAAACCTTTCACCACGACACGAGCTTTGTACTTGACATGGTCACATTTCTTTTATTCTTTATTTTGAACACCCACTTGTTCTTCAAGGCTTTCTGGTTCTTTGGTAGCTCCACCAACTCATATGTGTACTTCTTATGCAACGAATCAATCTCCTCCCACATAGTTTTCTTCCATTTTTCCTTGTGCTCATGAACCTGTGCTTCATGGAAAGTTTCTAGTTCCCCTGCATCTGTCACAATAGTGTACTCTGAAGTAGGGGTGGTAAACGAGCCGAACGAGTCAAGCTTTGACCTGCTCAGGCTCGGCTCGTTTAGTATCAGGCTCGGCTCGGGCTCGGCTCGGCTCAGAAACGAGCTTCATTTTGTGTTCAAGCTCGGCTCGTTGGACTCGTGAAAAGCTCGGTTAAAGCTCGGCTCGGCTCGTTTGTTAAACAAGCCAAGCTGAAGCTCGAATCAAGGCTCGGCTCGGGCTCGTTTAGCTAAAAAAAATCTTGTTTAGCATTTAAAAAGTCACATTTCATAAATCACAACACCTTATACATGTGAAAGTAACATAAGTTCGGGCTCAGGCTCGGCTCGGGCTCGGCTCGTTAACCTTTTTTCAGTTAAGTAAACGAGCTCGTCTAGGCTCGGGCTCGGCTCGGGCTCGGCTCGGGCTCGGCTCGTTTACAAACCGAGCTTTAAAAATTGTTCAAGTTCGGCTCGTTTGTCTAATCGAACGAGCCTGAGCGAGCTTTAACCGAGCCGAGCCCGAGCCGAGCCCGAGCTGCTCGGTTCGTTTACCAGCCCTACTCTGAAGTAGGATATCTAGTTGAGGGTTGTCGACATCTTTCTGGCCGTCTCAACTGAGGTACTTGGGGTTCATCCATATGTGGCGCCTCCACATATTCTTGCTCCCCCTGATTAGAAATTGGTGAACTTGTAATTTCTTCATCTTCCTGCACATCAACATTATGTGGCAAAGGAGAAGGCGTAATAGTAGATGTGGGAATCAAATCTGGGATGACACGTGCTTTTGGTGGCTCTTCTTTTTCAAAATCACTAAGAGTTTTATTTTCACAAAAGACAACATCCCTACTCCTTACAACCTTTTTATTTTTCGGATCCCACAACCTATACCCAAATTCATCATTTCCATAGCCCAAGAAGATGCATGGAATGGCTTTGTCATCAAATTTTGTCCTTCGCTCCTTAGGCAGATGCACAAATGCCTTGCCCAAATACCCGCAAATGAGAGTAAGAGACATCTTTCCCACTCCAAACCCTTTCATGAACGTCCCCATCCAAAGGGACAGAGGGGGACAAATTTATTAAGTAGCATGCAGTACGCACTGCTTCTCCCCAAAAAGTTTAGGCAAATTTGCCAAGGAAAGCATACTTCTAATCCTCTCCACAATTGTACGGTTCATCCTTTCGACAACTCCATTGTGTTGGGGTGTGTGTGGTACGGACCTTTGGTGTCTTATGCCATGTTTAGAACAATATTCTTCAAATTTCTTTGAAATATACTCACCACCATTGTCTGTGTGAATACACTTCAAGAGCTTTCCAGTTTCTCTTTCAACTTTGGCATGAAAGTCTTAAAAGACTTCAAAGACTTGATCTTTGGATTTTAGCATGTACACCCACACCTTTCTAGATGCATCATCTATGAAGGTCACAAAGTAAGAAGCACCACCAAGAGTTTTCACATCAATAGGTCCACACACATCGGAAATTCAGAATAAACCAAGTCCAATATTTTGGTTTTCTTTTTGTTAGCATTCTTAATAAAAGCTACTCGATGTTGTTTTCCAATCAAACAGTGATCACAGTGGGATAAATTTGTACCTTGCATTGATGGAAGTAGTTGTCTCCTTGCGAGAGTTTGTAGTCCTTTCTCGCTCATGTGGCCAAGACGCTTGTGCCACAAATCCATAGAGGTACCCTCCACTGTGCTGATTCCACCATTCTCCAAGTGCAACTGGGTTTTGTAAAGAGTGCATCACTTTTTCCCTTTCACCAACACAAGTGCCCCTTTGGTAAGCTTCCAACATCCTTTACCAAAGCTTCTTGTACACCCTTCTTCATCAAGCTTGCCCATGGAGAGAAGATTAAGACGGAGATCGGGCACAAATCTGACATCCTTTAGAACCATCTTTGTTCCAATATTAGTAGTAACAAAAATATCTCCAATGCCATGAATTTGAGAAGAATTTTTTTTACCCATTTTTACTGTACCAAGGTTACCTTCACGAAGTGAAGTGAAGTAGTCCTTCTGAGGAGTAGCATGGTACGAGGCGCCGGAATCAATCACCCATTATGAGTCTTGGCATGCGAGATTTGAACATTCTTCTTCACACGCCGAGAAAAGAACAATCTCATTGTCTGTGACGACAATTGCACTATCTTTGCTCTCCATTTTCTCATCGGGCTTTCCTTGCTTATTCTCCCGCTTGAGCTTGCGACATTCACGCTTCATGTGTCTACTCTTGCCACAGTGATAGCAAGAAATCTCCTTTTTGACCTTCGACCTTCCTTTTGACTTGTCATGATGGTGGGGTTGTCGAGTTTTACTCCTCCCCCTATGCTCGGTGACAAGAGCATGAGAATGGGAAGAGTCGGAAGACTTTCTCCGGATTTCTTCATTCAAGAGGCTACTTGTGACTTGGCTCATGGACACAACTCCGTCAGGCGCAAAGTTATTGAGAGACACCACCAAGGTCTCCCAACTATCCAGCAATGAGCTAAGCAAGAGGAGTGCTTGAAGCTCATCGTCCAACACCATCTTCATAGCTGCAAGCTGATTAACAATGCTTTGAACTTCATTAAGATGGTCGGATATGGAGTTAGGAGTTACCTTCCTTGAACTTGAGATTGACAAGCTTCCGAATCAAGAAAGCTTTGTTGCTGGCAGTTTTCCTCTCGTAGAGATCTTGAAGTTTCTCCCATAGACTTTTTGCCGAAGTCACATTCGACGAATGATGGAACACGGAGTCGTCCACCCACTGTCGAATGGTGCTGATGGTCTTCCGATCGAGCGTCTTCCAATCCTCCGGCGTCATGGTTGCGGGCTTGGCGGTATCACCTTGTAAAGGTGCATAGAGATCTCTGCAATAGAGAAGATCCTCCATCTTTGACTTCCATATCACCCAATTCTCTCTGTTCAGGCTAGGCATCCGAACGCCACCGGTGGATGTCTCCATCTCAACACAAGAAGTCTAGCAACCTTGCTCTGATACCACTTGTTCGGAAAAGATGTGTTGAGAAAGAAGAAGAAAAGAACACACAAATTTACGTGGAAAACCCTTTCAAGATGAAAGGGAAAAAACCACGGGCCGAACTCCGAAAACTTCCACTATAGAAAATGGGATTACAATATCTCTCTAGAACTCACTAGAGGAAACACTCTCAAGAGAACACCTCACTCACAACAATTTTGTGTAGTGGATTTACAAGTAGGAACTCTTTCTCTCTCTACTTTCTTCTTCTCTTGGATTGGATTGAATTGAGTTTTCCACTCCCATCTCCCTCCTTTATATAGAGAGGATATGCCACTTAGTGTTCCACCAACAACTTAATGAACACCTCTTCCTATGCATTGAGAAGGGGCAACCCTTTCATCTACAAAGACATAGGAGACCACACCAATAAGTCCATACATTGTTCCAAGAGGCAACCATGTGTTCCTAAGGTAATGAATACATGCACGAAGAACTAAGCGCATGCTCCAAGTACCAAGGCCACCTTCTCATGGGATGGACCACCATTCCCAACATGGCCGACATATTCACTAAGGATGTGTTTGTGCACAAACGTAAAGGGAAACTAATGGAAAATGAAGAAATTTGAGTCAAATGGAAATTGACGAGAAAAAATCATTTTCCCATTGACCAGTTAATATGTTGTTTGTGTTTGTTATGGAAAATAAAAACTGTTGTTTGTGCATGTGATGGAAAATGACGAAAAAAGAAAACTGTTTTTTGTGCTTATGATGAAAATGATCGAAAATGAAATATATTATTTATGTTATAAGAGAAAATGATGAAAATGACAAAAAATAAATTAAATATATTGTTTGTATGCTAATTTAAATATAATATAAAAGCAATCAAACTTATTGATCAAATATTATTAAATAAATAAAGTTTTGAAAGACAATCAACAAGGATATGTTACATAATAAAAAAAATTGTTTAAATAAATACTTTTATTACTTTATTACAAAATAAAAAATAAGAACAAAGTAAAATATTCAATATCACCAAATAATATTCAAACCCAAAAAAAGCAATTAACTCACTTTCCTTCACTTTTCCTTCTCTGGGATTAGAAAAAAAAAAAAAACTTTCCCACTCTCCTAATAAAACAAAATAGCAAATGAAAAGTAAATGAATGTTTTTTTTTTCACTTTTTGTTGGGCATAAACAGCAGATTTTTATGTGATGGAAATGAAAGTTTTTATTTTTTTTTCATTTTCCTTCATTTTTCTTGTGATACAAAGACACTCTAAAGCTCTACCCGAAGACAAATTTAAAATGCTTGGGTACAGAGTTTGAATTAAGGGGCCACGTACGCGTTGAAATTAATTCTGACTGCAGTGTGTCAACAAATTAACTTGGGTGATAGATGGTTACATGGGAGAGTTGTGTACGTGGGAGAATTGGATAATTTATGAGTGCCGAGTCATGTAAAGGTGGATGCAGTGGAGTTTGTTATTTTCATTATGGATGTGGTTGGTTATGTGTAGTGGGTGAGAGATGGGGTACTTGTAGGAGAGTTTGTCTTTAGTGATAATCGTGTGTATCGTGGGTTTGCATAGAGTCATGAGTAGTTATAGATATTCCTACATAAATGCATGTATTCCGTTTGATCCAAATCAATGCAGTGAAGTCTTGTCCACCGAAAATCAGATTTGTTTGAATCTCTCTTTATCCCAGCCGAGTGAAAACAAAAAATAAAAAATAAAAGCACGATGAGATCCTTTTGGCACCCTCATCACAACCGTCCAGATCCAACAAGGCTATATTATTGGATGGAGTCATCTCCAACTCCAAGTTCCATCAATACAGATTGACAAAGTTGAGATGGAAAGAAAAATATAATGGATCCGCGACTTTACCGATATGCAATGTCGGGCGACACCAACTCAATGAGAAAGCTAGTAAAAGAAGATCAACTCGATCTAACACTCCGACTGACTCTACAGAGCAACAACGCCCTCCACATTGTGGGGATGATGGTTGTGGTGGAGAGCATCTTTTCTTGTAGTTCCACTTTCAGAATTGAAGGGTTGAATGGGAGGACGCCTCTGCACGCATCCCCCATTAGGGGACACTTTGGAATGTCCCACCGGATTTGGATTCTCTACTTGTTTTTCTATATTTGTTTTGTGCTTTGATCAATTAGACGGTCATAAATTCATCAAATAAAATTGATCAATTTATCCATTCATGATTTGATATATTTATAACAGTTTGATTTTAAATATGATGATGTGACAATCCCACAATAAAAATTAAATAAAATACAAACAGGAAAAAACAAGTATAAGATCCAAATCCATGTCCCCCCTGCACACAACTTTCTACATGCCATATTCTTGTTAGTTGTTAGCGTTGATTAGTTTGCTGTATGAAAATGGCCCTTGACCGTTTATAAACTCTGATATTATAATATATAATGTGATAGTATAGTATGTACTATGCTAGGTCAATGTATGAAAATTTTTATTTTTTAAATTTTTTAAAAGAAAAGGAAATATCTATTTTAATTCAATAATGATTCTTAGGCCCCAATTTTTTAGGTCTTATCACAGGTCTCATGATGTGGCAAGTGTACATTGTTTATTATACCATTTACTTGATAACTACCTTAACATGTATCCCTATGATTGTGGATTATCATTTAATTTTGAAAATTCTGTATTTATTCACCATTAATGGATTCTTAAAATCTTGCAACAATATTTGAGAGGGACCGGAGAAACCATTGATGTTGAAACAATTGAAAATCTGCCTTGTATGCGAAATGAGGAGGTTTTGCATTTCGGAAGTGATTTTGTTTATGAAGAATACGTGAGAGTAAATCGAAAATTCTATTTTTGAGGAGAAGGTATGAAATCGTTTTTTTTTTTTTTTCGATTTGGATCTCACATCAATGTCTCTCGGATCAGGTTTGACATTATTAGATTTGTAAAAAAATTGTGTTTTGCTTTTTGTTTTAAATATTTAAACACAATTTTTTTTCATGTATTGAATGTCATTTATCACATTTTGATTTGTTTTTGTTTCAATATCTAAATGTAACACTCGATACCGTTACATTTTATATATGAGTAGTTTGTTTGATGTTACTACTACATTGTTGACAATGTAATTTTTCAAATCTGTATTATTTTTGTTACATTCATAAATGTAACAGTCAACCTCATGCATGTATTGATTTATATTTGTTACATTTATGAATGTAACATTCATTTGTGTATTGCATTTGTTTCAATGTAAATAGTAATTTATATTTGTTACATTTATTACTGTAACAGTCAAATACATATGTTTGTTAAATGTATCCCACAATAAAAAAAAAGTGTTTGACATTTTCTATAAAATGTAACTGACTATTGAAAATATAATCTGTTTCTAAATTGTTTAAACATTGCATGGAATGTAAAATATTTAGGTAGGAAAATGAAATTGTTTGTTATATTTATGTAAATGTAACAGTTCTGATGTAAATGTAACAAATCGTTGTGAGAGATGTAAATATTTAATAAAGGTATTTGATGTAACTAATTCATATAGTAACCATATGTGTTTTTTTATTTAAATTTGAATACAATAAATATTTTTAGTGTAATTTAGGTTCAATTGTAATTTAGGTAAGGATTTTAAAATTTAAAATTTGAAATGGTTAAATGGATTTCAAGATTCACATGGAAAGGTAATAACCGAATAGAGAAAATGGAGGGATTTGGGTTAATGAGAGAGATTTTTAATGAAGGACATATTTGTATTTTACCATTTTTAAAAAGTCAACAAGTCAACTAATAACAATCAATAAGGTGATGACAACTCATGGGGCTTGTTAGTGGGGCTTATATTTTGGAGCCTGTGTATCACCACTCTAAATAGGAATAGCTGTGACAGAGTTGAGGGACTGCTTTTAGACTACTGTAGATGTCATTTAAATATGAGAAACATTTGATAAAGATGTAGTTGAATTGACAATCGCTTCATGCTTTCAAGCTTTGTGGTTGCAAGTATGTTTTTTGAAAAATCAGTTGCAAAAAAATCTATCAAAACAGGCTTGATGCTACATTATGAAATTGAAAGATGATAAAATAGACAAACAGGCTTGATTATGCTACATTATGAAATTGAAAGATGATAAAACAGACATGATTTCACGATAGTCATGACAATTTTTTGGAATATATAATTCGAATATATATATATAATTCCATTTTTTTAGTAACATACTTAATTATATGAAGCATATACTTCAAAATAAAATTATAATAACAAAAAATTGACGAACCTATTTTAACTATTCCAACATCTCCTGTTTTAATCTATTCTTCCTTGTTTGCCTGATGTAATCAGGTGTAATTTTGTTAAGTGGGTGAACTTTGTTCATGGGTGTATTTGACGCAATCTATTCACCCCACCCCCCCCCCCCCCTTGGTTTCTGTAAATGTACACTGTACATTTGTAAGTTTTGGCAATGAAATACAAATGTCAATTACCAACCAAAAAAAAAAAAAAACTATTCCAACATCTCATCATTAATTTTGTCCTTGGCATCACCCAGCAAGCAAGTCCCATGCAACCTGCAATTTAATTACCTGATCAAGATCTCCCAATTCTACTTGAGGCATCACCGAATTAACAAACTCTGCAAGTTAGATAACTTAAACTAAAAACTGCTGGCTTCTCATAACTAAGTAATCTCCCTGGAAGCAATTATTTCAAAACAAAATGAATGACTTCATCAAAACACCAAAACTTAATGGATAATGTCAATTACAGCCCATTTTGCAACCCCAATTCCAGTCTACACGTGGTTTAAAATTTTAAAAATAATGTATCTCATATAATAAGTAACATGCTTTTATAAAGCATATAGTCCAATAAACTGCATGAATGCATTTATAGAAAATATAAAAAAATTTATCGAAATATATATCTCTTTAACCGTGAGTATATGTCTCAGTGATTTTCTATCGACGTATAGGATAATATATTTCATTTTTAGTCATTTTCATCATAAATACAAAAAACAGTTTTTATTTTCTATCATTTTTCATCACAGACACAAACAACAGTTTTTATTTTCCATCACTTTCCTTAACAGGCACAAACAACGTATAAACTGGTCAAAGGGAAAATATTTTTTTCCATCACTTTCCCTTTGATTCAAATTCCTTAATTTCTTTTATTTTCTCTTTGAAATTGTACACAAACACACCCTAATGAGTTGAAAATAACAGCCCCATCGAAAAAATAGAAAAGCAAACAAACTAATAAAAAACACTCAATTTAACTTGATTAGACTTAAGACTACATTCATGGGACATCCTAATAACAACTTGGGGGGGGGGGGGGGTTAGTCGATACAGACTTTAATTGATTTCTGTGGACATTATTTAAGTGATGGATTTTTGTAGACTTTCATAAACTTTTGCATACTTTCGTAGACTTTTGTAGACTTTCACAAATTGATTCTCATGGACTTTCACAGACTTTTACAAACTTTTATAGACTTTTGTAAACTTTCACATATTGACTCTCATGGATTTCATAGACTTTTACAGACTTTTGCAGACTTTCACAAATTGACTCTCATAGACTTTCACAGACATTTGCAGACTTTCACAGATTGACTCTCATGGACTTTCACAGACATTTGCAGACTTTCACAAATCACTCTCATAGACTTTCACAGATTTTCAGAGATTAACACTTTTCATATGTGGATTTCTATTAATAAACACAATAATGTTTTTTAAATTTTAAAATAATAAATAAAGAACTCAAATATTCAAATTCAACATGAATTATTGATACCCAACATAAAATGTAATTTAATATAGTAAATATCAATCTTCACATATCTGAAATGCATATTGCTAGAATGCCATGATAAAGACACCATTTTTAACTAGATAATATTACATTAATTCACCATGAATATTGATGTCATGGTCATCCCACATACGTTTAGCTATATTTAATCGCCGATTATTTGCATCTCGACGTTGTTGCTCTCGAGTTTAAACTTCCGGGGGGTCTTTATTATTCTCTCGTTTGCTCCTCAGTTAGAACATTTAAAAAAAATATATATGCATCTATATTGTACAATAATATAAACATTTTCAAGGAAAATCAAATCAAACATTATACGTATAATCAAATATACGATAAATATATATTTTAGAAAATAATTGTGGATAATCTAGGCATATATTATATAAAATAATCTACCATTCTTATATATTCATCAAACATATGAGGAGATATGAATATTTCATACATATGGATATTCATAAAAAAGATGATAAATAAAGAAAAAAATGTGAATAAAAAAGGGGAAATTAATTAGGGGTCCCTGACCCTATATCCATAATAACAATAAGTCCCTGTAATGTTTTACCTTAATCATAAGTCCCCAGTCCCAAAACCTATTATCTTTAGGTCCCTCTGACTAACATCTTCTCAAACATCAGTTAACAATACCTATTCTACCCTCCCAATTAAATCGACCCAGAGACCCTCGTCTCTTCCCTTCTCTCCCCCCCAAAAAATCCCTAGCCACTCCTCCTCATCGACCGTCGCTTCTCCTCCTTGTCGACCGCCGCTTCTCCTCCTCGATTGCTTCTCCATTGACGCTGCTACTCCTCCTTGACCGCTTCTCCTCGTCAACCACTTCTCTGCCACTTCTCCTCGTCGACCGCTTCTCCTCCTCGATTGCTTCTCCCCTGCTCACGGTGAAGGCCGCTACTAGTCCCTCCCAAGGCGGCGCACCTTCTCCTCTACGGTATGGGTTGCCGCCTCCCCTGCTCATGGACAATATTTTTGTGGATGTTTATTTTTATAAGTATTATTTTTGTGGATGTGAGATCTGTTTTTTGTGTTGAATTTTTTTTGTTTTATGGGAAGATCTTCTCATTGTTCAAAAAGGGATTCAAGATCTGATTTAAGGAAACCAATTAAACTAGTTTGTGCCTAACATTTTTCAATATATGATTCACTATTACATTATTATTTTATATATTATTTACTTGGGATTCCTTTTACAGAGTTGGTGTTGTAGTTTTGATATTTTTATGAGGTTTATTTATTATTAAAAAACTTATGGTGGATTTGGTTATGAATACTGTGTAAACATTTGGGTTGTTTGATAGTGATCTTCGCAAAATTAAGTCTTGAATGGGCATTTGCTATTTGCTGCGAAAATGCACCTTTTTGCTACAAAATATTTGCAGCTAATGCACATATTTCTTGTAGTGACAGTGTCTAACAGGCTAATTCAATATGGGCGAAATCATATCTTACATTGAAAGCTGTCGATATGCATGTAGAGAACTCTACTATTTGCAGCAGTCCTAGTTATAAGTCTGAAGAATGCATCAATCACCTAAGACATAGGAAAAGCGTATACCATATAATAATAGTCATATACCTTAAAGAAGGAGCACGTAACTATGAAGTAGGGGAAAAAAAATTACATGTCATCTACCTCAGCTCTTCTCAAGCCGTTGATTGAAAATTACTTCGAATGGATGCTTCTGAGTGACCAGAAAGTGGACAGCGCTCCCATCATCCGCTACCTCCCCAGCTGGAGAATCATCCATGATTAGATTCTCCAAAAATTTGTCTATGATAGCCCTCTGCTTTGGGGTGCATCTTCTTTCCCCATATATTTTTATATAAGAAGTATCAGTGTTTTAAAAAGCGTTAGGCGCTAGTCAGGCGGTTGAGGTGGTACTAGGGATTAATCAGCTAGGCGGGGATTAATCGACTACTATTTTAATAATCCAAAATAATATGCGCGCGTGTGTGTGTGTATGAGTGTGCATGCGCATAGAGTGATTTGTTCTCATATCCATTCATCATTCACCATCCTCATCCGAATATCTCATATGCATTCACAATAAGTTCAAACATGGATTTACGTAAATTTGATATTTTGAGTGAAATTATAGAAATCCAAAGACCGTAATTAAACATATATAAAATTAGAATCAAAACCTTCCCAAAAAATATATACTAAAAATGCAACAATGTAAACATACAAATTACAGCCCCCTACACTCTCACTTGAATCTTATGTGAATACAAAGATAAATGTTCTCCACAAAGATAAAGTGCTTTCATATTTTTTATTTTTTTTAAAAAGCCCCACCATTTAGAAAAAGCAAATACAGCTCAATCAAGTCATCCCTTTCACTCTGTCAGCTCCTCCAATTAAGTCATCCTACCAAAAAATAAAAAAAGAAATAAAAGCAAACACAAAACTCAAACTTGGTGAAGCTGGCGGAGTGTTACGAGAAGATGGGGGAGTTCATGGAGAAGGTCGTGTCCTCCAACTCCGCGTTCGAATAGCTCTTTGTCTCCTCGATCGAGATGGAGGAGTCCCACGACAACTTTGGCCACGTCTCGTTCATCGTCGATCTGCGTCGGGATCCTCGATTTGAGGCTCATCCCGCCAACCTCGTTCAAGATCGGACCCTGACTAGGCCCACCTAGGCCGTCGATTAGACCCATCCACCTAGGAAGCCCACTTATGGCCTAGGTGATGCAAGCAAAACCCTCCGCCTAGGAAGCCCTCCGCCTAAAGCGCTACCTAGGCACCACTTTTTCTTGATTTTTAGAACACTGAGAAGGATGCTTTTATGTTATGTATGTGAAATGCATTTTCTTTCATGAAAAATTATATGTTATGTATGTTATGAATGTATATATACTAACCTGTCTAACGACATTAGTGACCGATATATAAACCCATTGAAGTTCCTCTGCCTCCATCTTAGACAAATAAATGGCCAATGCAACCTGATCCTCCCCTATCATCTGGTGCTTCTCCGTCGCTACCTGCCTCTGTTTTGAAAATATAATGCAAACATCATGGAAGGTGTATATGAAAATATTCAAAATAAGTAGTTTTATTTGATTAATAAAACCTGGTTTATTCATCATCATTCTTATAAAGAGGTCAATTTTTCAAGCTCAGTCAAAATATCTTCGAAATATGTTCAGTACATATGTTGTAGACAATTTAGGGAATAGATTTTGTCTTGATTGATTGCGTTGTTGTACTGTTCATAAATGTTCAAAAGTTTTATAGTTCTTTCATATGTGAATCTAAAATTCTATCTAAACAAATTCCTGTTTCATATCATAATACACCATGCTTTTTTTAAAAAAATCCTAAAGTGGACACATTACAACACACATTTACACATTTTGAATTCCCTTCCCCAAAAGAGAATACTAGTGTAAAAGCTCATGCACTAGAAACCAAGACTTCTGTGAAAAACCATACAAATTAAGGAAAGTTGAAGATAATTAAATAAATTGTAGAATATAAGTCTAAATTTAATTAACCTAAAACGATACGGGAATCCCGGTTCTTTAATTAACCTAAAGCATACGTAGTGGTTCATACTAAATTTATTTGGTATAAGCCACTATGTATGTTATGTTTATCAAATTTTTCTTCTTCTTGTACAACGTTATTCTCTTCTTGTACATTTTTATGCTTCTTTGATACACTGTTATGCTTTATATGTACACTGATAAATCATTATTCTAATTATGTAGTATGAGGGACTGTCCACCACTGTTTCTAACATTTTTTTTTCATGTTGTCAGATTGAAATACAGCGAGCACCTCATAAAAGGAACGAACATGGATTTGAACAAAAAAACATTCCAAGGTTCCAAGAGGAGTATGCAATCAAAGTCATTTAAAAAGCTAAAGAGAGTGAGAATCGGATAAAGAAAATACAAAAAGACAGTGAAACATATAAAAAGCAAATGTGTTTGTAATATAATTTGGTGGTGGTGTAATGTGTTGTACTATTTTACATCGGTGGTGGTGAAGTTTAATATGGTGCTGATGTTTTATATATTTTGAACAGTTTTTATTAGAAAATGTTTTAAATGCATGTTATGTACACTGTTATTCTATATGTGCACACTGTTGTGGATGTTACAGGTTTCTATGTTATAATATGTACACTTCTATGCAGTATGTGTACCATGTTGTGGATGTTACAGGTTTGGTATTTGACATTGTGTACACTGTTATGTAGCATATGTACACTGTTATAGATGTTACAGGTTCTGACTGTTACTGTTATACATGTTACATAATGTGTCTGTTACATTGTGTACATTGTTATGCAGCATATGTACACTGTTATAGATGTTACAGGTTCTGTCTATTACATTGTGTACACTGCTATGTAGCATATGTACACTGTTATGCAGAATATGTACACTATTATAAATATTAATAGATATTACAGGTTCAAACATGTACACTGATAATGCGCTACAAGAAATAAGCAAACGTATAGATTCAAACATACATGAATATATCATTCATGTTATACATCATTAAGTTCTCAAATATTTGATTGTGAAAGATACATCATTCTTCAACGGCCACTGGATTCCTGCATTTCTTCCTCTTGTGTCCAAATCCCTTACACCTCGAACATCGATTGTGAGTTATTGCATCTGGATCTTCCTGTGACTCTATTCTCTTTTTCTTCTTCCTCCCTGGCCTGATCTTCGTGAACGGAGGTTTGATCAATATGTTTCCTTCCTCCTCCTCAGCCGGTCTCTAAACGCCCACCACAGGTAGGATTGCACCTGCATATGCTTGGCGGAAAGTATCCGATAGAAAATACAGTGAACAATAATCATCGTCTTGATTTGAAAGTAAGGACCCAACCCCACTCTAGAGCAATGTACACGCCATCCACATGAAGGAATCTTACACTTAACTGTCACCCTTACTTTGTCATTCTTTACGTACTCAAAATCAAATGAATGTGCTATGGCATAATTGGTCAGCTGAATTCGAAAATCTTCGACATCTTCAAACTGTTGATTGATTGAATGAATGCAGTTATCCCAAAAACTTGTGAGCATCCCATTTGACGTACTCCCACAAATGGCTTCCCCTTGGGTGATCATGCTACAAGATGTAGGTGCAGTATTTGCCATGTTCACTTGAACTGTGTTGGACATCCTGCAATTCATTTCAATTATGAGATGCATTAGGTATAATAATATATACAACACTTTTATATCTATCTGTGTACACTATTAGTAATATGTGTACACTAATAAAATTCCTATAAAATGACTATAAAGGAGTATAACATATTTTTACCTTATTCCTTCATCTCCATCACAAGTTTGTCCATCATTGAGGGTAACATAGATCTCGACAACCATAGCCCCACACATCTTATGGATGTCGTACATCTTCTCTACGGCCTTATCATTCCCAATAGTGGGTTTAATAATTGTTTTCCCTGAAATTTCATACTTCAGAATAACTTTGGCCGCATCGAACCCCCATCTTTCCACTAATTCATTGACAATGTAAGCATACGTTGTTGTTCTACATATGCTAACTATCTCGGCATCATCCATATATGTACAAGCTAGCATGATTGGCTCCATTCTTCAACAATGATAAATTAATCTCCAAATATTAAAAGACAACTAACATGAATTTCATGTTTTCAACATATTATAACATGCATGTACATTTAACCACTTTTCACACATAAACTGACAATAATGCACTGTTATTGTGTACATTATTACAAAGAACATCTTTTCATGTTTTTATCATATTGTAACATGCATACTCATTGCCTAGTTAACATAGAAAACACACAATGTGCTTAATGTACATTGTTAGGTTCACTGTGCACACTATTAATAATCACACTTTGAGAATCTTTTAGTTCAAAAATATATACAACTATATAAAGAGAGAAACTTTAAAAATTTCATAATTCCAGAACATGCACAACTACATAAAACTAAAAATCATCGCACACTATGTCATGTACTATATGTGTACACTAATAAGCACACTGTGTACACCCTTACACTTTCATATTTCTGAAAACTCTCCAGATTAGAAACATTTATACAAACATCTAAGATGCATAATATCAACACTATAACACTGAAAACTATATAATATATATATATATATATATATATATATTGCTTTGAACAATCAATAAAAACATACATTGGTGACTCCGGGAGTGAGAATCAATCGATCCAGATCCGGGGCAAGATCCGTGGTCAAGATCGGAGGTCGGGGTCGTGGGAGGGGGTGGGGGTCGTTAGAGGGGGTGGGGTCGCGGATGGGGTCGCGGGAGGGGGTGGGAGGCGCGGATGGGATCGCGGGAGGGGGTGGGAGGCGGTCGGGGAGGTTGGGGGACGCAATGGGAGGTGCGAGAGGCACGGTGGAGGGAGCCAGTGGAGGTGGTCTCACATTCTCATCTTATGTTGAGTTTTGGGAGAGAAAGAGACATGTTGGGGAAGAAGGAGAAAGCAAAGAGAAAGGTTAAGTTGAGGGTAAAAGAGGAATAAAAACAATAGATTGGATGGAAAAAAGATGGAAGGACCTAAACAAAATACCACCACTAACTGAGGGACCTAAAGAAAACTTAAAACATTGCAGGGACTTATTGTTATTATGGATATAGGGTCAAGGACCCCTAATTAATTTCCCCAATAAAAAATATGAAAGGCATGAATAAAAATCATAAAGGAGATTTGTTAAAAAAAAAAGGAAGAAATATTCACAATGTTGGAATAAAAGTCTATGAGAATCCCACCCATCTGGGTGGGATTTTGAAATGACTTTTTCCTTTATATTTCTCTCTCAAAAGTCTATAAAAATCCATCACTTATGAAAGTTTTCACAAATCGTGTTTAAATTGAATAACACATGATAAAATGTCTACTATGAGAAAGTCTCAATCGAATAACGCTGGACTTTTTGTCCATGAAATAATGTCTCAATTGAATAACACTGGACTTTATGTCCACGAAATAATGTCTCAATCGAATAACACTAGACTTTATGTCACAAAATAATATCTCAATCCAATAACGCTGGACTTTTTGTCCATGAAATAATGTCTTAATCGAATAACGCTGGATTTTTTGTCCATGAAATAATGTCTCAATCGAATAACGTTGGACTTTTTGTCTACGAAATAATGTCTTAATTGAATAACGCTGGACTTTTTGTCCATGAATTAAAGTCCTGATTGAAAAACACCAGATTTACAAATTCATGAACATAGACATTTTGTTCATGAAAATCCTAATTGATTATCCCTGTTTACTCTATGAAAATATAATAATAATTATGTTTGCTCAAGTTTTTGTTTAATATTTAAGAAATATAAAAATGAAAGTGAGATACATAACTATCTCAATAAAAAAAACCCTAAAAAAATCTTCCACTAAACAACAGGGACAGAGCACAACCTTAGTGACGCCACCTCCACCACACGGTCCACACCTCCACCTCTAAACCAGCACCTACAATGATCACGAGAAGTACGATCCCGACGAACAACAGGACCCGACGAGCATTATTCCAACAATGATCACCGTCTTAGATATTGTAGTCCCTGAGAGATTAAAATTGTATCTTGGTTTGACTTGACCTGCTATAATGAGGTTTAGTTTGTTAAGATGATATTTTGTTTGTAATTTATTTTATTTTATTTTATTATTATCTTTTTTAGAAACAAAAAAATTTAGCTATAGAAAAATCTCATAATGTGTTTTCATATTAATTAATAAATCATAAGTGATTAAACAAAAGGATTTTTTTGGCATTTATACCGCTATTGGAATCCTTTTTGTGGATTTGCCCCTGCTACATTCCAGATTGTAAAAATATCCCCACTACGTCCAAAAATCATGCATCAGTGCCCCCTTCGTCCCAATTGTTAAACATGGTTACATTGTTAACCAGACCAACAAATATTATTTTTTTACCCTAAAACAACCCATTGTAACCCGACCCAATTACACCCGATCCCTAAATCAAAGTAACCCTTCCCACAAACTCTAATCCTACAAAACAAAAAAACAAAAATGAGGAAGATGAATTGCTTTCCTTGCTTCTTTCTTTATTTGATGTCTACATTTTACATAACAAACTACAATAACACTTTGGGTTTGATCAGTTGAGATTACTAGTACTCATGGAATCATTCATTTCTATTAGATTTTGAGAAGAACAAACAAGTGAATGAAATCGAAAGGCTTATCCAATTTCTATCAAAGAAGAGAAAGAAAAAAAGAGAACAAAAATGGTGACGGAAAAGGGAAGAGAAAGAGCTGTGAAGGTTAAAAAAAATGGAGAAGAAACACAAGATCAAGCAAAGAAGAAGAAGAGGAGGACTTCGACCATAAAAAAACTAATCTGGGGGTATTTTTGACCTTTTTTAATACTTAACGACGACTAACAGAGAAATTTTAATCAGACTTCACGGTCACTAACCACAGGAGTATGGATGCACAATTTCTCGACGCAATGATGGTATTTTTACAATAAAAAATGTAGCAGGGGTAATTCTGAAAAAACAAATTATAACAGGGGTATATATGCAAGAAACCATAAACAAAATCCATTTGACATTTTGTCAGTGCGTCAATCTTAGAAAAGAATTACAATCTTTTGACATTAATTATGTCGTGCTCTTTGCTCACAAACCGCACAATGAATCTCTTTGCAGCTCTATTTACCTCTTCGTATACGTCATTTAAAAAAAAGTTGCCATAGATTCGATGGTAAAAAGAAAAAACATCTTTCACTTTTCTTGAAATTTAAGTGATTGCTACATTAATGAAAGTGAAATGTATGGACAATCATCTTAATATCTAAATAAAAATTGATTAGCATAATATATAGTTCATAAAAACACGTATAGGGGTGCGGGTGGTTTGAAAAGCACGTGATATTAACAAATAAGCGTTAATTTAATGTTCATTCTCATTTTGTAAGAACTCCAATGAAAATTGTATTTGAAATTCTCCGTATATCAATCTCAGACCAAATTTGTTCTTCCAATTAATGCATTTAAAAATTTCAAACAAATCCCAAAATTCGAAATCGAGATAGCCCCAAGAAAAGATCTAAGCAGCACGCATGGAGCTGGATGGTAATATGAAGCGAAAGGTTTGTGAGTGGGTACCTTCGGATATACCAAAAATTAGAAGACCAAACACCAACTAAAAATAATTTCAAATTTTTCATAATGACATATGATTTGAAATCAACCGGATATGCATGTTAGACACAAATAACATTGGTCTACCACCTAAGGAGGTGGATGGTGATGAGCCACGCCGTTTGGCAGTGCTCCACCTCCGCCCCCTCCTCCGCCACCTCCCCCATTCGGCAATGCCACAGGCGGTGGATAGTGATGAGCCACGCCGTTCGGTAATGCTCCACCTCCGCCTCCTCCTCCACCTCCACCTTCACCTCCACCTCCATCGTTCGGCAATGCCACAGGCGGTGGATGGTGATGAACCACCCCGTTCGGCAATGCGACTAGAGGTGGATGGTGATGAGCTATGTCATTCTGCAATGCTACATCTCCGCCGCCACCTCCACCACCACCTCCACTTCCACCTGCTCTGCGGCTGAACCACGGTCTACAATATATCTTGAGAAGTGTGATCCCGATGAACAGCAGGATCGCCGTGAGCATTATCCCAATTATTATCACCGCCTGAGATATCTCTGAGAGATCATAAAGAATGTTGCCTACCGTACTCATCCTCTCTTCTCCGGCCTCTCTTGTCACTTTTTTTTTTTTTGGATTTGTAACTTGTCACTTAATTTATCTCCTTAAGGTTCATTTTATAATGTTTCAAGGTCATTGTGGGGGTGTTTACACTTATGCCTCCTGCAAGTTGTTTTGTGTTTACATTCATGAATCTCTCCTTTGGCTTAGCTCCACCACATAGATCTCATAAAAATGGTATTTCTTGTTCTATGATGACTAGAAGTTACAAATATTCTATGTACATGTATGGGTTAGACTCCACTTGATGTAGTTTGATCTAGTAAGTTATTCTCCCGATATTCTTCTCACCCAACAAAAAAAAAATTAAAAAAAAAAAAACTCAGAAAAAAGTTATCTGATTGACTGATCATAATTGTATACGAGCTCAGTTTTGAAACCAATAATACTTTCTTTCGATTTTTTTTAACTTTTTTTTTAACTGTTAAATTTTAACCGTATAAAAAATAGTTGACATATGGAACTCTTGGAATCCACACAAAAAAAAATAATAATAATTTTAAGACCTCTTTTACACTGATGGTGAAACAGTCTCAATTGAATAAAATAATCTTAACAAAAAATCTAATATAAATCTTCAAATTTTAAAAGTTCCTAACAAACAAATCAAATTAATTAGCTATATGTAATCACGATAACCAAATATATATCTAGTTAAAAAGCTTTTTACATATATTATAAATGAGTATATACAATTCTTTGGAGTGTGTATACTTCATGTTTAATAAAAATATACTTATTTAAAAAAAATAAAAAGGAATGTGGAATGCATTTGTGTCTAAAAACATAGTTTAATCTAACATTTTCCCAAAAAATCAGATTTGATTCATTAGAATTCGAGACACAGTCATTTGACAAAATCCAATACTTACTTTGTATGTAAGTTGATCTGTTTGCAGCTTTCAGCTTTTCCAAAAGCTAAAAACACCAAAAAATTTTTTTATCAAACTAGGCCTTAGTGTGAATATCATAGGGCGAGTTAATGGCTTCGTTGGCAACCTTTATTTAGGTTGGTGGGTTGAGATGTTCCTCACTATGTCTTAAGTTTTCCTTTTTTGGGTAGCATCCGCACTATGTCTATATATGTTGTTTTGTGGGTTGAGATGTTCTTCACTATGTCTATGTAGGTTGGTACTTGGTGGGTTTTCTTTAATGCATCACTTAAGCACTTGCTTAATTAAGATGTAGATGGTTTTGCTGGGTGACCTTAACTTAGCTTTCTTAGCTCTCCTTTGTACCCAGTTATATGGTTTTGCTTTGGGTATGAATTGAGTCAGGTTTGTCAAGAACAGGATTTTGTTCGTGGAAGTCTTAACTATGTTAGTGGAAAAATCACTTTGTGATTCAAAAAATGATTCTTTTTTATATTCTTTCAATAGCAATACTTCAGCATTGCTCTTTTTTGTAAACAACAGAGATATACCAAAAATTAGAAAACCAACATATATAAAATGATTTTTATATTATTGTTTAAAAGTTCTCAGGAAAAACATTAACAGCCTCCAGGTCCACCGAAATTGAAGTGATATCCTACATTAGGCACTTGCTGAGGCGTGGTGACTGTGTAGCACTTTGGCGCATCTTGGTGCGTGCATTGTTCGGATGGAATGGTGGGAGTGAACCCGCCACCGGGCGTATGTATTACTTCAGTCTTCTTAAAGTAGGCCGCCTTTCCATCGCCTAAGTTGGCGAAATGACCGGATCCCATCGGCGGGGTTGGCAAGTTCTTAGGACCTCCAGCTACTCCCCCCCATATAGCACCATGAGCTTTCTCAGACAACCAGGTAAAGATCCCCTTTGGCCAGTATCCGATCCTCACGCCATTAGGTCCCATTGTTAACCACCAGTTTTTAGTAGACTGGTCCTACAAATTTCAATTGAAACTTGTTAAGCTTCTCATGCAAACAAAATTAAGAATTCAGGTGAGTTTAATGAGTCCTGATAGCATTGTTCATCACCATGACTAACTTTTTTTTTTATTAATGAATACATGATGTGTTGGGTATACATTATACCTGAAATATGGACAAAATTATCTCTTTTTGAGGGCCACCGTATGTTGAAACCGGTAAAATTGATCCAATGGCAATGTTTTTGCTCACGTGTATAAAACCAGGACAAAGGAAATTACAGCAACCCGTTGATTTATAGGTATCGGCCTGCTTCACAAAATATGACAATTTTAAGAAAAAAAAATCAATTAGAAAAAATTGAGTTTTTTTAAATGTGTTGTATAAAATTATAATTTATGTATATGTTCAAATTTTGGCCCTTACCGTCCAACAAACAAAAAATCGACTCTGGCTATCACCGTACAATTCTGGATATACCTGTCAGGATTTATTACATCATTAAATTTCTATAAATAATATATGGAGACACTTGTAATGCACATCAAAAGTTTTAGTTTATTACATAGAAAATTAACTTACATGCCATCCAGCTTGTACAGTATTGACAGTTTCGGGTCCAGTTTTGAAACTTATCACCCATATTAGAGCATGAGTTGATTGAGGTGATTTAAGTTCCGGGAAACCGTATACACTGATTGCCGCTTTGGCCCCATAAATGTCCCTTGACCTGTTTGTTTGAACATATGCCCACTGCATATGCAAATAATACACAACATTTATTAATTTTTAATAATAAAAGGGTTCACCAAACAAATTTTATTACAATTTAAAATGTACAGATTATCTTAGCTAGGAATCATGTTACAAAGTTTAAAATAAAGAAATAATTTTCCTTCTTAATCATGTTACATTAGATTGGGTATGTTAAATTGAGTAGCACTTACATGTGATTTCTTGTTGCCGTTTGCTTGAAGAGATGTGGAGAAAGTACTCATCAATCGTTGAGAAGCTATTAGTTCTTCTTTACTAGTTCTTCGAATGAGAATTGTTCTCTCTGGGCATCCATCAATTTCAATGCCAATGTTTTGAAATTTATTGATGGAAGAAGATTTATATACCGTTGAAGTTGGAGGATAAGAACTTGGTTTTATCTACACAAAATATATATATATATATGAATTACGTACACCCAAAAAATGATATCACTTTTTTTTATCTACACATGAATCATTGATATCCAGTTATTATGTAAACATTTAAGAATGATAGGTAACCAAAATATGTTTTCTTATTACTAACTAACAAGGTGAAAATGATTTGATTTACCTGAATGGAATGATTTTTCAAGAGTGGATGGTCTAAAGAAGGTTGTTTGTAAATATCAATGCAATCATATATATCTCCATCTTCTTTCTGCATCAAAGTAAAGGCATTCTATAAGAAATTTTGTGAAAGAATATTTAGTGTCATAAAAAATATAAATCTACGTATGAGAACAAACATGTAAATTTATAAATACTGAATTCCATTCTAAAGCAAAAAATTGAAAATAGATATAATATTTAACTATTATCATGATATGTATGCATTTTCATTACGCCAATCTTAACAAAAAAAAAATACACTAAATCTAACATAATTTGATATTTTTCATAAAAGATTGTTTGAATGTGTTAAAGAGACAAGAAAAGATTATTTATGACTCGTACATATATACTCTTGATTGTAGGCTTGTTGAACATCTTAAGCTGTCTTATCAACTTCTCATCTTCTTCTTTTGATAAAATCAATCTTCCATTGACTACATGATCATCTAAAAGAAATATGAAGACAACAAAAATAATCATTACGAAACCTGAACCAGCCATGGTTGCGATTCCACTATCTATTTTTATTTCAAGATTGTTATACTTCTTGTGATCGCTGGTCATTTATATCTTACATATTCAACATCTTCCTTTAAAAAAGATTGCATTGATTGTAATCTATACTACTATGAGAGCTTGGATATCTATATTACTATAAAGGGTGTGGATGCAAGAACAACTTTTTTGACACTTTTACACTTACCAATTACAAAAGTTCGTCCGCTCCCCAAATAATCTATATGCTCCCTGGAAATGCAAATCAACATGAAATCAAGATGAGATTTTATTAATACAATTTTAACAAATCAAATCAATTTCATTTGATGAGGTTTATAATGAGGTTCTTATAAAAATCATTACTATTATAATTAATGAGATTTTAATATTACAAGTTTAACAAATCAAATCAAGATTTGATGAAGGTTATAATGAGGTTGTTATAAGACTCATTACCTATTATAATGAGGTTTATTTCGTTAAGAAGATATTTTATTTGTTATTTAAATTACTATTATCTTATATAAGACTAAAAAAATTTAGCCTGTGGAAAATTGCTTAGTGTTTCTATCTTAATCAATAAATCATAAGTGGTTAAATAAATTCCATTTGACATTTTATGTTTTTTCAATCTTAAATACGGTTTCATATACCCCGTTAGTTGTCCAGTGAAGTATATACATTCTCAGACGAGATATATACCTCGTTAAATTTTTTCTTACACTTACTGAAAATGGTTTCATTCAATTTAAAGTGGAACAATATATATTTTTCATCAAAACACATACTTCATTAGAAGATGTTTACTCTTTTTTGAAAAAGTGTAACAATTTCTAAAATGAAATAATATTGTATTACAGTTATATATATAAATAATTTAATTCAAAATAACACTACCTAATACATACACATATCATAACTAATTGAAATTTATTAATATTGTACCAAATTACAATACATGATAATTAATTTTAAAAAACATACATGCTTATGATATGTACTGTTTTTCCACAAAACAGAGTGGGGCAGCTAGGTGGCTCAGTGGTTCTTTTACATAATGCTTCGGAATATTTTTAAGAAAAACTTTTTGTAAAATTTCTTTACAGCCGTTTATGTTCTATTATTATTGGATTAACAAATATGAATAAGTAAAAACATTGGTCTACCATGCACCCATGGAGGTGGATGGTGATGAGCCACGCCGTTTGGCAAAGCTACAACTCTGCCGCCACCTCCACCTCTATCTCCACCGCTAAATCGACGGTTCAGGCTTATCTGTGTTAGGGTAAGGGGCTGTTTGGTTCAATCAGTCTTCAGGGCTTATTCAACTGAAAACTGAAAATAAATGCTTTTTATCCATCAGTGTGTTTGGTTGGGAACAAACAAAGAGCTGAAATTTAGCCCTTGATCGTCCAATTCAGCTCTTAAAATTCAGTCAACGGTACCTTACTTATTAGATCCTCCTTCAGCCGATGTTTATGTCAAAAGACTACTTTGCCCTCCTGAAAACCCACAATTTACAACAAGTATATAAACTAAAATTACTCCTCTCTCTCTCCTCAAACACACCAAAAATCCTAGTCGCTACAACACCTCGAACAACTCTCTCTTCCTTCGGCTCGTCGACCTCCCTTCGACCTCCTCCGACCTCGTCTCTTGCTCGACTACCTCTTCTCTTCGGACCTCCACCTCCACAGCAGCTCGATTTTAGGCTCACCCCTTTGACCTCCTCCGACCTCGTCTCTTGCTCAACTACCTCTCCTCTTCGGACCTCCACCTCCACAGCAGCTCGATTTCAGGCTCACCCGTCGACCCCCCTTTGACCTCCTTCGACCTTGTCTCTGGCTTGACTACCTCTCCTCTACGGACCTCCACGGCAGCTCAATTTCAGGCCCACTCGTCAACCCCCCTTCGACTTCCTCCGACATCATCTCCTGCTGGTTGACCCCCCTTTGACCTCCTCCGACCTCGTCTTTGGCTTTTTAGGGGTTCTGATTCTCATTCAAAAATCAGAGGAATTCATTTGGTTGATTGGAAGTGCATATACCAATTTTATATGAAGAAACAAAGGAGTTACTCTATAAGAATTAAAATGGTGGATTGTTGTTGGATTCTTTGTAACAATGTGTCCTGGAGGCTTGTAAATCCCTCATGTTTGATATAATTTCTAAAAAGTAGTATAATATCCAACAATTTGTAACTAACATGTTTTTTGTGACTTTAATTGGGCAAAAAAATTAGGATGTTGTCCTTGGAAAATTGTGCACATGTATGATTACTTATAAATTGTAATGTATTGTTATGTGACTGTTCTTGGACTATAATTGGATAGAAATTGGTATGTATTGTTATGTTAAAGCTCGATAAGATTTTGTTAAAATGTGGCTGGATGACCAAGCTTGTATATAAATTGATAGAATTTATATGTGAACAATGGTTTAGTAGAAATTCAACTATGAATATGTTCACATCTGTCCTTTAAAAAAAAATATAAAGGATCCTAGTTCTTTTGAAGGATTCTCTCTTCTTAAAAAAAAAAAAAAATGTATGGAACAATTCTTAATTTGGTTCAAATTGCAATGATGTAGTACATGTATTTTATTGACCCAACATAAATTTTTCTTTTTTTTTATTAATGAAAAAATAAGGAAATCTTCAAGTTTTTAACCAAACATCAAATAACATTCAGCACTCATTAAATGGACCACAATACCCTTCTAATAAGCTCTACTATTCAGTGGTGAACCAAACACACTTATCTGCATAAGTGCTTATAATTTTCGCTGAACCAAACAAATTTTTTTTCTAAACCTCTTAAAACTTATCAGAACTTATACAATCTGCACTTATGAATCAGGACTTAAAATCAACATTCCACTGAACCAAACGGCCCCTAAGTCTTGGATTCGAGTATTAGCGTTAATTTATCCACCTGTTTGTTGAGATTATTCTAAAGAATTTTTTATAGGACCAAGATAAACGGACGAAAACAACATTCCCAGTTTGACCGTAAAGTCAATCATGAAAGTCTATCCAATATAAAAATAAAAAAAAAATGATATTTCTTGTTCTATTGACGGTGACTTGAAATTCATTGATCTTGGTCAAGCAAAGGAAGTCTTTGCCAAATTAAGTTACTAATATTATATAAACATGTGCGGGTTGGACTCCACTCGATGTACAGTTTGATCCAGCAAGTTTTGCTCCCAATATTCTTCTCAAAACCCCCCCCCCCCCCTCAAAAAAAAAAAAAAAAAAGAAAAGAATTCATCCAATTGACTGATCATAATCGTATACGAGTTCTTGGAATCCACAAGAAAATAAATAAATTTTATTAACAGTCTCAATTAAATAAAAGAATATTAACAAAAAATCTAATATAAATCTTAAAAATTCAAAAGCTAAAATCTCAAACAAATCTACATAATTAGTCACATGTACTTACTCCAACTAGGTATATACTTATATTTTTAACATATATTATAAATGAGTATATACAGTTCATTGGAACTAAATTATGCTCTCGGTATTCCGAGGCAGATGGTTCGATAAAGGCTGTATATTGGCGCAGGTGGTTTGAAAGGCATGAGACAATAACAAATAAGTGTTGGCGTCATGCATTCTCATCCTGTTAGAACACCCACAAAAATCACATTCGAAATTTCTCTCATGTACATTTCAGACCAAATTTCTTCCTTCACAATGTATTTTAAAATTTAAACAAATCCCAAAATTCAAAATGAGCTAGACCTCACATAAGAACTAAGCACCACGTATGGAGCTGTATGGTAAAATATGAAGGGCAAGGTTTGTGAGTGGGTACATCCGGATATACCAGAAATATACAAGATCGATCAAACTCCAAGTAAAAATAATTCCAAATTTTTCATAATGATATATATGATTTGAAATCAACCGGATATACATATTAGACACAAATAATCAAAACATTTAAGACATAATTAAACAACCAAGCAGAGGGAAACATGATTCTAGATGTGAAGTCAATCCAATTGAAAATGCTTAAATCAAAGAGGATCCAAGAGTATCCAACGAAAAATAAAATAAAATAATAAATATTGTAAATAGGCCTAAGCTAATCCTAACGGGATCCAGATCCATGGAACCCATATGCTATCAAGGCCGCAACACAGACTGATTGAATTGTTTAAATGGAGTATAGAAAATGTTTTTCCTTTAAATGCTTGTTTTCTTTCTTTCTTTTTTTTAAATTTATTTATTTATTTTTATTTTTTTGGGAAAGGCCATGTGAACTAAGCTTGCTGGTCACAAACCAAAATGTTACAAACGACAAGGGGAAAAATTCCGCGATAAGTCAGACTTCACAGTCACTAATCACAAGGGCATGGATGCACAATTCTAAATGCAGTGAGAGTATTTTTACAATCTGGAATATAGCAAGGGTAATCCAACAAAAACGAATTCTAATGGGGGTATATATGTAAAAAACCTAAACAAAATCCATTTGACATTTTACGAGTATGTCAATCATAAAAATGAATTACTATCCTTTGGCATTAATTATGTCGTGCTCTTTGCTCACAAACGGCACAATGCATCTCTTTGCTACTCTACTTATCTTTTCTTCTACGTCGTTTAACAAAAGTTGCTTAAGATTCAACAGTACTTTTGAAGAATGTCTACTGTCCCCTGAAAGGAAATTGACATTACCATTTTTTAAATCTTAAGATGATGCACCAATAAAAAAATCTATAGATTGCACATTTATTGAGCAACTCTTTTAATAACAGTAACATAAATGAGCATCCCTGGTTGTTATTTTTTAATATAGAAGCAAGACTTTTCTCCAAAAAAAAAAAAATAGAAGCAAGACTAGAGGCTGACAATGCACAGTGGTGTCATTGGAGAATGGAAGGGGAAAAAACAGATGTGTGATGGAACAAGTATTCCAACAAGAGAGCATAAAAATCATGCAATGCTGAAAAGGATTTTAAGCAAAAAAATTATCACCTCTCCAGAACTCTGGTCTTTAATCTTTGGCTCCCACAAAATGATCTCATTATCAACACTCTGTATTTCACAATAAAATCATTTAAATCATTTCAACGCTCCGTTTGTCTGCAGATATACAAGAGAATAGAATTGCATGAAAGCTACAAACCATGTGGTCCAATAAGGCAACACTTTCTAATTTGTAACACACATTGACAGGAGAGAATAAATCCTATATATTTCCTCCAATGCAATTTTCCTCCATGGCAGATACAAATTATATCTTGGATATTAAATGTCTAACATGAATTCTCCAAATTTCGTACAGCTAAAAGAAAGTGTAATTAATGGACCAACGCAATAGTTCCCTTACCCTAAATCATATGTGCACTGTTCCATCAGCAAGTTTATGTTTGGGTTTCTCACATTGTTGGCTGGGGCTGGGTGAGTTATGTTAGTTGTGCTATGTTAGGTGCATGAAACAAGGGAGTCATATACCATTTCTGATATTTAGAATGATTAGAGAATGTTTAAGAAAGTAGGTAGAGGCTGTTTAGGATAGTTGCATTTTATCCAGAAAACTTGACAAAATTTTAGATTTGATTTCTAGAAGGAGGCTGGTTTCCCTCGAAGTGAACCAAAAATCTATTTCTGTTTGAAAGTACGCAACACAAAAACTCTTCTCCTTCCCTCTCTTCTGAATTCATCCTAGCTTGGGGACAAGCTAACTAGCTACTGCTAACTATTATAGCCTTTTGAGCATTGACAACATGTCCATCCTATTGCAAAGCATTCCCAATAAAATTCATATTCAAGTGGGTAAACCACAGTAAACTCAAGAATAACCTAGATGAATGCCAGCAAAACCTGTTACAAAAATTAACAGACAGCTTCAACATATACTCATATCTCAGAACTTTTCCTCAGAGTCTTTCATGTAGCGAATTTATCTTTCATAAAGTTGATGATCACAAGGTCCCCATTTAAACAATAAATCATAATTAGCAACAACCACATACATCCCAAAAAGAAAAAAATTTCCTCAATGATTAAGGATTTCACATCATGTAAGTGCATAAATAATTTTAAATTTATCCTACACAAATCATAGTGACACATATTCACCTTTGAGAGTACAAAATCTCCAAGCCATCTGTTGCAATCAACATAATTGGAGTGTACTTGAGCAAGGAAAACCTGAGATTTGAAGAAACAAAAGTTAAAAGATAAATTGGATTGTAACATCTAATCCTTAGATGACCAAAAAAAAAAAACTCACAGGAAACTGTACATATTTCGTGGGAAATTTTGATGGGAGATCAGTCCATGTAAAAGGCTTCTCAACATGAGGCCAAAACTCTGCACAAGATTGCCAAACCAAATGGAAATATATCCAAACAAACTACAATTCATACTGCAACCCCAATAAAAAGTGAAAACCTCACCTTTCATCGACCAAATCTTGACAGTGTTATCCATTCCACAGCTCGCAATGCGGTATATATCAGACAGATGAAAGTCCTACAGCAAAGGTTTTTTTTTTTTTTTTAATTCTGCATAGCTCACCAGAAAAATCAACATTTAAAAAAAAATTAACTTCAGAAAGGAAGAGCAGCTCTTCTAAAAAAATTTGCAACTCAATTGATACCACACTGAGAACTTCATTGCGATGACCACCAGCTCCAGCAAATATCAAAACGCATATTCCTGTATGCACGTTCCACAACCGAATTGACTCATCCTGTTCAAAATAACTAATCAGTTTCATCATCAAAATATCAACCAATTAACACTGAACACTCAATTAGCACTCATATTACCTTACTAGCTGAAATGACAAGGTAAGGCTTCAATGTCTGAGTCCTGATTTCGTTAATCGAATCCCCATGCCCAACAAAACTCTGTCCACCCATTAAACAGCCAACTTCAACTCACAACTCACAATAATAACACACAATCCAAAAAAAAAAAAAAAATAGTAAATATGACAAATTCAGACCCTGTGAATCTTCTCGCTCCCACAATCAATGACCCGAATGATCCCATTGATCCCCCCGGCGACCAAGAATGGCGTCCCATCAAGATTGGGTTCCCAACTCAAAGTGTAGAACAACTCCTTCTTTACTAACATAAAAAAACACATTTTTTGCTTTAAAACTCCAAAAAAAAACAAGAACCCATTTCACAGATATCAAAACTACATTCAAATTTCCCCAAAAAAACACAAAACAACAAAAACCAATTTTCACAGATTAAAAATCACATCTTTACAACCAAAACCCCTAAAAGAACAAAACCCAATTCACAAAAAATTTTAAACACTCACATCTTCGTCAACGTAAGCCTGTAATACTGCGGCGACGCCCCCGTCGAGGCACTGGTATATCGTTATCTGATGAACCCAAACAAAGAACTGTCAGAGGAGACCCAAAAAGAACACATTGGGGCGTCGACGAAGTTGAAGACGATGGCGTAGATGGGTCACCTGCCCTCCTGGATCCGGTTCGTGACACGGTACTCCCTCTTCTTTGTGGGGGCGAGCGAACCCACCGACGGTTCGCAACCCAGTGCGGTCTTCGCCATCTGGGGGTGGTGGGTTTTGCTTGTGTTCCCCTCTTTTTGAGTCTGACCGATTCTCTTCGACTGATTAGGCTGTGGCTTTTGATGTTGAGGTCTCCTAAATCGAAAATTTTGAGGAGGTTTTGTTTTGTTAGTATTTCCTCTATCCTTACTCAAATCGTAAATTTTATTTAAAATTTGAATAAAAATTGAATTTAATAATAGTTTAATTTGAGCAAATTTGAGGTTTTACTTGTGTTGTGTCTTTAACTATCATGTTTTACTTAAATCTTTTAAAAATTTTATATATTTTTCTAATTATTTCCTATAAATGTTTTCAAAGTTTTTCCACAAACATTTTTACTACTCAATTTTTTTCTCTTCAAAATATTTAAATTTAAAAATTATAATAATTCAATTTTTAAAAAAATGTAAAAATAATCTTTTTTTTTTATTGAAGTAAAAATAAAAAGTTAAAAAACAAATACGAAAACTTAAAAAAGAAGACAATTTTTTTTTTCAAGAGATGGTAAAAATTTTGGGGGATGAAAAGTCATCTAATATAATTAAACTAAATGTAGAGTTGAAGGGAAAAAAAATAGTCACATTGGAAGAAAATGTAAAGATAAAAGAAAAAAAGAGATGTTGAAAATTTGAGTAAAGATTTGAGTCTCTTTTGATTTGGATAAAGATTTAAGTAAAAACTTGATTTGGTATATATATGGGTAAATGGTTGGAGAGAATTTTGAGTGACTTTTACTCAAATTTAAATTTGAGTAAAAGTTTAGATATAAGATTGGAGATGCTGAGGGGTTGGCGAGAATTAACAATAAAAATTAAGGGGAGGTGTTAGTAATGGTCAATGGCACTTTTGAAATACTTATTAAACATGTTTGTTTAATGTGATTTTTTTGTATTTTTATGAAAAATCAAGTATATAATAGAACTATTGAATGTAAATTTTGCATATATAGCTTATAATAGGGTGTGGTTATCCCCTGAACAAACATTACTAAGACCCCCTTTAAAAAATATAGGGATTTTTGTATACATATCACTGGTAAATTTTAATTTTATCAAAATATTTATGTTAAATCCTGTTTGCATCGATACCCCTAATCAACTTTAAGTTAGTGCATTCGTACCTCTACAACAAACATTTTGTTAAGAACCTTAAATGAACTAGGGTTAATTTACCCAACCGCATATGTAAAAAGACATCATTGCCCTCACTTGAAACAGAACAAAATACACTAACTCTAACCTTAACTTATGTGATCTCTTTCTTCTACCTTGCCCTAACCTACCCCATCTTTGAATGTATTGCCTACTCTTTTTTTCCTTCTTTGATCCTCAAATCATTTTTCTCTTTCTTCGAGTTTAATCTTTATGAGGGGAAAGAACCTTGTCCAAACCTTGTAAGACAAATCGCAATAGCAAGCAGGGTTAGGACAGCTATCCATCGTTGATAAAGTTTGGGATGAAAAGCTAATTGTAGGAAACGATTGAGGGTTAACAAGCAAGAGCAATGGTTGAATGAGGAGACTTCACAAGGTGAAATTGAAAAAGAGTTGATGTTTGGGGGTTTTTAAACAATGCATTTGAGCAAGGGAGGGGTAAATGAGATATTTTGCATGTCTCTAAGAGAGACGAAATGGAGAAAATAAACCACAGTTGAGAGAACATTATCGTAAGAGCATGAATGCACTAACTTAAAGTTTATCAAGGGTATTAATGCAAACGGGATTTTAATTGAGATATTTTGACAAAATTAAAATGATCAGGGGTATATGCAAAAATCTCAAAAATATATATCATTTTCCAAGAAACGATATTCCCACCGCCCAACCCTTTCTGTACAGGAAAATCCCAACTCCACCCCAATCAGTACCAAATCCCTCGTGCTCTTTTTCCTCTTGTTGAAAAAGTCATGAATCGAAGTATAAAAAATGAATTAAAACCCACAACTACAAGAGAGTAGAGATTTATTTATGTCGTTTGACAAATGTTGTCTATACTCACCGGAATTTTTTTTTATTAACTTTTTAAAAGGATTACAAATCTGACATCTCTCATACCCTAAAAATCATAACTCACAAATGAGTATATATATCCATATACATAATCATAATGTCCTCATACATGTGAATAAAATATAGAATCATAATATAGCTTGATCTCCATATCCAATCCCAGGAACACTATATAAAAACACCGTTATTGCAATTCTTCCATGATCTATTACCTGAAATACAAAATATAAACCCAATATGTCAACCGCGTCCGTCTCTGACAACACTCCGATAACCCTCTCTCTACGACACAAATCGATGCCCTGGTAGTGGTGGTGGTTGTAGCGTTAGTGTGACGGATGTAATCGTTGTGGTGGTGGTATTAATGGTGGTTGTGATAGTAATTAAAAAATTATTAGTGATAAGTAATATGTATAAATATAAATTGAAATATGGACGATATTCAACTATCTGTTTGTAAAATATTCTGCCCCAACCATGGTGCACCTTCTCACTAGAAAAATCCTGCTTTCCACTGAAACACTGATTTGCGTTGTTATTTCATGTTTCTTGTGTGATGATGGCATGGAGGTCAATGCTTGTTTTGAGTTTCTTACTATTGTTCCAAGGAGAGATGTGTGCATTTTGTATGGTTTTGTTCTTCACAATTAGACTTAATGCTCAACAATTCTGCCATGATTATCATTGCTATATTCCATATTGGTACTAGAAGGGGATTGTCTAATCACTTGGAAAACCTTGTGGGCTGGATCAGTGGATCCAAGACCAATTGAGAATATACGAGGTCCACTGCACTTTTTAATGATTTACAAAGATAATTTCTGTTGCAAGTGAATGATATTCACCTGGATCACTAAACATGCATGAGCATTGAGAGCATACAACAGGTTCACGAAAATGAATAAATGAAAGTAAGTGCATTAACTTCAGCCTGTACATTACACTGGTTTCTGATTCCTACAAAGATTTTGCAACAAAGGGAGTTGGATTCTATAATCCAATGGAAAGCATAAGGCAATTCAATACGATAAAAGAAAGAACAGCTACAGCCATAAAAAAATGTTACGTTATTACCTTCACAAGTTAAACAAAATGAATATCCTTAGATCTGGTCAATATCTACTTCACTATTCAGATCGATGTCTAACGTCTCTGTGTCAACTTTATCAACATCGACATCTTCATCATCACCCTGATACTACAACAACAAAAACATGCATCGCATGAGAGATGGAAAAATTTCCAAAAATAATAGAGAAGAAAGGGTATGCATCACAACTAAATAAGATATAATAGAAGAATAAAATGCTCATTGAAATATTTGGAGTAATGGATAATTCACTGGCAAGATTATTTTATTGCAAAAGTGCTCTAGAAAGCCTTCATGTTCTCATTTCATCTAATTAAACATATAATCATATGAAAAAATTGGACAAGATAATGACAAGCAATGGTCCATTTTATCATTTGCACTTGCAGTTGCAAAAACCCAATTTTCTCTCACAACTGTGGTCCGTTCAACCAGACTAAGCTAGTAAACGAGTTATAATTGAAACTTGTGAACAAAAAATCTATCCCATAATTCACAGCCTCTTTTTTGATTACTCCATTACATGCATAGCATCTTCGACATTGACAAATTCAAATGGTTTAAAATTGGATTTTCTGTTTTCTATCCATATATTGAATAGCAAGGAGATACCACATGAGAATGGTGCATGGAAAAGTAACAGACAGAGGATGAAATAATATGACACCAACCTGGTTATAAGATTTTTGAGGGACTCTTGGAGGTAAGGGGGGCAAGTAAGGCAATCTACTTCCACCACCTAAGGTTCCATTCTCAAGTGAAGCATCTTCTGCAGTGTCAAGCTTCTCAACCTCAATGTTGTCCATAATATCATCTTCTGTGTTAGCTGCCATACTGGTTGAAGGTAGTAAATGTCCTGACTCAGAATCCTTCACCTGCTTGTCAAAATTATGACAATGATTTTACAAAATCGAAAAAAAAATGCAATCAATTCCAAGAGCATTTCATGCAAGTATTTACTCCGGGAATTAGAGTTATATTCCCTCCTTCCTAAGCCCTTGTGTGATTGGGGGATAAATAGAGGGATGATAAGGGATAGAGTGGAGTTTTTTTACCCTTTGTTCCATGTGTGGTTAGTAAGAATTTGCTTATTAATCTCAGGATACACAAGAATATAGGAACATCTTTATCCTGGGTGATGGAGATAGTTTTATCCTAGTCTAACTAGAACAAAGTCAACACCAACCAACCACTAATTCATTAATCCATTCAGAACAAAATCAAGCTAAACAAAAAAAATAAATAAATGATAAAAAAAAATGGAGTATGTCTCACATTACCATGACCCATTCTATTCTATCCCATTCTATCCCCCAACCAAACAGGGGCTATAAATCACATGAAGACATGCATTAATCAGCACTAAACGACCTTAACTTCGTAATTTTTTAGGGAAATAAAAAAAAAGTCAGTTATTTGTAGGACAGTTCATCAACTTAAGCAAACCACAAACGCACTTCCATTTCCACAGGAACTGCATTAAGATCATTTATTGCAAGAACAAACACATGCTGATCGTGGTAAATAACTAGCTAGCTCATATTTTTTTCTTTTCTTTTTGATCATTTGCACAAGTAATCATCCTAACTAGTTAGCTCATCATTGAATACTTGAATAGGAGATATCACTTAACAATGCGAGCACCATACTTACCTTATTTGAATGGCCAACATTAGGAGATCTGTTCTTCCCGTGTTTCTGTATTTTAGCATCAGCTAGACCCAAGTGAGCACTGTTTCTGTGCAAGGTTGTATATACCATCCTGGCACCCTTGGGATTGTCTGATTGGTGAGCAGTGTTTGCAACGACAGAGAGTTTTGTCTCATGTAACTTAACTGCAAAAGTAGAAAGACAGTAAATCCCAAGAAATCACTGCAATAGAAGAAAATGAAATGTCATCAAAGAAGATATTGTAAAATGAAGTGTACACTTGGATCTAGAGTATATGATGCAAAAGATTACAGATTATGAGATCCTGGGTCTCTGGGAATAAACATTATTTTAGTATGGAAAGGACTTATCATTTAATAAATAACAACAAAAGTCACAGTACACTTAATAATAAATGTTGTTCATGCATGGTGACAAATGTGATAGACTTTGAGAAATGTTATACATGGCAAAACTTTTCTGGCATGCAACAGAGTGAACAAAAAATCACTAAATTACTACCTGAATTTGCCTCTTCACTGGCTTCCCAGTTGACTCGTGATCTTTTCTTTACTGGGGAAACACGACTTCTCAGTTCAATCTTTGGACTCCTCCGACTATCAGTGTTCGGTTCTTCATCACTAATGATATTGATACTTGAATCTTCTTCATAAAGGATAGGTTTCGAGGAATCTGAACAAAACCTATCACCCAGCCTTTGAAACCGACTTTGTGATCTGTGCATTTTCATTAGAAAGTTCCAACAGCTTATAATAATTGTTTAAAATTGCAGAAAGATCATAATGAAACAAAGGGATTTGTAATATATTAAAAATATCTGTTCAAGCCAAGTGTTGAACTTTAGCAACTAAAAGAGTTGGAAGACTCTCCAAAACTAAATGAAATGGCAAAAGTATCAAAAACTGAAATAGAACAGATACTTGCCTCTTAAGCTCCTCTTGTACACGCAAACAACGGTTGTGTGCTTTGGTAAATTTCTTAATTGTTGACATGACCCTAAATACCAAGAAAAAGGAAACAAACAGAATGAGATATTTAAGATTCAATATTATATAAACTCACACACACGAAGATATCAATAAAAAAGAACTTCTTTGTTCAAAGATAACAGCACAACTATGTATAGGTCGATATACTTCAATACATTTGGTATGAGTATTCACCTTTTGCAATCTTCTTGCTCTTTGCTCAATTGTCTCTCAAGCTCCTCAATTTTAGATGACAGCTTGTCCACTTCTTGAGTCTTGTCTTCCAGAGAAACCTTCAGATACAGATGCCAGCCAAAGGTGTTACCTAACCAGCTAGTTGACATTTTTTTTTCTTTTGTGAAAAATGCTAGTTGATAAATTATTAGACAAGATAAAAAAAAAAAAAAAATTGCATATCGTTCAGAATGCCACAACTATTTACGTAAATTTATGAATACATGCACCAAAACTTCCAGAAAATCTTGAATGGCACTCTTATAAGATAATAAGGGGCACTATAACTCTTCTAATGAGATCATGGACATGTGCCATGAACATGATAGATAAACTGGTTGTAGGGAAAATGTGGTAAATTATCTTGCAACATGAACACAAAATTTAAAACTAAGCATCATCCTCGTGTTACAATGTTACTAATTAAGACATGTTTGTAAAAAAAGATAAAACCATTTGATTTTTATGTACTTATTTATTTTTGGGGTGGGGGTAGTGGTTCTACCTTGTAATCACATCTTTCAGTGGGCAGCTCAAGGATGACCTTTAGACCAAGATAACCACCTTCACTTATAAAAGTAAAAATATACAAAAAAAAAAAAAAAGGTACAACTATATACAACTTCCATATTAAAAAAAAAAAATCACTTAAAAAAGTAAATTATAATTAAAAAAAAATTGTTGGTAAACTCCACCACCTCCCCCCACCCCAAAAAAAAAATAAAAAAAAAATCCAAACAATGGAAAAAAATATATAACAAAATAAGTAAAAGGAACTATGCACAACTTCCATATATCCAAAATAAGCACCAATTAAGGCTTAAACTTAAATAAATAAATATATAGGGGCAGCAAAACTATGTCTCATACATGCTAACGTTCTCCATCAATCAAATAGCTTAAAGTATTTTTTAGAATAAAGCCCAGGTTCACCACCTGTAATTTTATCATAAAACTAGGGGAAAGCTCCTACCAGAAACATCAAAGAAGATAAGGCAATAAGGCATCTCCTTAAGAAAAACCACACCCGATATCTTACCAACGAAATATCATTCCTAGACTACTTGGTAAAAAATATCCATCCCTTTTTAGAGAAACTGTGGGAGCCCCCACCTTGTGTGGAGCCCAGTACTCCAATCCTTAAGTGACAACCCAGTGCTTATAGTTTTACATGACAAATTCTTGGATATCCAATAATTCAGAATTAAAAACCAAAATAATCAAATTCCAAATCAATAAAGATTACCTCCAGTTGACATTTGTGGTCATCAAGCATTTCAATATCTAGCACAGCTTGCTTCAACTGCAAATCACCAGTTAGACAATCGGTTAAAAATTTCACAGGTTTGCCATATTTAATAACCTAACACACAAATATACATCTCCTATATTTCCAAGATATCATCTATCAAGGCATTTCAAAAACTTCATGTCTGAATACCTTCCAAGGTTATTAATGATAATTTAAACATACCTCCTCCTCAAGAACTTCCTTTTCACCATGTGACGAAACCTTTCCTTCTTTAATTTGATAATCAGTATCATCAGAGGCCTTGAGACTTCCAGAAACATCACTTTGCCCATCTACCTGCTGTTTCCTCTGATGCCTCGCACTGACACAGAAAAAATGTAAAGTATTAGAATATGGTCAAAACTGATGTCATCGACTTGTATATCCAGCTAAGTGAAAAATCAGAAGGGTAGGTCATCAAAGAAAAACATATAGTGGTAGATCTACATCCAGTAATAAGATCCTCAAATTTATACGTACAGATCTAAATTAAAAAAACAAAAAAAAAATAACAAATGATGCAGAGATGTACAATTGTATAGCATTGGGATCATGAATATCTGGTAGAAAATAAAATACAGAGAATATGACATGTAGACATGAAATATGTAAGGCTATCCATAGTTCAAGGGAACAATATATTAATGATAACCAGTGCATCAAGATGCATAAATAAATGATATGTTATCAAGATACAAAAAGAAATGGGTTACTCATGTATTGGAATGTGAATGATATGATGTGTATCATTTCCTTTTTCCCTATAATGAGATAATTTGTGTAACTGATTTTGAAAGGATGACAAATCACAACAGACAGTGATACAAAGACAAATTATACAGAGTTTGCAGGTTTCCAAAGAGGTGATCTTTCAGAAAGATAGAACAAAATGACAAGACAGATACAGGAAATGCATTTTGATTACGGAAAAACACAGGAAGTGCATTATAAAAAGAAATCAGACAATTAACAGACATGAAGTTCCAGTACCTTCGTACGGGGGATTTAGAAAGGCTATACCCTGCAAGTAAAGATGCAAAATATCAAGATTGAGTGAGCATGTAACAGAGAAATGGGAGATCAAATCCAATGAGAATATAGCAGGTGCCACTGAAGTTGGGGAACAAATAAATATATTCAAATTTCATCAATAATTTTCCATTTAACATGTTGTTGATAGAGCAGGATAAAGGGAGAAACTTTAAGTTTATGACATTACCCCTGTCAAAAGAAACTGGTTTCTGATTATAAAATGCACGACGGTCTCTAGCATCTCTCCCAGAGGAATACCTTCTGAGTGGAGAATGTCTTCTGTCAAGCTTATCCCTCAGGTCACCACCCCGATGATCTCGCCTTCCTAGAAACATGTAGAAAGTGTTCAAGTAGGAAAGGTTTCTCATCTGTTCCTTCGTTTGCCAATCGATTAAGGTTATAAAGAACAAATCCATGTTAAGCTTACCATTACTCTGAACAAAATGATAAATTTAACAAAGGACAATAACAGTGCCTCCCTCGTCATTCCAAAAAGAGGATGCACATTAGCATTGTAGTGCAGGTTGAATAGAAGTAGCAATACCCATTTTTGAAATTAGAATCCAGAAACCCACTGAATATCAAAGATGCATGTATATGACGATGGCTGATATGGCTTCCTTTCAGGAATGAAATAGATTGAACCTGAGTAACTCCACAAAATTGTAGTTATGTAAGATAGTCAAACATACCCACCGCATGATAAACGTGGATGTCACTGGTCATACCAAAATAAGATGCACACTTCTCAACCCATGAAAACCCTTCATCACATTAGGCAATTGTAGATATGTGCCATATGAACCTCCAATAATCCAACTGTATGACTTAATATGGATGGCAATGAATATTTTTCACCAGGAAAACTGATAGGAATTTGCATCATGTGTATGAAAGGCATCTGAAACCTTGTAGTAGGCCTAATTATTAAAGTTCTTGGACTTGTGCCTTCTTGCTAAAAGGAACCATTACCATGACTAGAGAAATAAGAGAGAGCCACATAAATGGTGATGCAACATCAATTGTTCACATATAAAGCACCAGCCAGATTAGTCCCTCCAGGAGCAGAATCCATAGATCATTCACTCAATATGAACTCCATGCTGATGAACGTCAAAATATCCACATTGATGCTACAAAACTAGCTAATGCTGTTCGGAAAATACTTGAATGGTGAATTAGATAGAAAATTTCAACCAAGATTTACTCCATATACATTCTGCAAAAATTTCATCCAAGTAGATTTTTAAACTGATCACACTAAATAAATGCGAGGCAATGTTTTAAATTTAGGTAAAGGGGAATCTATTTAAAATAATAACAATAAACTTGAATGGAAAATATATATATTGACTGCAAAGAAAACCATACAATCAGTACAATTGTTAAAAGGATATTCAACAGCGTGTATAAGAAATAAAACTGAAACTCAACCATAAAAGCATACTAGCTTATAGAAGATGTTCATCTCACTTAACAAATTCCAGCATGCCAATACCATAAATCATACCTTGATAAATGGCAACTACATGAACTCTCAAAGCAGTAATATGGAAAGGGCACAACACATCAGTAATCGGTCATCTATCCATAGACTAACCCAGAAACTATTGCCCTGATATCAGAGAGAAATGTAATTATAGCTCGCCAAAGGTGTATTAAAGTAACCATAAAATTATTATAATTTCCATTTATTAAGCCAATATTGTGAGTTTGATCCACATACCTCCTTGTTCTACGGTTAAGGTTTCCACTTCATTAGCTATCTGACAGATGAAAGAAATTATATTGTATAACTTTCTTTCACTATGCCTACAAAATTATTCTTATTTTCAAAAAAATTCTTCTTCATTTAATTAATAAATGGAAAGCCACATTTCTTCATACCAAGAAAAGAAAAGGAGTTCTTGATGAAATAAGTTACTTCAAATTCCCTCCACATCACTTGACATGTGCCCAAATCAAAAGATTAAAAGATCATAAAACAAGCTCTAATCCCAAATAAAAAGATACTGCTTATTCTAAATATAAGTGTCAATTTCATCTTAACCGTGCCAAGATGAAAATGGAAATCTTCCCCCTTGTCAACCCTCTTCCTTATTTTTCCTTATTTTTGTACATCAGCCCCATACAGGGAATCTTTGCACGTTTTATTAAATTTTCAGCATAACCAGGTGCTCAAGTTTCAATTTTCATATGTAAAGCTGCCAATATCTTCCAATTCACATACTAATCATGGCAATTAAAAAGAACTCTCAAACCCCTACACACAAATCAAAAGAAGCCCCTTTCCATAACACACCCTATAAAATCTTCCAAGTCCATAATTCAAATACCACCATATTCAAGTCCAATCTTCACCAATACGCATGTATCAAAAGCAACTGAAAAGATTATACTTCAATATATGAAATTCGAAGTTGCGGATTTTGGATTACCATTAAAAGACCCGCCGAAGCGGCGGAGCTCGGCGTTGCCATGGGCGAACGAGCAGCTCTGACGGGTGCAGTGGCCCCTCTTGTAGAGTACGCAGAGCTTCGTTTTGTACAGCTTCCGCTCCATCACCATAAGACCCTCGCTGTCTCTTGCTCGCAAGATCGCTTCGAATCGATTGATTTCTGTTGGATTAAAATATGCCGACCGATGGAGAGAATAAGCTGTTCAGATGATTGTCGATTGACGCGATCGAGGAGAGAGAGGAAACCCTAAACAGATGAACGACACTAACGACAGTGAGAAGATCGAGCTCGTCCCGATTGAAATGTCGAGCATCTGAATGCATCTGGACCGTCGATTTTAGACTGGATGGTCCGAATGATTTTGAGGTCGGCCGGAGGATTACTGACCCGCGTGTGGAATAAAATATTAGTATCGAAATATTATAGAGTGGATATGATGAGATTTGCTTCAAAAATAGATAATCTCCTATTACTATACTAAAGCATTTATTAAAATTTAAATTTGAGTAAAAAACATTCAAAACCTTCTCTTCAACTATTTATCCATACCTATACCAAATTAAGTTATTACTCAAATCTTTATCCAAATCAAGAGAGACTCAAATTTTTACTCAAATTTCAACATCTTTTTTTTTTTCCTTTATTTCAACATTTTCTTCTAATGTAACATTTTTTTCTCTTGAAATAATAAAAAAATCTTCTTTCTTAAGTCTCCATCTTTGTTTTTTAACTTTTTATTTTTACTTCAATAAAAAAATATTACTTTTACCTTTTTAAAAAAAAATTGAATGATAATAATTTTTAAATTTAAATATTTTGAATGAAAGAAAAATTGAGTACCAAAAATATTTGAGAAAAAGACTTTGAAAATGTTTATATGAAATAATTAGAAGAAGATGTGAAATTTTTAAAAAATTTGAGTAAAACACAAAGTGATGGGTGGAGACACATTATATCAAATCAAGCTTTTACTCAAATTTTAAGCAAAATTTAAGTATATGTTTGAGCAAGGGCTAGAAATTGCCTTATCTATTATTATCATATTAAAATATCTATGATATATATAAGATCAATAAGAATATTTTATTATGTTTTTTATTTTATGTTTTATTTAGATTCATACTTATAAAGGATTAAACAATCCAGATCCTACAAATTTATCAAATATCATTTATGTGCAAACACACGTCTTACATAAATAGCAAATGTTTTAAAACTCAAATTGTTCATTGAATCGGTAAAATGATCGCATTAAGGATCATCGATTCAACTATCAGGTTAACCGAAATCGGACCATGACATTATCATGACACAATTCATTTTTAAAATTTATTCTACATTTTTCACTTCTTAAATGTTATTATTCCTTTCATATTAAATAATCAATAATATATGTAGGATGATATAACCTAATCAATATTTTACCAATTTTCATACCCAAATAACATTCTACATTGATATCACAAGCTAAACATAAAACTAATATTGTAACCTAAATCACCTTTTAATTTTTAACAGATTAATTGAGTTTTAGGCCTTTTACTTTTTTTATAAATTTAGTTTCCACACCATCCACAATTCGGGAGGTTCATCTGAAACAACATCGGTTTTAAAACCCGATAGTTTAATTAGAGGGTTGAACAATTGTATTAACCTGAGCCGGTTTTTACAAGAACTGAATTTTGTGAGTTGACCAGACTGGATACCAAACCGATCGACAGTTCAATCGGTTGGATCGACCAGTCCAGTCCGGTTTTAAAAACAATGAAATAGCTTGTGTGTGAAAAAATGACGAGCTCTCTCGGTGCACCACGTGTCGAATATGTGACACCATTCGAGTTCTTTTGGGCTATACAAGTTGTCATGGGTCAGATCCAGGTTAAGAGAGTAGAAGTTGATCTCCAAGATCATGGCACTTGCAGTCTCAACATGCGATTAAACAAAGATTTTCCTTACGATCTAAAATTATTTATAGGTTACTGTCAGATGAGCCATGTGGTAGTCCATTAGGTCTTCGTAACATATGAAGTGCACACTCTCATGAGAAAAATTATAGAGTATTCTTATCTATTTTTTATTTTTTTGTTAATAGAATGGATCCTTCAACAGTCTAACTTGTGTGTCAGAGACTCTAAAGCAGGCACCCTAATCACCCCCTTGCCTGTTTTTTTGTAAATGCACACTGTACATTTATATCTTCGGCAATGGAATACAACTCTCAATTACCAAGCAAAAAAAAAATGTTTTACCCTTCCAACAAGACAAAGTACACCAACTCTCCTTTAAGATGGTCCATAACTAATTAAAGCGCATGTACATCTGGAAGCACAGATACCTTGCTCAATCAAGGTGTAAGATTAAAGAATATAATGAAATGCTTTTTTCCTGCATTACGCAAAGCTTTCATCAGCAACTCCTTATATAAACTTCATTAGGGAGGACACAAACATGCACCAACATCAGTGAGTGAGTGAGTGAGTGAGGGAACATTGAGGGAACATTATTCATTCAATGAAAATGTCCAAACAAATTTTCAGGGCGGCTCAGCAAGGAAAACTTGATGAGCTCGACCAGACACCCGATGCAGTGCTCCATGCCACGGATCCCGCTGGGAACACGGCCCTCCATGTCGCGGCGATGGCACGACAAGAAAACTTCGCGAAGACGCTGTGCAAAAGACGTCCATTGCTACTGATGAAGGAGAACAACGAAGGAAACACTCCCCTCCATTGCGCGCTCAAGTCGGCGCATGGTGAGAACCTCTTTCTATCTATTATGGGTGTTTTTCTTGGTCAGGTGAGAGACCCTGAGGAGGGGAGGAGGGGTTTAAGAGCCAACAAAAACGGAGAGTCTCTCCTCTACTTGGCCACCGATCGCGAATTATCGAATAGTGTGGAACTTTTGCTAGAAAAGGGAGTGGTGGCTCCGGATTCCGTGGGGCCCAACGGCTGGACTGCGTTGCATGCGGCCGTCTTCCGGAAGAACACGGGTAAAATTAGTCCGTGCTCACAATCTTATAATTTTGAATCATCATGAACAACAGGTGAATATATAAGACGTTGAATGATATATGATATGCGGTTCGTGCTGTTCGTACTATAAGCGTATATATCTCTTTAAAGGGATATATGCATAAATAAAGAAAATATATGTCTCATTGAATATACTTTTGATTTTGTGAGGTATGTAATACGTCAATGAGGTATATATTTTCTTTATAATGCATTTACTCTTTAAAAGGACATAAAATATCTTCAATGATATATATGCTTTATTTACTGATGATATACCTCTCTAAATGATGTAAATACGCGGATCTACACGGACCACACCATATCACTACTCTAGATGTTATTTATAGTTTAATTCCTGAATCTTCATATGCAACTTACCAAACAGTTGCATATTCATTTTTTGGGTAAAAGTTTGCTATTGAATTTTTTTTTAACTAATATATTTTAAATACAGTTGTTCGATAATATGACACATGATTTTGCTTATATATTGATAAAAATATTATTTGTACTTTGGGGAGTACTCCAAATGATTTAGAAAATTCAAATTGGATGATTAAATGAAACTGAAGTTTACCGATAAACCTAATATCACGGTTAGAACTTTTCAGTGTTAAGGGTAGATTTTGATATTGAATATTGACGCTGATTTAACTCTTATGTATTTATGTAGGTTTTGGGGTACACATCAGGCGAAGGTAGCCTACTTAGGTTGGCCATAAGACTAGTTACAGGGGTCCCTCTATCATAAAAAAAAAAAAAATTAATTATTAATAAAAATTAAATGAACAGAATTTGGACTATAAATAATTCAGCCACCCAATCAATAATAAATATATGTGCGTGTGTGTGAGATTAAAACGATTATTGGAGCTGCAGCTAGCCCAAAGACAATGTTTATTTTTTTTATTTTGTGATTACCGGGCTTAAAGTATATGTGGTTTTGTGTTGTGATTATGTCTCGATCCGGTGTATCACATCAGATGGTCATGATGAAACTACATTAGGTTGGGCACCTAATAAATAGAATATTATTTAAGATTTGATCTTAATTAATATTTAAAGTGAATCTACTAAAATAGGAAACAATATTTGTTTATTAATTAGGAGAGTGAATATCTCCCAATTAATGGGAACAATATTTATTTATTAATTGGGATATTACTTGGAGAGGAAGTTATTTATCTCTGTAAATATCTTTTAAAGTTTCATGGCAAGACTGGGTAGACAATATAAAATGTAGAGATTTTGAGGAAAGGTTGAGAGGGTTCTAAGAGAGGTAACTCCTTGAGAGAGTTTGTGAGTTTCTTAATGTATTTCAACTATCAAAGTGGATTCTCTATTTTTACTCCGTGAATGTAGGCCTAGGCCAAACCATGTATATCTTATGTTCTTTGTGTGATGTGATGTTTAATTTTTGTGTTTGATTTTATATTTATTATTGTCTTCCATGATTGCCTTCCCAACGGGTTCATTGGAATTTTTTTCAATCTTCAAAAAAACGACTTTCCATGAAATTTTTCTGTCGTGGAGGATTTTTCAAACAAATAAATACTGCTTCATTTATATGTACAACATTTTCATTACTATAAAAAAAAACACAGGGTGCATGGTTTCCTTTCTAATAAAACGTACGTACATCCACACAGGAATATGATTTAAATACATTCAAAAGAAGAATACTGACTTGTGATTTTTATAAATGAACTTTATCAGAGATAGCTGAAAAACTCTTAATAAAGAAGCCAGAACTCAACCGCATGGGAGATGCATCCGGTAACACTCCACTCCATTACGCCGTAGCTTATGGTGACATTGAAATGGTGAGAATGATAATAGATAAGAATGATGATGACACATACCTATCGAACGAAGACGGACACTCTGCCCTTCATGTGGCAGCCGGTTTGGGGAACACGAGAGTGGTAAAATTACTGGTTGATCGCTCCCCGGGTTGCGTCATGTTAAAAGACAAGAAGGGGAGGAATGCCCTCCATGTAGCTGTTGCGGCTGATAGACGCAACGTCGTGATGCATATGTTGACACATCCTCAGTTCGATGGGCTGACGAGGGATCGGGATGACGTCGGTAACACGCCGCTCCATCTCGCCGCCATCAACCGCCTCCAAATGATGGTGTTCTTTTTCGTAATTTTCGGGAATGAGACGGACATGAGCCCCATGAACGATGAAGGTCTAACTCCTCGTGACATCATCTCCCCGGTAAGACGCGCGACTTTCACCCGAAGTAAAACAATGGCACACGTACTGCATTATATATATACACATAAATACTAATCAAAATTTGTATCTTTGAAATTCTCCCATGTTCACAGGACCGACCCCCTTGGTTGTCGTTGTTGTTCCCCTTCCGTTTTAACCTGGACATCCTTATTCCCTTCCGACGTTTATTAGCTACGTCAGGTGGGAAGCATGGCCCATGCCTCTACCACCTTACGAAGCTGCTCAATGAAGAAGGAGAGACTGCCATGGTGCCAGGAGATGCGAACAAAACGGGAAGCAACAGTGGCAAGCCGGAGGATGATAGAAAGTATCACGGCAAGAGCGGTGGCAAGGAGGATGATAGAAATATTCAAGGCAAGAGGTTGAATAGGTTCTCCAACGGCCTCTTACTTGTGGCAACACTTATCGTTACCGTTACATTTGCCGCCATCATCACCATGCCGGGCGGGTACGAGAGCGGCGGGAGTAACATAGATGGAGGCACGGCGGTGCTGGCAAAGAGAGATTCATTTAAAGTATTCGTCATACTGGATACTCTCGCATTCATTTATGCACTTAGGGGGGCGGCACAAATCATATGGACGGGTGGGTCGGAGGTCAGCATAAACGTCTTGGTCGGGCAAGGATTGGTGCTGCAAGCACTCACGTGGATGTTGCTTGCGTTTGCGTCGGGGGCCTACGCGGTGCTCACCCCTCACTGTGAACCAGTCGCCTTTGCCGTCGTCGCCCTGGTGATCTTCTTTTTCTGCCTCTATCCCCTTGGGTGGGTCCTCTACTTCAGGGCTATGTTCAGGGGCAGGTGGCTCAAAATGTTAATTAACTACTTCTTTAAAAAATTCACAAATTAATTTAAGAATGTGGTAAAAACTTTTTAAGTAAAATAATATAATTTATGGTACATCATCGTAATTATAATTTGATATCATATATCTTATTCATAAGATTATTTACCAATTAATGTCTATGTCTATTTTTATTACTAATTAAAAGTGTTTAAACAATGCCAACTTCGTCACACTTTTGGTTTTATTTACTCGGCTATCGTTATTCAGAAAAGATTGATGGAGAACAATCTTATCTTCAACTGAATAAAAGTGGAGCATCTCGATGGGGTTGTTTTATCCTAATTATTTTACCTTCTTTTTTTTTTGTGAGTTGTTGTTTGGGATTTATTAATGTATGGTATATTAATTTTATTTTTAACACTGTGCATAGTTTTAGACTATTGAAGTGCTAGATGCATGTATACCCTCCATTACCATACACATGCAAGATGGCGTTTGGTATGCATAATGTGGACGTCAAAAACATTCTCAATCTCCATTATTTGCACTCTCAAATTTCACATATAAATAAAATTTACTGTATGCCGCATGTGCGTTACACATTACTTAATTTACTGAAATATAATGATTGAACATTAGTTGAAATAATTGATCTTCTATTAGATTAAAGATTGTTGAAACCATTCCGTTGTGTGATACAATTTTGTTTTATAAGAAAATTAGAAATATCAAGTTCCTAATATATAAATCGATCGGCAAAAAAAAATAATTTGTTAAAAAGTTACAATTTAAAACTGTGATAGATTAATGAAATTAATGGAGATAATCATGACTTGTAGTGAAAAAAAATTATACTATAAAACAAACAACTTGTGTGAAAGTAAAAATAACAATAAGATTTAATGATTTTATATTTTCAATTTTTTTTTAATTTTCTTGTTATTGGGTTAGTTTCTTGTTGTCAAGAGTCAAGACAACACTACTCATACACCAATTTATTTCTTACGAGAATGTGCATGTATACTACGCCATGTAATCGATGGATAGAATAACCAATCATTGAATTGTATTCAAGATATCAACACAACATACAACTTATTTGTGATCACATTTATTTTGAAACCTCATAAAGCTTAAAAATTTACAATAATAAAAAGATAATAAAAATAATCAAATTTAATTTATGAAAAAAGTCAATACATCTTCTTTTTTTTTAACTCAAGAATTTTAAAGTATATAATATTAATTATTCTTTTTGTGGAGAATGAGGGCATTGGCACACATTAAATCTCTATGCTGGGTGGCATTCAAACCTCATCACTCGGATTTGATGGCTCAGGAATCAGCAATGAATGGGCAATTCCTTCCATTCAAGAAAATAATGAAATGATAATATGCAATCTGTATGAATCACATATGTATATTTCTTATTGAGGTATATGTGTTGATAAAGAAAACATATAACTCATTGAAGTATATACCTCATTAAGCTATATCACACATTTTTTTAAAAAAATCATATACCATTCAATTGAAGTGCGTAATATTATGTAAAATGAAGTATATATACTGAGATACATTAGTGTATTTATTTTCGTATTGAAAAATAATAAATTTTTTATGTCATACACTATGATGGAACTCAATACACTATGATAACGCAATATTTACTATGTAATCATAGTGTATAAGGCTGTAAAACAGATTACAAAACAGACTGAGTGCATTAACGCTCATAATAAAAAAACAGTAGGAGGGAAAGGTGGTGAATCAAAGCCACTGCCTACTCCCATATCCGGGGCTTGAAGTGGCTCAGGTGGCACTATTGATAAGAAGTAATGGCAAATAAATTGTGATGCACCAGAGATAATGGAGCGCACTAGTAAATAGTATAATTCTCATTCCAAAAGGAATCAAAATACCCTCCAAAAAAAAAAAAAAAAAATAAAGGAATCAAATTGATGTGTTAAGTGCCTATGTGAAAGAGATGGTCTCCGATTAAGTGCCTATGTTAAGTGCCCGCGCTTGTCGCTGCTGGGGATGACTCCGAAAAGTGTTTGGATTATGTCTCATATATATCCGATTTAAATAAATTGTTGTACATCTTGGAAGCCAAATAACCAAAATATAGAAGAATACAAACTGAATTTGTGGTTTGGCTTAACTCTACATTCACGGGATAAAATCCAATAACATCTACTATAATATAAGTGAGATATAGGACTTACAATAAATTCTCTCTCTTAGCTACCCATCAATCTCTTTTTGGTTCTTTATTATGTACCATGCCAATGTACAAGTCTCTCTATATAGTATTTATAGAGATAAATATCAATAAACTCATCCTCAATAATCTCTCAACAAATTATAACAAAGAAATTATATTTACAAGAGATTAGAAAATAGAATTTATTTAATTAGTTGGATTAAATCATTACTAATCTAATCAATTAGGTGTCCATCATAAAAGACTTGACCATAAATCTTACACTGTGCACAACGAGCAACATGATCAGTTGTTCAGTAGGACCATTTCCATTTCCTATACGCAAAAAAAGTTGTTCGTTAGCAAAACTTTCATTAAATAATGAAAATGCTATCCTCCATTAAATAATGTGTAGAATAAATAATGAAAATGCTTTCCTCCATTAAGCAAAGCTTTCATTAGTAACTCCTTGTATAAAGACACAAACATGCACTAACATCACTGCGTATTCAGTGTGTGTGTGTGTGTGGCTTTCATTAGTAACTCCTTGTATAAAGACACAAACATGCACTAACATCACTGCGTATTCAGTGTGTGTGTGTGTGTGTGTGAGTGATTTATTCATTCAATCAAAATGTACAAAAAATTATTCAGAGCGGCTCAGAAATTGGTAAGATCCCAGACTACTTTGCGAATAAATTGTGCCAGAGACGTCCATTGCACTTAGTGAAAGATAACATGGAAGGGAACACCCTTCTCCATTGCCTGCTGAAGACGAAGTGTGATAAGGTCCTCCTCACATATTTTATGAATGCTTTTCTTGAACAGGTGAGAGACCCCGAGGAGCGGAGGAGGGGGTTCAGGGCCAACGAAGAGGGTGAGTCTCACCTCTTTATTATCACTTCTATAATTTTATCTTTTTATTTTCTAAATACAAATATTCCATTTTTTTTCTTTATTAGTTGTTTTGGTACGAAGCAATAACTCTTGTTAAGTTCTAATCATTTAAAATGACAATTTTTAAGTCGAACACATATACCACCCAGTCCAACCAGAACTCAACTCAACTCAAGTCAATCATGGATCTAGACTAAACCTAACGGGTTGGGTTCAAGTTGAGTTTCTCGGATTTAAGGGTCGGGTTAGGATAGGTTTAGATTGGATTCCTTCAACATCAGGTTAGGTTTAGGTTGAGCTTTAACTAAGCTAACCTGCCCATGGTGCACCTCTAACCACACTGGTGTTCCAGTTCAAGCAACCCTCCGATATTCTCATCGTTTTTTTCAGAGTTATGTGGAACAATTGCTCCATAGCTTGGTTAATCAATATAATCTTTGAGTTAAATTTCATTCAACTTAATCAAATATTCACAAAACATTTCACTAACCCTCTGTTAGCAATATTTAACTCTGAAGTAATTGCTCCATAGCTTGGTTTATCAATATAATCATTGAGTTAAATTTCATCCAACTTAACCTAGTTAATATTCACAAAATATTTCACTAACCCTCTGTTAACTATATTTTCTTAGACATTTAAGTCCCTCCTATTATGAAAAATACATTTTTAGTCCTTTGAAATGACATTTTTATACTCACACTCAATTTTCCTCTTCAGCTTCCTTCACAATCCTAAATATATCCCTCTCTTCATGCCCTCGTCATGTCGTCCCACTGTCTCCCCTTCACTCATTTTAGTCATTAATTGGGAAATGTAATTATTAATAAAGTTTTATTGTTTAGTTATCTATGAGTAAGTTATGAATAAATGATGAATAAATATAAATGAAAATTTATAAAAGATGAAAAATGATTTGATATTTGAGTCACTAATTTATAAGTGGTGATCGACATGTAACTGAACATGTGAGTGAAATTCAATAGGTGGAATAACACATCCCATGGGAGGCTTGAAATATCAATATGAGTTATTTAATTAACATATTCTTGTATAAGTATACCCACTTTGTCCTTGTAAATAAACATGTTTTGTGGGCTAATTCACCTATATTCCATCCTATTTCACGTGTGCTTCAAAATTTCTTCTTCTATTTTTCATTTTTATTCTTAATTCGTGTAGAAGGTATAACACTTATTTGTTAAAGAGTTCTTATGTGAACAGTTGTCATATTTTTATGTTTTTCTATTTTTCTAGTTGGATGTTTTTCTTTTTCAGATTTCATTATTTGTATTTACAATTAATAGAGCATTTGGCTCATCTAAAGAACAAGAAAACTTTTTTTTCAAACATTATTTACCTTCCTTCTCTTTGTCACCACTTTTTGGTACACGGACTTTATCTATTATTTGTCAAAATTGGTAAAACTATAATAAAACGATAAAAGAAAAGAATTAAAAAAAAAGATGTGCTCCTGTACCATGATTCATTTATACTTTATTTCACATGTGTGACAATCTGACCAAAGAATTAGGAAAATGAGTTTCCAATTTGTGTGGAAAGTATATTTGTAGAAGGGAATTTGATGGAAGAAGGAATACATGGGAAATGGAAACTTGCATTCACTTTAAGTATCAAATTTTACCTGATACAACATGAATTCATAGTGATATTATTTATAGGCTTCAAAGAAGCCTCTAGAATTCTTACATACCATCATTTACATAAATTTCTAGGCTTGAGATATTCTACATACTTTATAGATTATTTTAGACACAAGACACACCTTAAACACTAGTCATTTAGAACACTCTAGATATATACCAAGACCACTCTAAGGCCACTTAGAATTTTTCAGTTATAATAACACACTTAGAATTTTTCAGTTATAATAACACTCTGAAAACTTAGATATGTCTAGATAGAAGAATACTCTAAAGACTTAAATTATTTTAAACATTAATTACTTCATAAAATATCCATGATGACTCTTACTTCCTGTTTGTTTCTGTTTGTTTTTTTGTATAAGACCCCGGATAAGCCCAGATAACCTCGGGTAAGAATTTTCAAGTGTTTGTTTACCCTGGATAACCCATGATAAAGTATGTCAGAATAAACCCTGATAAAGTAGTATATGGATTCCAATCAACCCCAGAATTAAAGTTGTCCTATTTTATTCCACCCAAAAAATATGTGGGTCCACTGTCAAATTAACTTTTATCATCTCTTATAAATCACTTGTCAAATTAACTATCATTATTTTTTCACCTTTTATAAATCTTTATTCATACTTTATTCACATTTTACCCAAACAACAAAACATTTATCCTTGCGTTTACCAACGAGAATAATTCAAAACACAATCAAACACAAAATCACTTTATCTTTATTTATATTCACTTATACTTAAATAAATATATACTCTAAAATAAAATTTATGCCCGTTTTTCAAACGGGGGTTAGGACTTTTTTTTACTGGAAATCAAGTTTACCCTTCCAAAAAGAACGCGTACACACAACTCCCTTTTAAGATTGTCCATAACTAATTAAAGCGCATGTACCGGTCGAAGCACAGCATACTTTGCTTCATGCATGACAAAAATCAAAGGGAAAAGTTAAAGAATGAAATGCTTTAATTTCGGGCAGGTCTAGGCTCACCAACCTAGTTGTTGATCCCCCCAACCAACCAAACATACAGTCATTTTTTTGTTATTTCTTAACCCACCATTGTATATATTCGTCACACACCAATTCTAAACCAACCACTCCCAGTTTTTTTCAATCTCTCTCTCCTTCGTGTACTTCAACCCACTCGACGTTGTGAAAACACCCATTCCCGTTGGAGATCCGGTCGATCTCCTCCCTCACCTGCCGGAGCACCTCCGGGTGGGACTCAAACAGCGCCACCGCCCAGAGCGACGACGTGAAGGCGTTTTAGACGGTGAAGAGGAAGTCGAAGAGGTGGCCGGCAACCTCCGCCGGGTTGGCATGGAATCAGAAGTCGACGAAGCAGGTGGGTTCGACGTCGGGAGAAGAACCCATACTTCGTTTACTGTCGGAGACGCAGACGGAGGTCGATGAGACAAGCAACGGCGAGACGGGTTTCTGTAAATGGGGGCTGACGAAGACGAATTGAGAGGTTTCAAGGTTCATGTCGCGGCAGAGGAGGCGGAGGGAGAGGGGATGGGGGAGGCGGAGCCAGAGGCGGCCCTGCTCATGGAGTCGACGCTCGGCTCGCCGGTGGGGTTAACATAAACAAAACAAACAATAATGATTTCTAGATCCCAACTTTCCAGGCCCCATCAAGTTGGATCTCTCTTCCGGATCAGATTTGTCAATTGTTTTTTTTATTTTTTTTTATCTTATTGAATGAAAGTCACATCGAATTTGAAATTAAATTTTTTATTATCAAATATTCAATCTATGTTACATGTTTCAATTCAAAAAATAAATTTTTTTATGTTTTGATCACTATTTTACACTTTTTTTTTATATTTTGTTTCGTTATAATTTTATAAATGTAATTTTGATATTGTTACATTTAATTATTATTGGTTCGTGTGATGTTTATATTAGACTCCCGAACTCGGATATTCATTTACACAATTTTGTTACATTCATAAATGTAACACTTTGAAATGTAACATTATCTCATGTTGTGCATTTCTTTTAACAATGCAAATAGAAATGACATATAAATGTAACAGTGAAGTACATACTTTTACAGAGGATTCTGATACATTTTCTTTGGAAGGCAGTGCACTAGAAATTGAAATAGATAATTTTAAATAGTAAATGTAACTGTTTGACATTTAGGTAAATATAATTGTTTGTTCCATCTATATAAATGTAACAGTTTTTATATAAATGTAACAAATCGTTGTGAGAGATGTAAACATTTAAGAAATGTATTTGTAACTACCAATATAAAATGTAACTGTTTCATATGTTAACTATATATGTTTTTTTATTTAAATTTAAATACAATAACTACCTAGAGAAAATGAGTCATTCAAAGGATTTTAATGAAAACAATTTCGATAATTTTTTGTGTAATCTAGGTTCAATTATAATTTAGGTAATGATTTCAAAATTCAAAATTTGAAATAGGTAAATGGATTTTAAGATTTACATTGAAGAGTCATAACTAAATAGAGAAAATGAGGGGATTTGGGTTAATAAGACAAATTTTTAATGAAGGACAAATTTGTATTTTGTCATTTTACCATTTTTTGAAAAAGTCAACAAACCAAAAAACCAACTAATGAAATGATAACACCTCATAGGGCTTGTGAGTGGGACTTATATTATGGGACCTGTGTATCATGACTCCAAAACAAAATACAGAAGATGTGTTTTTTATTTGTTTTTTGCTGGGGGGATTAGCAACTATAGACCTGCCCTTAATTTCTTCCCGTTTTATGCAAAGCTTTCATCAGTGATGCAGTGTGGGTGGTCACGCTCTTCTGCTGACCCGATCCACCGTCAGGAATGTGAGATCTGCAGCGATAGAACTCCATATAGGTGTTAATCCTCCTAGGATAATAGATATAATAGAATAAATAAAGAAACTTTGATAATTCATAAACTGCCTAATGAAATAGTTTACATGTCTATTTATAGAAGAGAATCCCTAACAAACTGGATCTCAACTGATTATTTTAATCTAAAATAACAACTACATCCTTATCTAATCCTAACTAATATTCAAATTCGAATTCAAACCTTTATTTTTGAAATTCAAATCTAAATATAGTAAAATCCTAACAAATGCATAAAATCCTAACAAACTAAAAACTGTCAAAAATAGCAAAAATAACTTTCAACCGTCGATTTGACCTTCAAGACGATCTCAGAACGCTCCAAAAATTGGCATGATGACGTAGCACTACTCCTGTAGGGCTCGTCGATATGAACGCGTGGACATACTATAATAGCGATTTTGATCTACGGTCTAAAAGTTATGGCAGTTTGAAGTTAAGGTGCTCTCGATCGATCAAAATATCTTCTCTTTTTCTGGTTCATCTGATCTCGGTCATTCATGTAATGTGTGGCTATGATGTCTGCATCAATTAGCAACTGCTCCTTGTATAAACTTCATTAGAGAGGACACAAACATGCACTAACATCAATATCATTAAGGGTGAGTGAGTGAACATTTATTCATTCAATCAAAATGTCCAAACAATTATTTAAGGCGGCTGAGGAAGGAGATGTCGAGGAGCTCGCCCAGACACCCGAATCCGTGCACCACGCCACGGACCTCGCCGAGAACACGGCCCTCCATATCGCTGTGATGGCATGACGAGACGACTTCGCGAAAGAGCTGTGCAAGAGACGTCCAATGCTCCTGATGAAGGAGAACATGGAAGGGAACACCCCCCCTCCATTACGCGCTGAAGTCGTCGGTGCAAGATGAATCCCTCTTTAAATATTTCATGCAGGTCCTTTCTGAGGTGAGAGACCTCGAGCAGGGGAGGAGTTTCAGACCCAACAAGAACAGCGAGTCCCTCCTCTACTTGGCCGCCGATCGCGCATTGTCGGAGTGCGTGAATCTTTTGCTACAAAGTGGAGTGCCACTGGATTTCGTGGGGCCCAACGGTCGGACGGCGTTACATGCAGCCGTCTTCCGGGGGAACAAGGGTAATAATACTAATCCACCTCACAACCTTATAATGTCAAACCTCATGAACAAATGCATGAGAGGGACTTGTGAAAATGGGTCATGGATCTAGGGTGTGCCAATCATTTTTTAAAATTTTTTATTAAAAAAAAAATGGTTTTACTTCCACTGCCCCACCATTTATTAATCCTGTTATCCATATTTTAACCCCGCTATGACATGGAACATAAGGCGAGAATAAGGAATAATCCATATGAATAGTTCAAAAAAGTTGTTTGTTGTGATAGAATAAACTCTTATAATTATGTCTGGATAAACTAGGATAAAGTTTGATAACTACTATAAGGAAATGTTAGAATTGTTTATGAGGGTCTATCTGTGCTAATAGATAAAAATATTCTTTTTCGTCATTTTAAAAAAATTATCTCACCTAACAGTCTTACACAAATTTTAAAAATTGTCACATCTATTAAATCAGTCATAGATCTCTCACATTATTTCCAGATAATATAATTATCATTTAAAAAGTCATAAATTCTTATTCATCATATATCAATCATTTATTATCACTTTATCCAAGGTGAACTAAACAATAAAAAAAAATCATTTTTACGGTTTTCAATGAGAATAACAGAATAGGCAACTAAACAAAAATTTGTTTATTCAATTTGGATTGTTATCTATCCCAATATACCTATCAAGAACGAATAACCCAACATCACACCGGGGGGTAAAAGAATACTAAATGCACCTATGAATATATGCATTTTTTCAACTTTGAATCCCTCCACCCCTATGTGATATATATTTCCTCTCTTTTCTTTCTTCTTTCTCTCCTCCATCCATCTCCACTGTTGCCGCACACTAACACCATCACCATGACTAAGAGTCTACGACCTCCACACCACCACTGCCGCCACCACTGCCTACGGCATCACCACCGCAGCCCCTACCACATCGATCACAACAGCCACCACCACCACCTACGACATCACCACCACAGCCCCCTTCCACACGACCACAACAGCCACCATCACCACAACCCACTCTTCCCCTCGGCCTTCACCACTGTCGGCGTCGCATCCTCCCCCTCCGCATCCAAGAAATCCCCCCGCCTGTCCACCGCCATGGCCTCGCATGCCTCGACCTTGGGCGCGTTCTCCACCGTCTCAGTCATTGTATTGCACTGTGCAGAAGTGATAGGATGATTGGGGGGTAGTTTAAAAGATTCGGGAATGAGTAGTGGGGTGTTCATGATTTTCATTATAAAAAAAAAGGGTTTTAGGATAGTGGGTTCAAAATGGAATAGAAATCACGTATCAATTGCTAAAATTAGTTATTTATGAAATAAGTATAAACCACATAATAATTTATGTCTCTATCCAAACAGACACTTCTTGCATGATCACCTCGTGATCAATTGGTGTCCATTGTGATGAGATGGTTAATAAAAAATAACCACTCAATTATTTAGGAATGGGGAGCATGATTTAGAGGAAATGGTGACAATAGTGTTCGCATCTTATCACATGCACACATATTAAAAATTGTGGTTGGATGGCCCTGTTAGAATATGAAAAGAATGAATCAATTGTATTATTAGGGTTTGTAGCCAATATTTATAGTACAAAAGGGAAACAAGGAAAAGACTAATCTACCCTTAACCCTAGCATATATATACATTTAACACCCCCCTCAAACTCATGGTGGATCATACACCGAGAGTTTGCTCAACAAGAAATCATGCCGCTGAAGTGTATGAGACTTTGTGAAAAAGTCTGATAACTGAAGAGAAGAGAAAATATATGGGAGTGATATAGTGCCCGCAATAAAATGATGACGGACGAAGTGACAATCGATCTCGATGTGCTTCGTACGTTCATGAAATACTGGATTGCTAGCAATCTGAATGGCGCTCTTGTTGTCACAATATAGGGAGTAGACGCAGATAGAATGACGCCCATGTCAGAAAGGAGGCGTCGAAGCCAAACAACCTCAGCAGTAGCAGATGCCATAGCACGATATTCGGCCTCAGCACTCGAACGAGAAACAATGTCTTGTTTCTTGGCCTTCCAAGATATAAGAGAGTCCCCAAGAAAGACACATATACCAGTTGTGGATTTTCGATCTGTGACATCTCCTGCCCAATCAGCATCAGTATAAGCGCGAAGTTCAAGAGTAGAAGAAGACGGTAACAGCAGAGCACGAGATATAGTGCCACGTAGATAGCGTATAATCCGAAGAACTGCGGCATAATGAACAGTACGAGGGGCAGCGACAAACTGACTGACAATATGCACAGCATAGGCAATGTCAGGACGAGTGACAGTGAGATAGACGAGGCTTCCAACAAGCTGTCTATAACGAGTAACATCAGAGAGTGGTTCTCCATCGTCAGGCCGGAGCTTAGCATGAAGCTCAATAGGAGTGGGAGAAATGCGATCATCAGTTAGACAGGCACGGTCGATCAAGTCAGCAGTATACTTGCGTTGTGAGAGAAGATAACCACGCGGAGCAGAAGCAACTTCCAAGCCTAGAAAATAGCGAAGTTTGCCAAGATCTTTCATCTCAAATTGACGCTGAAGATGTTGCTTGACCGACTGTATATGAGACGAATCATCGCCGGTGATGATCATGTCATCAACATAAAGCAGCAGGATAGTACGATGAGGACCAGAGGTGTGAACAAATAAAGCTGGATCAGAGGAACTCGAAACAAACCCAGCAGCACAGATAGCATCAGTGAATCGAGCGAACCAAGCACGAGGAGCCTGCTTGAGACCATAGAGAGCGCGGTGAAGATGGCATACATGACCAGATGAATGAGGAAGACCCGGAGGAGGAGTCATATAAACCTCCTCTGATAAATCACCATGAAGAAAAGCGTTCTTGACATCAAGCTGATAAATGGGCCATTGACGAACAGAAGCAACAGAAATCAAAGTACGAACAGTTGTCATCTTTGCTACAGGAGCAAATGTCTCATCATAATCAATACCATGCTGCTGAGTGAAACCACGGGCAACCAACGAGCCTTGTGACGCTCAATCGAACCATCAGAGTTGGTCTTGATCTTATAAACCCACTTACAGCTGATAGGAGTCTTCCCTGGAGGAAGTGGTACAATTTTCCACGTATGAGTGCGTTGTAATGCACTAAGCTCCTCTGCCATAGCACCTTCCCATTCTGGAATGCCGACAGCCTCACGATATGATTGGGGCTCCAATGAGTGGAAACAGCTGAAAGAAAACACTGAAAACTAGGAGAAAAAGAATCAGAGGCAACCAAGCTGAGTCGTTGAGGAGGTCGACGAGCGCGAGGCGGATTGCGACGAGGAGCAACTGGTGCGGAAGCAGAATCGTCTTCTGGCGAAGCAGCATCAGGAACAGGGGTAGGAGTAGGCAGAACCGTCCCACGTGAATCATCCGAAGACGGCAAGGGTGAAGATGGGACTGACGAGGAAGAGTGGACAGGTACAGACTCAAAAGATGAGGATGAGAAATCAGGAATGAAAAAATCCAAAAATGTGACTTCCTCAACCGTGGATGGGGAAGAGGAACAGGAGGCGAGCGAAGAGCGTAGTATGGATGACTCTCAAAGAATGTGACATGACAAGATGTCCGAAGACGACGAGCAACAGGATCATAGCATCGATATCCTTTGATCTCATTACTATACCCAAGAAAAACACACATAGTGGAACGAGGAGACAATTTGGTACGCTCAAGAGGAGGAAGTAGGACAAAACACGTGCATCCAAAAACACGAAGACGAGAATAATCAGGAGGACTATGATAAAGACGCTGAAAGGGGGAGATGCCAGCAGTGATAGACGAAGGAGTGCGATTGATGAGATACACGCTTGTAAGAACAGCCTCACCCCAAAACTGAACAGGAACAGAAGCAGAGAGGAGTAAGGACCGGGTCGTTTCGAGGATATGACGGTGTTTGCGCTCAGCAACCCCGTTCTGCTGATGAGCATAAGGAGTGGAAAGCTGCGGTAGAGTGCCTTGGGAGGATAAAAAATCACGAAAAGCACGAGAACAATATTCCCCCCCACAATCAGAGCGAAACACCTTGATGCGTTTGGAAAACTGAGTTTCAACCATTGTAGCAAAAGATTTATAGATGGGTAACAATTCAGAACGACTATGCATCAAATATATCCAGGTAAAGCGAGAGAAATCATCAATAAAAATAACATAATAACGGTTACCCCCTTTAGAAGGAATAGGGGAGGGACCCCAAACATCAGAGTGAACTAGATCAAAAGGAGAAGCAGAAATGTGTTTACTAGTAGGAAATGGAAGAGCCAAGTGTTTTGCCAACTTGCAGCCCACACATGGTTGAAGCTCAGTTTTTGAAAAGGAACCTAAAACACCGGTACTTATTAGATAACGAAGTCGTGGAGGAGAGATATGACCAAGACGGCGGTGCCATACATCAAAGGAGGAAGGAGAAGAAGAAATCAAGCGAGCAGAAGCTGCGGAAGACGAAGGAATATGAAGATGATCCATGTAGTAGAGCCCACCGCGTCTAGAGCCTGTCCCAATCTGCTTCCCCGTACGACGATCCTGTACAGAACAAGTAGAAGAATCAAAAGTAATGAGACAATCATGATCCGCAATTTTACCAACAGAAAGCAAATTTAGTGATAGACCAGGAACATGAAAAACATCAGGAAGTTGAAATCGATGAGAAGGATCAGCAAGAGAACCAGAACTCGACACAGACAGAGGAGTCCCATCTGCCGTACGAATAACAGGGGTGGGAAACATGCGAGTAGGACAACGAATAAAGGATGCCTGAGAAGTCATATGATGGGAAGCCCCAGAGTCAAGAATCCATGAGGAGGTGAGGTTACCTGTCGCCGCAGTAGAAGCAGAAAAAGGAGCAGATGAGTCACTACCAGTCACTGAGCGAAGCATATCGTGAAGATGTTGTTGTTGAAGGTGGAGCTGCGCAAGACTCTCAGTGATCTGAGAGGAAGAATATGCCGGCGGATCAGTAAGAAACTCAGATGCAACGGCAGCTGCAGGTCGAGGCTGATAGCGACGTGGAGGAACTGTAGGAGGTGCCCGAGGTGCTTGCGCCCGAGGCGCTAGTGCACGTGATGCTGCAGGATCTAGCGGACGAGGTGCTGGAGGAAGCGCTCCAGGAGCTGAAGTGCGAGGTACATAAACAAGAGGAGCACCATCACGAGCACGCTTACGACATTCAGATTGCACGTGTCCAAATTTATGACAATAATGACAAGTGACCCGAGTGTAGCGATTGTCTTGACGATGTGCAACATTGACAGAACTGTGATCAACGATAGGCGGAGTGACAACAGTGCGAAGACGCGTCTCCTCAGCAACTAACTCAAAAAGAACCGTATCAAGAGACGGTTTGGGAGAACGATGAAGAATCTGTGCACGAATAGCCTCGAACTCAGGACGAAGACGCATCAGAATTGGTACAATCGTTGACGATTACGGTACTCACGATAGCGTGTCAGAAAAATACCCTCCATCTGAGGATCCATAGGTGCGAGTTGATCCCAGTAATCAGATAAAAGAGAATAAAAATCACGAATAGACAGCTCCCCTTGATAAGAAGTAGAAATGGCCTGATGTAGATAGAATTCCTGAGCACCATCGGTCTGCGTATAGAAATTCTTCAGAAAGTCCCAATATTCCTTGGCTGTAATAAACGGCTTCAAATGTTTACGGATATTTGGAATAACCGAAGAAGCAATATAAGCTTTCACCGGAGAATCGGCCTCCTTCCATGTCAACAAAGCCTTAGTATATGCCTCAGCTCTGGCCTTGATGGTTGTCTCATCAGAACCCGGTGGAGATAGTTCAAGTACAGGAGCTAGATTAGTGCCAGTAACATGACCCAATAGGCGACGATAATCAAGCTGAAGTTCAAGACTAATAGACCAGACATCATAATTGTTACCATCAAACTTAACATCGATGATCTGAGTGTTATCCGTAGCCATAATAGGCAAAAAGAGAATAACAGAGAAAAATATATGCCTCGGATGATGAAAATAGTCACAGATGCGTGCAGAACGAAAAATGGAGCAAAATGAGTACCAATATGACTATATTTGGAGTCCGAATGAACCCGTAGCGGCCGAATAAAGAAAATACCGAAAAAGGCGATGACGAGGCGGTAAACGGGTCGCGGATCCGGGTCGGGCAGCTAGTGCCGGGTCGGGTCGGTGCGCTGGAACCGGGTCGGGTCGGGCGCTGAAGCCGGGTCGGGTCGGGCGCTGGGGCCGGGTCAGGACGCGCGGGCGCTGGAGCTGGACGCTCGCGGGCGCGAGGCACGGGATCTCGGGACAAATTCCCGGGAGATCCGGGATGTTGTCCGGGACCGAATCCGGGACAGGATCCCAGGAAATCCGGGCTGATCAATGCGGATCCGCGCGGATCACGCGATTCCGAGACGACGCGCAGGCAGACGCGGACGGTGCGCGTGTGTGCGGGCACGGCGCGGACGGGGCGGACGAGGCGCGGGCAGCGCTGGACGGCGCGGCAGGGTGGTGCAGCAGTGCGAGGCGGTGCGGCAGGGTGGCACAGCCGCGGCTGGGCTGCCCGAGGCGGCGCGAGAGGGCGGCGCAGCGGCTGGGAGGGGCGGTGCAGCGGCGGCGCGAGGAAGCGCAGCGACGGCACGGGGGCGGCGCAGCGGCGGCTCCGGGCGGCGCGGGGCGGCCCTTTTTTTTTTTTTTTTTTTTTTTTTTTTTTTTTTTTAAGAAACGCAGTGGCGGTGCTGGGCGGTGCAGCGGCGACACGACGGCGGCGCGGGGCGACGCAGCGGCTGCGCGGGGCGGTGCAGCGGCGGCACGACGGCGGCGCGGCGGTGGCGCGGGGCGGTGCAGCGGCGGCACGACGGTGGCGACGGTGGCGACGGCGGTGCAGCGGCGGCACGGTGGCGCAACGGCGGCGCGGGGCGACGGGACGTCGACGATCAAAGAAAAAAATTGGATTCAAGCTCTGATACCATGTTAGAATATGAAAAGAATGAATCAATTGTATTATTAGGGTTTGTAACCAATACTTATAGTACAAAAGGGAAACAAGGAAAAGACTAATCTACCCTTAACCCTAGCATATATATACATTTAACAGGCCCAACCCTATTTTGATTCATGTTTGTTTCACTTTTGATTTGCAAATTATATATTAATTTATATATTATAGATCGTGTTTTTCTACTAAGGAGACATGTCGGATACAATAAAATTGTATTACAGTAGTTTATCATATATAGTTAAGATTAACAACTGATCTAATTAGTTTCGATTATAGTAGGAACTAAAATAAATATTATCTAATAAGATAGAGACTTTAGGGGATTTATCAATTTTACAAAGACCTTTTGTAATTTTCATAAACTTTTAGAGAGCTATATCGATTTTTTTCTATAATTTTTTGTAAATGAACTTGTCCCATCGAACCATCTCAGGAATCGCCAAAGAACTTACTACTGCAAAAACTGTAATAGCCCATGGTACTAAAGATCACGGTTCACGTTAAACCGTGATTATAGCCACTAAAGATCACATTTCGCGTTAAACCGTGATATTTGATTGCTTAAAACCCACAATAATTTTTTTGACATTAACATTTGATCACGGAAATCATTGCAAAATCCGTCAGAACTGCCTCCTTCACCAAGACCGACTCCGGAAGAAAGAATGGCACAGGCCTCTGTCACCTCAAGAAGGTTCTCAAAAGAAGCCATGAAGGAGAGGCCACCACAGAGCCGGCTCATAAGAAAACGAACGAGAAGCTCGCGAAAAACCTCTTACTAGTGGCAACACTCATCATCACCGTTACCTTCCAAGCCATCTTCACCATGCCCGATGTGTTCAAGAGCGACGATACAACTGACGGTAGTTACGAAGGGACGGAAACACCGGCGTCCAGTCCACTGAAAATGATGATCAAGAGCTACGAAGAGGCAGAGGCTCTGAGATTCAGCCAAGCTTCATTCGTAATAGCGAATATTGTCGCATTCGGCTTGGCATTTATCGCAGCACTACTACTCTTATGTATCAATGTGTGGGGGTTTCCGACGTTCCAAGTCTTTGTGGCGACACTAATGGTTATATTTTCGTTCACTTCGTTGGCGTTGGCGTTCACTTTCGTGGCCTACCCGGTGCTCGTTGATCTCTACAGGTGGCAGGCCTCATTGAAAGGCCTCAAGGTCTTCTCATTAATAACTGTAATTTGGCCTCTCTTGATCGTTTGGGCCGGGAGTGTTAAGTGGGTTTGGAAATTATGGTGATCGGCTTCATTCAATCTCTATAGGGATTATGGATTTTTCTTTTTTAATCACAAGGGTTGATTCAACCTAGGGATTAGATATGGGGGGTGGTTCTTTAGACCATATGCTTGACTTAATCTAGGTTTTCATGGTAGTTTTTTTTTTTTTAAAATATATGTGTGTGTGTGTACTTCTAATAATTTATAATGTTAATGTGTGGTTGAGTTATTTACATTCTCATCATTTTTTGCTAGTTTAATTCCGTATATTTAGTGGAAGAATGTATTTATAAAAAAAAAAAAATTGATGTTTGTATTTTTTTATTTTTTTATTTTAGTACAAGAGGACCCGGACAAGGGTGACATGATCCTCTTACATAAACTGAGAGAGCCGAAGCCCAATAGGTGGAACAACATGGACCAGAGCATCACAGGGACGCCGACGTCTTTATCCACCGACTTAAAGCCGTGGGGGACAAAATGATGATTTGTGAATACTTTGAAAGATTTATTTATTTATTAGTATCCGTGTGATTCAAGTTAGACATTCATTGGGACATTTTATTTTATAAAGCTAGCCCGCACGTTATTTTTCAGATATCATTATTTTTCATTTTAATTGAATTATTAAATGCATCATTAAGTCTCACTCACAAATAAAAGTTTAGTAGGCCGTTTGAATAAAGACATAAGGTATACTAAGTTTTATATTATTCTAAGAATCTACATATATCTATCTATATTACTAATCAAAAAAAGATTTTCAACTTTTTTTTTTTTTTCATCGTCCCAATGATTTTTAAAAAATATATTATTGAATGAATAATAGTGATGAATATAATATATATACATGCACTTCCCATTACATGCGGTCGTGCACCTTTTTTTTTTTGTTATCGTGCGGTTTGCAGTCAGGGCGTCCTCTGGTTCCCATTTTTTTTTAAAAAATTTGAAAAACCGGATGAGGGCCGGGTCCTCCGGTTCCCATTTTTTTCAACTCATCAAAATCTCTCTCTCTCCTCTCTTTTTCATCTTCTCTAGCTGTTTCTTCACCCAACCCAAAAACACCAACTCCTCCTAAAAGCGCTCTCTCTCTCTCTCTCTCTTTTCTTTAAGCTTCTTTGTTTTTTCATCCACCACAAAAACTCCTCCTCCCCCCCATTGAAGGCACCCCTTCCAGCATCTCTGTCTTAGCATAACGTGCGACATCCCCTTTCTTTATGCAAAGAATTTCTTTAACATTTTTTTATGGGTTTTTTTGCATATATATCATCAAAATATATGGTATTTATTTTTATACCACCACAAATAAGCATTTATTTTTATACCATTAGAATTTTTCTTAATATAAAAATGTGTCCCTCTTTTATCTTTTTTAACTAAAATAGACCTTAACTATAATTAGTTTCTTAACCAAGAAATAAAATTGATAAAAATAACCTTAATATATAATATTTTTTTCATAATGTAAATAATTAAACATAATAATCTAATTAATTTTATGTTTTTTTTCTAAATCAATCGTGATCCATTCACCCTTACTTCTTTCTTTTTCTTCCAATCAATATCTAATTTTTTTAAAAAAATTGTATTTTGTAATATATATTATTAATTGTTCTCAAAATAATTTTATTTTATTTTTATAAATGTAAATATTAATAAGTATTATATCCATGCTAATAAATACTTTTTATGATTAATTTTTATGTTTTTGGATTTTAGATGAAATTTATCATTTTCATGTTAAAATTAATATCTTTTATTTTTATAAATATTGTATTTGGTAAGGTTAAATATGCAAAAAAAAATAAAAAATAAAGGTAATTTGGTCTTTTCTCCAAGACTTTAACAGCTTTAATAAAAATTTGGATGGAAGTTAACTAGAGTGGTAAATATGCATAAGTTCTACATATTTTAATGATATAAAAATAAATAGTTTATTTAAAGTGGTATAAAATTAAATAGCATGTTTTTATTGCAAAAAACCCTTTTGTTATTAATCTGATTATTTAGGGTTTTGATTCATTTATTGTTTTGTTTAATTACTTAGGGTTTTTTCCCCCAAACTGATTATTTGGGGTTTCGATTCATTTATTGTTTTATTTGATTACTTAGGGTTTTTTTTCCCTAAAAATGAGTTTCTAAATTGTGTGATTTTTTTTTACCCTTAGATTTTTTTTACTAACTCTTTAAAAAATAAAACTTACAAACCCTCAAAAAAAAATCACACAACTTAGAAATCCATTTTTGGGGGAAAAAAACCCTAAGTAATCAAACAAAACAATAAATAAATCAAAACCCTAAATAATCAGTTTGAGGAAAAAACCCTAAGTAATCAAACAAAAGAACAAATGAATCAAAATTGTAAATAATCAGATTAATAAAACAAATGTTAAAGAAATTCTTATCATAGGGGAAGGGGATGCTGGGCGCTGTGCTAGGCTGGGGATGCCGGAAGGGGTGCCTTCAAAGGGGGGGAGGAGGAGTTTTTTGGTGGATGAAAAAACAGACAAAATGAAAGAGAAAAAAGAAAGAGGAGAGAGTTTTCAGGAGGAGTTGGTGTTTCATGAGGAGTTGATGTTTCAGGAGGAGGAGGTGTTTTTGGGTTGGGTGAAAAAAACAGAGAAGATGAAAAAGAGAGGTGAGAGTTTTTTATGAGTTGAAAAATACATGGGAACCGGAGGACCCCCTCTTCCGGTTTTTAAATTATTTTTTTTAAAACGGGCCGTCCGATCAATGGACCCTCAATTGGACGACTCTAACTGCAAACCGCGCGTAATAAAAAAAACTGTATGACAGCATGTAATTAGAAGTGTGTGTGTATATACATACATATATATATATATATATATATATATATATATATATATATATATATATTGCAGCACATGGTTCGATATATATGATAAAGTATTATTTGCTTCGAAACTATGCACATGATTCATTTAATTGAATGATTAAAAAAAGACGGAGATACAATCAGTCTATTTGCAGTTTTGAACTGTAGCCTCATACATTATATGATAACACAATATATATTGTTTTATCATAATGTATAAAGTTCTATCATAATATATACAAAAACATTTTTTTCATTTTCTAGAATAAAAAATTCGCTATTGTATTTTAGTATTTACTTCATTTTCTATAACAATATACATTTAAATATGTGAATATATAATTTTAAAAAAATTTGGACTGTGATCGGGGCTGTTCAAGGAGTTGGACATTACTTACCTTGAAAAACAATCCCCTTAGGAGAGTAAAGAAAAATAAAATTTTTCAATAAAATGAATGTACAAGAGATCAGGACTTCGAGTCACACCCATGTCATAATGTTAACGAGACATAAGAAAATGAGTGGGAGCATAATGGTTGCCATGTGGAGATCTGATTGGCCACCAAATAACTGTAAAATAATTTAGGGAATAGCATAAGAAGGTTTGAGTTTTTAGGCACAAATAATCGCTTTCCAAGTGTTATTAGTCCCCACTCAATTAAATTGAGTTTGCTAGAAGATCTAAACTAAACACTTTCAGGATACAACAAAACTCTTAAAATCTGCGGATAGCAAATATTTCTCAATACACTAAAAACTGTTTGAACTGATGCTTTTAATATGTTCACTGAACATACTTATATAAGGCCAGAAATGCTTTCCTCCATTAAATAATATGTAGAATGAATTTTTTTTTTTTTTTTTGAAAAAAAGGTAGATGTTCGCTATCCGATTCCATTTCTGAATTCGAATTACAAACTCTGAAAGGGGGGAGAATAGAGAGCAAAACAGGATAAAACAAACATAAAGAAAACAAGAAAGTGACGGCGTCGCAAGTATCCTGCTCCTAGTTAGAAGAAGTATCTAACCGGAGGGAGGGCGATCCCCCGCTCTCACGCCACGATCCTCCTCAGCCCGTCGCGGAAGATGATCTCCTCCGCCTTCGCAATAACTCGCCCCCGGTCCCTCATGAACCCCTAAAACATACTCATCATTGTTAGAAACAGAAATAAGAGAATGAATCAAAAATATTATTATGGTTTGTACCCAATATTTATAGTACAAAAAGAGAAAAAAGGAAAAGATTAATTTACCCTTAACCCTAACACATATACACATTTAACACCCCCCCCCCTCAAACTCAGGGTGGATCATACACCGAGAGTTTGCTCAAAAGAAAGGCATGGCGCTGGAGTGTATGAGATTTCGTGAAGAAGTCAGACAACTGAAGAGCAGAAGAAATATATGGCAAGGACAATGTGCCAGCAAGAAAGTGATGTCGAACAAAGTGACAATCGATCTCGATATGTTTTGTTCACTCATGAAAAACTGGATTACTGGCAATCTGAATGGCGTTCTTGTTGTCACAATACAACGGAGTAGGCGCATATATGACAACACCCATATCACCCAAAAGACGTCGGAGCCAAACAACCTCAGCAGTAGTGGAAGCCATGGCACGGTATTCCGTCTCAGCACTAGAGCGAGAAACAATATCTTGTTTCTTGGCCTTCCAAGAAATAAGAGTCACCAAGAAACACACAAAAGCTTGTCGTGGAACGACGATCGGTAACATCACCAGCCCAATCAGCATAAGCACGTAGCTCAAAAGCGAAAGAAGAAGGGAGGAACAAAGCACGAGATATAATGCCACGAAGATAACGAATGATCCGCAGAACCGCAAAGTAATGTGTGGTGCGAGGCGCAGCGACAAACTGGCTGACAACATGTACAACATAAGCAATATCAGGATGAGTAATGGTGAGATACACAAGACTGCCCACGAGTTGTCTATAACGAATGACATCTATAAGAGGATCACCATCATCGGGCCGGAGTTTGGCATTAAGCTCAATGGGAGTAGCAGAAGTGCGATCATCAGTCAAACAAGCACGATCGATCAAGTCCGAAGTGTATTTGCACTGAGAGTGAATATAACCACGTGGAGCATAGGCGACCTCCAAACCCAGAAAAAATCGAAGAAGTCCGAGGTCCTTCATCTCAAACTGACGCTGAAGATGCTGCTTGACTGACTGAATATGAGAAGAATCATCACCGGTGATAATCATGTCATCAACATAAAGTAACAGAATGGTACGGTGGTGACCAGAAGTATGAATAAACATAGCCGGATCTCAAGCACTCGGAACAAACCCAACAAAGTGAATGGCCTCAGTGAATCGAGCAAACCAAGCTCAAGGAGCCTGTTTGAGACCATAGAGAGCCTGTCGAAGATGACATACGTGTCCAGATGGATGAGAAAGACCTGGAGGGGGAGACATATAAACCTCCTCTGATAAATCACCATGAAGAAATGCATTCTTGACATCGAGCTGGTAAATAGACCACTAACGGACAGAAGCGACATAAATTAAGGTGCAAACAGTAGTCATCTTGGCCACAGGAGCGAAAGTCTCATCATAATCAATCCCATGCTGCTGAGTGAAACCGCGAGCGACCAAATGAGCTTTATGACGCTCAATCGAACCATCTGAGTGAGTCTTGATCTTGGAGAACCACTTACAACCAATGGGAACCTTACCTACAGGAAGAGGGACAAGATCCCAAGTATGAGTGCATTTTAATGCACTAAGTTCCTCTGTCATAGCATGCTCCCATTTAGGAATACCAACTGCCTCGCGATATGATTAGGGCTCCCAATGAGATGAAACAGCTGCAAGAAAGCTCTGAAAATGGGGAGAAAATGAGTCAGAAGAAACTAGACTTAGACTCTGAGGAGGACGACGATCACGAGGTGGATTGTGGCGAGGAGCTGGTGCGGGGTCGACCGCAGGTGCATTGTCGACTGCCGGTCGAACAACATCAGGCACAGAAGCAACAACAAGGGAACTCGGCTCACGTGAATCGTCTGCAGGAAGAGATGACAAGGTCGTAGATGGGACAGATGATAGACTATATGCGGGTGGGACAGACGATGGCAAGGTCATAGATGGGATAGGTGAGGGATTGGATGCAGGTGAGACAGACGATGGCAAGGTCGTAGATGGGATAGGTGAGGGATTGGATGCAGGTGGGACAAACGATGGAGAGGACTCAAGAGTCGAGAAATCCAGAAAAATAAGGTCATCAATGGTAGATGGAGGAAGTGGAGCCGGAGGTGATGGAAGAACATAATAAGGAAAATGCTCCCAAAAGGTGACATGACAAGAAATGCGAAGACGTCGTGCAACAGGATCATAACACTTGTAACCCTTATGTTGAATACTGTATCCAAGGAAAACACACATAGCAGAACGAGGAGAAAGCTTGGTGCGTTCAGTGGGAGGAAGAAGAACAAAACATGTGCAACCAAAAACACGAAGACGGGAATAATCAGGAGGCTGATTGTGAAGTCACTCGAATGGCGAGATACCACAGTAACAGATGATGGAGTGCGATTAATGAGATACACACTTGTGAGAACAGCCTCACCCCAGAACTCAACAGGGACCGATGCAGAAAGAAGTAAAGATCAAGCCATCTCAAGAATGTGACGATGTTTTCGCTCAGCAACTCCATTTTGTTGATGAGCATAAGGAGTGGAGAACTGAGGAAAAGTGCCTTGAGATGCCAAAAATGCACGAAAAGTCTTAGAACAATATTCACCACCACAATCAGAGCGTAGCACCTTAATACGACAAGAAAATTGGGTCTCAACCATGGTAGCAAAAGAAGTATAAATACGCAATAAATCCGAACGACTAGACAGAAAATAAAGCCAAGTGAAACGAGAATAGTCGTCGACAAAAATAACATAATATCGATTTCCCCCTTTTGAAAAAATAGGAGATGGGCCCCAAATATCAGAATGTACTAAATCAAAGGGAGACTCAGAAATATGCGAACTTGAAGGGAAGGGGAGAGCCACAAGCTTATCCAATTTACACCCCACGCATGGTTAAAGATCCATACGAGAAAATGATCCTAATGCACCGGTGCTAACAAGATATCGGAGTCTAGGCTGAGACAAATGGCCAAGACGACGATGCCAGATATCAAAAGGGGAAAGGGGAGGGGAAGTTGTATCTAACCGAACGGATGCAGCGGAAGGCTGAGGAACATGAAGCTGATCCATGTAATAGAGTCTACCTTGTCGTCGTCCAGTCCCAATCTGTCTCCCGGTAAGTTGATCCTGAACCGAACAAGATGATGAATCAAATGTGATTGTATAACGGAGGTCTGCAAGCTGACTGACAGAAAGCAAACTCATGAAAAGTTTAGGAACATGCAAAACATTTGGCACACTAAATCGATGAGAATGATCAGAAAAAATGCCAGAGCTCGAGAGAGACATAGGAGAACCATTAGCAGTGCGAATAAGTGAAGGAGAATGTGGTGGTGTACAATTAACAAGAATCGATGCATCCGATGTCATATGATGGGAAGCCCCAGAATCAAGGACCCATGAGGTAATCGATATACCTGGTACGGGAGTAGAAGCAGACTGAACGGAACCAGAAAAATCTATACCAATCAATGATCGTAATATAACATAAAACTGTTGATCTTGATCTTGTAGCCCCTTTAAATATGCAATAAGTTGAGCTGTGGTAACCTGTGACTGAGCAAAAGTAACGGGAGGTGCAATTGATGTACAAATCTGATCCTGACAAAGAGAAGATTGAGCAGACGACTAGATTGACAAGGAGAAAGCGGCATCTCGAGCACGTTTTCTAGCCAACTTGCGGCAATCGAGGGTCACATGATCAGAGGAGTGACAATATATGCAATCCATAGTACTTGCACAGCAATAAATCAAAATAAACAGTATCTGATAGATCCAAAACAGTTATAGATGCGTAGATCATGCAAAGCTGATCAAAATGACTACCAATATGACTATATTCGGAGTCTGGATGAGCCCGTAACAGTCCAGGAAAGAAACGCGACGTAACGGTCTAACTGCTGAGTCGGGTTGGGCCGAGCTGAGTCAGCTAGACGAGTTGAACAAGGGACGAGTGGTGGCCGAGTTGGAGCGGGTCGGCTTGCCGAGTGACTCACCAGTCGGCTAACGAGTCGGATGACTAGAATCGCATGAATCAAAATCACGTGAATCACGTGGATTTATTCAAGCAATTTGATGCACAAGATCTTCACGCGGATGCCGCGGACGTGATCCTCTAGATCTCACATGGGCTGTTCTACCGGACGGGCTGATCTGTTGGGGCGTCGCTCGGGCACGCGGACGGGGGTGACGCTCGGGCGCGTGGACAGGGACGGCGCGCGGCGGACTGTGGTGCGCAAGAACGGCACGCACGGAACTGGGCGGCGCAGCAGGGCGGATCTGGGCGGTGCAGCCGTGCGTAGCAGCGGCGGCAGGGCGGATCTGTTCGGATATGGGCTGCGCGGCAAGGCGGAGCAGCGGCGGCACAACGGCACGGTGGTGCAACGGGGCAGCGGGACGCGGGAGATCTGCGCAAGGGAGCGGCGGGGCTGCGGGGGGGCTGCAACAGGGGCAGTGGCGGGGCTGGCACGCGTGTGCGGCGATGCACGGCAGCGGCGTAGGAGGTGCGGCGACGCACGGCGACAGAAACACGGACTGAGCGACGGACGTCGAAATGTCGAAAATCGCTTGAACAGAAAGAAATGTCAAACAAAAAATCAAAGAAACGAAAAGATGGATTCAAGCTCTGATATCATGTTAGAATCAGAAATAAGAGAATTCTGATACAATGTTAGAATCAGAAATAAGAGAATGAATCAAAAATATTATTAGGATTTATATCCAATATTTATAGTACAAAAAGAGAAAAAAAGAAAAAATTAATTTATCATTAACCCTAACACATATACACATTTAACAATCATATTCTCATTGTAGACAACCTCGTTCCGAGTGCGCCGTATGGTCTACGCTCCCATTATTGAAAATGCTTTCCTCCATTAAGCAAAACTTTCCATTAGCTACTCCTTGTATAGAGACCCAAACGTGCACTAACATCATTGCGTGTTCTGTGTGTGTGTGTGTGATTTGTTCCTCAATCAAAATGTACTAACAAAAATTATTCAGAGCGGCTCAGAAGTTGGTAAGCTCGCAGACTACTTTGCGAAGAAGCTGTGCCAGAGACGTCCATTACTCTTAGTGAAAGATAACAAGGAAGGGAACACTCCTCTCCATTACCTGATGAAGACGCAATGTGATGAGTCCCTCCCTTTTCCTAAATGGTTCTTTGGCTCCCTCCCTCTGCTGGCTGGGTGAAGATAAACTCAGACGGTTCCAGAGGCGATGATAGGTTCGGATATGGAGCTATCGTTCGTGATCCCAATGAGGACTGTCTAGCTGCAGTTGCTGTAAGATCTTGTGCTGCATCTATCAACATATTGGAACTCCAAGGAATGGCTTACCACTACAACAAATTTGATTATTAGCTACGAACTTTTAGCTACGAAATTGAATTTCGTAGCTAAAGGAGACTTTTACCTGCGAAAAATTGTTTCGTAGCTAATAGTGGAACCTTTCTCTACGACATTATGTTTCATTGCGAAAGATATAACTTTTTACTACGAAATCGCACTTCCGTAGCAAAAGATATGCCCTGTAGCTGCGAACTTGAATTTCGTAGCAAATGATCGGACTATTTAGCTACGAAAGTGTATTTCGTAGCAAAAGACTTGACTTTTAGCTGCGAAATGCTTGACTTTTTGCTGCGAAATTGAATTTCGTTACAAAAGTTTTAGGGATTTTCAAAAAATTTAATTTGTTACAAAATAAAAATATGATCTACAATGTATCATTATCAGACTGAGATCTTTTGAGTATAAATACTTTCTATAATTTGGTTCAAAACATATATAATAAAATTAAAATATTATTTATTATATTGGACAAAGAGCGAGGTCCCTTTTCATATATATTTTTCTATTTATTCAGATATGTATAAATAGAAAAAATAGATAAAAATTAGTATATTCAATCTAGATATATACTTTATTTTCTACACTAGTCCATCATCGAATTAGATGATTTATTATATTAATTGTGTTTATCATAATTAAATATTCTGAAAGACATTTGAATTTGGATGATGCATGTGCTTGATGAACTCTTTCCCAGAGGACATTATGTAATTGATTGAGGTTCGTTGATATCAAATTTGAGTATATTCATTTTGACATTATATACAATTCGCTTGTTCTTATCTTTATTGAGTTCAATGTCAATTAGATTTTTAGTTATCGCTTATATATATAATGTGTATATATTAGGAGGAAGTACAAACAATATCTAGCACAAATATATAAAATGCCAAATCCAAAGCCCAAACCAAACACTTAACCAAGGCACACCATTATTTCAAACAAGTGATCATCATCACAGTCATACATTCAGTGTACCGTCCAACCCCAAAACACCGTATCTCCACCGTCTAAGTGAATTAAATATCATTTTTTTATATACCATACATTTAGTTAGGGATAAAATTATTATTTTAAAAAAAATGCACATGTTATATTGAATTCCACTAAAAAATAAAATGATTATTCATATGACAAGATTAATTTTTTTTTATACAGATAAAATTCAAGAGCATTAATTACAATACCTTGTATTACGATACCTCGAATTGTAGTATGCTTTAATAAAAAAAATTTATATTTTAGCCAAATAATCCTTATATATATATATATATGTACATATATATATATAAGAATTATTTGGTTAAAATATAAGTTTTTTTTATTAAAGCATACTACAATTCGGGGTATCGTAATACAAGGTATTACGAGATATATATATATATATATATATATATATATATATATAATACCTTGTATTACATATATGTACATATATACATATATATATATATATATATATATATATATATATATATACACACACATATATACATATATATATATTATGTATATATTAGGAGCGAATATAAACAATATCTAACCCAAATTTATAAAAATTCAAACCTAAAGTCCAAATCAAACAAACTCTTAACCCAAGCTTGTTTCGCGAATAATAAAGGTGAACAAGGGAAAAATAAGCTTAATTCTGAAAAAAAAAAAAAAAAAGCATTTGTTTAGCTTTGATAAGTTTCAAAAATGATGTCATAAAACAAAGATAAAAATAAAAAAGTCTCAAATTTATAGTCAGAGTAGTCAATTATTTGTCCAAATCTATTGTAATTATAAAAGCAAAAGACCAAGAAACTAAACAAAAATCATCATATTCTCCTATGTCCCCAAACAAGCATATGATGCTTGAATGAACATACCCAAAACACACCTGGGTTTTAGGGTTTCTCTCTCCCCGAACAAAACAAAACATTTTGGGGGTTCTCCCTCTCCAGACAACCTGCGGCGATTTTGGGGAGTACGCTCGCAATCGCCGATTCAGCGGCTCGTTGGGGAGTACGCTCGCAATCGCCGATTCAGCGGCTCGTTCCAGCTCCCCACAAAAAAAAAAAGAAAAGAAAAGAAAAACTAGGAGGGTTTATGTAGAAAACGTTTGGATAGGCATTTTGTCCCTCCTTTGGAACTGAGGCAACTTTGTATTTTCCAGAGGAGGGTTTACGTAGACCAGGTTCTACTTATGTATCACATTTTTTTTATGCAAATGGGCATCTTTAGGAAATGTGAGAAATGTGAAGAGATCACAGCACTTGTTTTGCGTTCATTAATTATGCAAACATTGGGTGTGTCACTAATTCAAATGAATTAAAGCATTTCAGTATGCAGAATGGAATCTAGACTTAATGGTAGTCAAAAGTCCCTGGTTTTCTGTTAAAAGCGTAAGGTGCTGTTTGGCAGCAGCGGAAAGCGGATTTTAAGTGCTGATTAATAAGTGCAGAAAGAGGTTATGATGATAATCTTTAAGTGTTCAGTAAAAAAAAGCGTTTGGTTCTGTGCTAAATTTTATGCAGTTATTTAGATAAGTGTGTTTGGTTAACCAAGTAACATATGTGCTTATTGGAAGGGTATTGTAGTCCATTTTATAAGTGCTGAATGTTATTTTGATGTTTGGTTAAAATGAAGAAAACTTTTTTTTCAAAGGGACATGAACGATCAGTGTAAAAATCAAAGTCATAAGATAATAGCTCAAAATGGATAGCAGATCATGCATCTCAATGGCTCAGCTGCTTAGCTCAATACATATTGTCAGCTTAATGACTGTCATCTCAGCAACATTATCTCAGCAACAAGAGGTGGTCATACCTTTAACACATTTCAATAACAAGTTTAATGAACACTGTTAATATTCAGTCGTTTTTACAATCCCAAATGCTTGCAGTTCTATATACCTCATGAGTCTCTTCCAATCACTATCTTGTTGAAAATTTAATATTTTCTATAAATGATATCAATTAATTCATTGGAGTATATGTTTCACCTTGAAATATATGATTTTTAAAAAACAAATAAAAACATAGACAGGAACTGTGATTTAAACTGCAAAGTGTAACATTTTCCTAAATTTAATGTCTCAAGAGTCAAATGTACCTTCAGAATCAACCAATTAGAAAAAAGTCCATACAGACATGCTAAGTAACAACATTTGGAGTAGCAACATTATAAGATTGCCTATAAATGAAACACATTCCACACCAGCAAAGTATGAAATTACTTTTTTCCCTCTTTATAAAGTGATTTGACTTAGCTGTTTTGGTGTCTGCAGATCAATTCTGACACAATTAAGCAATGGTTGCTGAATATTTAAGCCACCACAATCATAAACGATTATTTCTCATGTTAAAAGGCATTTGAGCTATATGACAAAACATTCTGCAGTGGCAGAAAATGCTCTTTAAACACTGACTGAATTACAAACACTAAAAATTACATAAAAGCATTTCCTACTTAAATAGGCATTTACACTAACAAAATAATGCCTAGCTAAATCTTCATTGATCAGTCGTGAAAACCAATACATTTGTCATATGTTAGTAGTAGACAACTCCCCTTGACATTCATGACTTATCAAAACTATGTCTTAGCGTTGCAGTAGACAGGGCCAACATGCTTGTATCCTGCTAAATCCATCTTCACCTCGCCATGGTCAAATCGATGGCTACATTTAAGAAACAACAATAAATAGCAATACTAATTAGAAAATTTGTGACAATTATGTTTAGCTGATAAACCACATGGTTTTATAATAGAAATCATATAATCCACTATGTGCATTGCCTCCAATGCCAAGAATTGTAACTTCAAAGTAGCATGATCTCCAAAGCTTATGATAGTTTTAAGTGGTCGTACGAATATCAAATCAATATAGTCAAAATCAGTAAGAAATAGATGAGTAAAACACATGTTTGATGATTCTAAATTTTTTTGGAGATCTATAACTTCAGAAAGATCATAAACTCCAAGCCCAGTCACAATGAGTCAAGCTAACTTAGAAAACACATTGAGGAATATGGGTGGTGCCACAGAATGAGAAGAAATGTGCATGAGTTTTCAGGTGCTTCACATTTTTATGTGGATACATTTAGAAGGATGAAATGGTCCGGAAGAGCTGACAACTACATTTCTCAAAATAGAGAGAGAGAGAGAGAGAGTAGAAAACCCATCCTTTTTTCCAACCGACCAGAGAAATGTCAAAACGAAACATGCAAGAACGGTCATGGTATAAAACAATGATGCATAAGGTCAGGTATACAGCTACTCATAAACACATCAATGATGAGAAACGTACTGAAAAATCACTCCTGAACCTTTGTAATGCATGACAGAATCAACAACTCAAAGACTGTGAAGGAATAAAAACAGAGGCAATGGCTGCATAATAATAAATACATACATGATCAACAAAGGGGGGAATCACAAAATTATGACTGAGTCTTCAGCCACACAATCCTGACCGAAGTCATTTGTTAGGCTGGATCTAATAGAAAAGAACAAAATTCCCTTTTGCCCCGAGTGCTTACTTTAAAATTATCTTTTATCCTTCAACGCTGGTATACTTTCAAAGTGGATTGTTCCTGCGCTGCATCAAAGAAGAAAGAGATGCTCATTTTATTTTCTGATATCAATCTAAACCATATAATCTTTAGAAAAGCAACCTACTTTCAAATCACCTGAGCAAGAAAAATTAGGGTTCAAGATACCCACTTTCAAGAAAGGGAATCACATCTTATTAGCACGAAAGCAACCAAACCCATCACATGAAATCCAAAAATTGGGTAAACCAAGATGTACACAACAACAAAAGAAAACAGAAAAGCCATTGAAAAATGCATGACACAAAACCCATTTGGGTCAAATCGATTTCGCAATGAAAATAAAGAAACCCTTTTCAGAAAACCCAAAATCCGAACAACCCATCATCCAATAACAGGTAATCAAACCAAAGACCCATAACAAGTCTCCAAAAAAAAACAAAAGCCAAAAAAGGAGGAGATTTCATGATCTACATACAATCCTAATGAAAGATAAGCCTAAAATCATGATCTAAATACAATCCCAATGTAAGAAATCAGGTTTTGCACTATTCAAAAGTAAACAATCACCTATTCAGAATCTAATCTACCAACAAAAACACATAACACACATGTCAGCCGACCTTCCAATAGATCCATATCCAAGAAACCCTAAACAATATAAATAGGTTCAGATCTGAAGAACAAAAGCCACAAAAGGAGGAGATTTCATGGGTTTTACCTTGATCGTTGGTTGGGGTGGAGTTCCAAAGCAGCTACGAAGCAGATCGGACTGTCGGGACGTTTGTTGGAGATGGTGAGAGGGAGATCGGAGTGTATCGGCGCTCTTCGTGGTCTGGAGACAGATCGAGAGGAAGGATTAGTGTTCGAGGGAGATCGATCGGCGTAGACGAAGTCACTCGATGATCCTGATCGACGGTTCTTCGCTCGGTTTTCAGGTGCTGTTTGTGTATTCGGCGCTGCGACGAGGAGGAGGAGGAGAGAGAAGATATTAGTGATGTGTTTGGTTTTTATACCCTTTGTAAATAACAAGTATTGACGGGGGCAATCTCGTCTTTTCACCCACTGAATGAAATTGCTGGATGCGATTTCCGATTTAATAAGTGCAGTGAACCCAACTGCAAAATTCCGTCTGAAAATGTCTTAACGAGGAGTAAAAGCAGTGTTTATTTGAACACAACCAAACACACTTAAGGAGGAATTTAAGCTTTAATCTAAATAAGCACTGATTATTCAGTGCTACCAAACAGCCCTAAGTCTTGGAAAATGGATTTGATGGTTGAGGACTTAAATTGCACAAACATGGCCGGCAAGCCATTGTCTGCAAAGTAAACCAGGACTTCAAGCATCTTCCTCTTTTTTGGGTTTTGTAGCAGGCCCCTCATCTGCATTTTGGAATTATATACCAAATTATTGAATATATGGTGGTAGAATTCCCACCTTTTCTCAAACAGTAAGGAGACTGAAACTTATATGTAAACTATTTGAAATGAAAACCCCAGTTGGCACTAGGATCCCAACATGTTGATTAATATGTTCGTTGCATGACATGGAAATGAAAAATGAAGCCTGATCGAACACTCATTATGACAGACCAGAAGACAGAGCAAAAGCTAAGTTGGTTACTAGAAGACTGATACTTCCTGCAATTAAAGAATTATCACAATTGATCTGATCACCTGATTGTCCATATCTTCCCAATACTGAAAATCCGCTGTTTCTTAGTCAATCATTAAATGTTTATGTTTCATGTTCAAGAATGTTAAAATTACTTTTATTGATTGTAATTATTATACATAGAAATTTGTTTTCAGTTAAACAGAAAAAGCTTGCAATAAAATGCTTAAGTTGGAGATGTGTCAGTGATCTTTAAAACGGATTTGCAATATATTACGAGAACTCAGAATTTGGTAATTTACCTGATGAAATCTTTCACAAACTTTCAAACATATATATTATATCCATGCAATCTACATGCTCACTGACACAGAGAGCCACTCTATCTGACTTGGAAGTTTGAAGTCATATGTTGATCTACCTAAAATATGGAGACAATTTGATGCTTATCCCCCGTTTCTGTTTCTTTTCTTTCCTCATCTGTTCAGTGTTTCACAGGACGGCTGGCTGTGACTTCTTTCATAGTCATGTTTTCATAAATTCATAAAGGATGGAATTATATAGTTTGATTAATTTGAGTTGTATAAATCTACATATACATAAACTTTTTATTATGATATTGTAGGGCATTGCAGGAATTAGATCAATCAGTCTTCCAAGGAAGACTATTGCATGTTATGCCAGCAAAACAACAAACCCCATCTAGTGAGAACCATGAGTAAGATGACATGATTTTTTAACTCATGAATTTACAAATTTTTTTATTGTTAAATGCTTTTATTTTGTTTGAGCTTAACTTTTAATTGTGCACTCCATTTGAACATTTTCCAGGTCTTTTGATGCTGGTGACACTGCTGGCAAAAAATTTAAGCAGCAGCGTGAGGAACAGAGGAGGGCATCTGAATTGGGTGGTGATACTCGAGCATGGAACAGTTTGTTCATGCGTCCTGATACGGTATGTTTCAGAATTATGCCAACTCACCTGTGCATATTATTATTTCTGTTTTTTTATTTGGCTGAAGTTGGTTGGGGTGTGCTAATTCTATTCATTTCAAATTAACTACCTTGTTCACAGTCATTTCTTTTCCTCTTCTAATATTGATTAGGTAGTTGACAATATTGCTCGGATATTTGGTGTTAGTAAAAGTGACGTACTTGATCCTGAAGCAAAAGATCTTGCTTCACGTCTTGCACTGGGAGAAACTTATGTGATTAAAGAGACAAAGCAAGCTTTGTTCAATGCTGGAGTCAATGTTTCTGCATTAGAAGAATTTATTTCCAGAGGTACAGACAGTGTTAAGAGAAGCAACCATGTTATCTTGGTCAAGAACTTGCCGTATAGTTCCAGTGAAGGAGACCTCGCCCAAATGTTTGGAAAGTTTGGGAGTTTGGACAAGATTATTCTTCCACCAACAAAAACATTGGCCTTGGTATGCATTTTTGTAATGTAACCGTGCAGTAGTTTATTTCTTTTGTTTGAATCTTGCTTTACTAACATAGTTTTAGAAAATACAATTTTTCTTTATATAAAAGATATAACAATTTGTAATGTATACAATTAGTATTTATTAAAATTTGGATTGCTTTTATTATTATTTTCATAATTGAATATAAATTTAATTGTAATAAAAAAGTTTTTAAAAATTCAAAAAAGTTTTTTTCTACGAAAAATTGACATTTCCCTGCAAAACATTTCGCAGGGAAAGGTCAAATTTTTTTTTATTAAATTTATAAACTTTTAGCTGCGAATTAATGTCGCAGCAAACTGTTACTTTGGGCTACGAAATAACTTTCTTGTAGCAAAAGGTTTCCTTTTGCGACGACACTATTGCGTGGCAAATGGTGTCCATCGTGGTAAAGATAGCCTTTTGCTGCAATAATATGTTCGTCGCAAAAGATAACTTTTTGCTGCGAAAATATTTCGTAGCAAATGAATACCTTTTGCTACGAAAATAAGGGTTTTTGCTACGCAATATTTCACAGCTAATGCTCTGTTTTCCGGTAGCAAATAGATTTTGCTACGAAATATTTTTGTAGCAAAAGACACCCTTTTGCTACGAAATAACATTTCGTAGTAAAAGACATTCTGATACGAGGCTTCTGCAATGATAATTGCAACGAACTCATTTCGTCGAGAAAGGTCATTAGCTACGAAAAATAGGGATTTTGCTACGAAATGTTTCGCAGCTAATTCTCGAATTTCTTGTAGTGTTATGGTCTAAAACTATGCACAGAACTGCCTAACTTCAACAAGCTATCTATCTGGGCTGAGACTGATTCAACAACAGTTGTTTTTTGGAGTCAAGGGAGAGGCACCATTCCTTGGTCAGCCTTTCGAGATCTCAGATTCATCAAGCAAACCCTTGCATGCACAATTTGCTTCATGGAGAGTATCACATATTTTTCAGGAAGGTAATAGAGTGGCAGACTTCTTGGCGGCGGCCCGTTCCTCCTTGGGTAGCACCATATATGCTCCAAGTCTTCTGGGTAGTGACTTGCAAGCATTAATCCAAGATGACAAACAAGGCAGGTCCCAACTCTGTATTTCTTCCAAGGCCCCTGGTTTTATCTGAAGTAATTCTTCTTCTCCATATGTAATCCTCCATATTTTGTCCTCTCTAGCATCAGTTCTGTAAAAGGCCCTAGAGTAGACTCTATTCTCTCTCCTAGAGCCTCTTCTTTTTTGCCTTGATGTACAATTGTAATATTTCCTCACATCAATGAAAATTTTACTTACCAAGCAAAAAAAAAAAAAATGTGATGAGTCACTCCTCACATATTATATGAATGCTTTTCTTGCTCAGGTGACTGAACCCGAGGAGGGGAGGAGGAGATTCAGGCCTTCAGGGCCAACGAAGACGGCGAGTCTGTCCTCTTTATTATCACTTCTATAGTTTTATTATTTTATTTTCTACATACAAATGTTACATAATTTTTCTTTATTAATTTTTTCGTGCGAAGCAATGACTTTTGCTAAGTTCTAATTATTTAAAATGATATTTTTTTGAAGTCAAACATAAACACAACCCAGGCCAAATCCAATTTAACTCAAATCAATCCCGGATCGAAACAAAACCTGACAGGTTGGGTTCAAGTTAAGATCCTGTGCCACATTGGTGTTCCAATTCAAGCAATCTTCCGATGTTCTCATCATTTTCTCCATTGTTATGTTGAGCAATTACTCCATAGTTTGGTTAATCAATATAATCTTTAAGTTAAATTCCATTCAACTTAATCTAATATTCACAAAATATTTCACTAACCCTCTGTTAATAGTATTTGCTTAGACATTTAAGTCCCTCCGAATACGAAAAATACATTTTTTGAAATGACATTGTTATACTCACACTCATTTCTCCTCTTCACCTTTCTTCACAATCATAAATATATCCCTCTCTTCGTCCCCTCACTGTGTTATCGATCACATTGCCTCTCCTTCACTCATTTTAGTTGTTTTGATATGTAATGATTAATAAAGTTTTATTATTTAGTTATTCATGAATAAATTGTGAATAAATGATAAATAATATATATATAAATGAAGATTTATAAAAGTTGAAAAATGATATAACATGTGATTCACTAATTTATAAGTGGTGATCGACGGGTGATTTGACATGTGAGTGGAATTCATGGGTGAAATAACACATCCCCACCGAAGGTTTGATATATCAATATTAGTTTATTCTAACTTCTTCTGATATAACCATACCCGCTACGTACTTGTAAATAAACATGTTTTGTCAGCTACTTCACCAATATTCCACCCTATTTCACATGTGTTTTAAACTTTCTCTTTTTTTTTATTCTTAATCGTGTAGAAGGTAGAACACTTATTTGTTAAAGAGCCGTTCTTGTGTGAATAGTTAGTTGTCATTTTTTTTTCTATTTTTCTAGTTGGATGTTTTCATTCTGCATATTTTATTATTTGTATTTATAATCAATAGAGTATTTGACTCATCTAATAGAAAATGAATTTTTTCTTTTTTTCTAACATTATTGACCCTCCTATCCTTCTCTTTGAGGATTTCCTATTTGAATAAAATATCGTCTATCTCCCATCCTTCATAAATAAATAAATAAAAAGATAAAAGAAAAAAAAAAAGAATAAAAAAATGATATGTTCCAGTACCATGCTTCATTTATACTTCATTTCACATGCGTGACAATCTAACCAAAGAATTAGGAAAAAAGGATTATCAATTTGTGTGGAAATTAAGTAGATTTATAGAAAGGAATTTGATGGAAGAAGGCATACATGGGAAAGGGAAACTTGTATTCACTTCAAGATGGTCCATAACTAATTAAAGCGCATGTACCGCTGGAAGCACGGCATACTTTGCTTCATGCATGACAACAATCAAGTGAAAAATTAAAGAATGAAATGCTTTAATTTCTTCCTGCATTACTCAAAGCATTCATTAGCAACTCCTTATATAAACTTCATTGTGGGAAGTGATCGAGTGAATATTTATTCATTCAATCAAAATGTCTAAACGATTATTTAAGGCGGCTCAGCAAGGAGACTTCAACGAGCTCGCCGGGACAGGCGATGACGTGCTCGAAGCCACGGACCTCGCCGAGAACACGGCCCTCCATGTCGCGGTGATGACAGGACAAGACGACTTCGCGAAGGATTTGTGCAAGAGATGTCCATTGCTACTGATGAAGGAGAACATGGAAGGGAACACCCCCCTCCATTGCGCGCTCAAGTCGGCGCGTGATGAGTCCCTCTTCATATATTTTATGAATGTTTTTCTTTCTCAGGTGGGAGACCAACAGAGGGTGGTTCAAGGCCAACAGAGACCGCGAGTCTCTCCTCTTCTTGGCCGCCGATCGCTCATCATTGGAGAGTGTGAATCTTTTGCTACAAAGTGGAGTGCCATCGGATTTTATGGGGCCCAACGGCTGGACGGCGTTGCATGCGGCCGTCTTCCGGAGGAACAAGGGTAATATACTCATCCACATGGCCAAGTCGATATATTATGAGGCCTGAGCCACGATAATTTTAAATATAACTTTTTATATTTAATTATTAATTAAATAATATTTATTTTAATTTTAAAATTATTAAATTCTTATTTAAAAAACATTCTTCTAACTTTTGGAATGCAAAATTACTAATTAAGTTTATATATTCAAGTTTTTATGTGATTCAAATAAAAAAAATATTGCTCTTTGTTGTTGTCCATACCACATAGTTTTTTTTTCATCCATAACAAACAGAAAGTTGTGTGAAGGGGCACCTTTTAGGCCTTGCTATTTCACATTCCTATTTTTTTGGAAGTAAAAAAAACTTTTAAATCCTATTGATCATGTAATTTTTTTTTTATTTTTTAGGTATCATAAAATGTTGTCAAATTTTTATTAGTTACTTTTTACCCATATCAAAATTATTATTAATTTTTTTAAAATAAATATTTTTTACAATGCATTAAGTTATCATTGGTCAATATTTGGACAAAATAATTTAGGAGTCTTTGTGCATTTGAGAGCCTTAGACAATTGTCTAACTTGCCTAATAAAAATGCCGGCTCTGTCCACCTCACAACCTTACCCCCCATTTGTGGTGAAGAATTAGTAGAAAATAGGGTTGAATATTGGAGAATAGCTTTTATTAGCTGTTTGTTTTCTCCGAATAAATTTTGATAACTACGTGTAGATAATTTAGGATAAAGCTTTATAAATATTATAAGGAAATGATCGAATTGTTTATCATGGCTTAATTATCTATTTCAATGAATAAAAATACTATTCTCTGTCATTTTAAAATTTTTATCTCCCCTCAAAATCTCACACACACATTTCAAAAATTGTCACATCTATCAAATCAGTCACACATTTCTCACACTTATTCAAGGGTATAGCTGTCATTTAAAAAGTCATAAACTTTTATTCATCCTTTATCTATCTCTTATCATCATTTTATCCACTGTAAACAAAAAAATAAAAAAATCAATTTTACGTTTTTTAATAAAAATAACAGAAAATGCAATCAAAACAATTATTGTTATCAATCTTGGTATAGCTCTCAGAGGCTAATAAGCCTATGTTATACTTAGTTTTGAATATCAAACAAATGAGTGAAATGAATATATATGTAATATAGATTTATAATTTTTTAATTATAAATTTATATTACAGATCTATGACCTGGAACCATACCCAATCACAAAAATATATACCAGGAACGACGAGTGAGCGAGGATATGGTGGGGTTTGCTAGAAAAATCATGAGGCATATGCTTTTTCAATAAAAAAAATTACTCTGTGTTTTTCACAGTTATATTCAAAATACATTGTACACGTGCTTTTTAGTTTTTTAAATTAGTAATATTATCTAATAAAATATATGTTTTAATGAAAAATGTATATTGTCCTATTTTGAATTGATTGAAACCATTTTTTGAATTTTAGTAATCGGAAGAAAAATCTAACGAGGTACATACATGTAAGAAGAACGGTGTGTAACGGTGTCTTAAAAAATGAATGCAATTATTTAAGAGTGAGATTATTTAAGAGTGAGAGAGAGAATCATACGTAAAAAAATGGGGATCACCGTTGAGGGGGAAGATGTGATTCAGTGGGTGTCTTTTATTAGGCGTATGATTGTGATTTTTTGAATTGTTTTCAACTTAATAATCTCCGGTAACAAACATGACACAACTTACTTTAAACCAAAGGACTCAAAACTTTAAACAAACACCTATATAGCCCTGTTCAATAGAAAATTTCGCTCCAACATCTTCAAATGAGTCTTTCTTTGAATCATCTAATTGAATTTTCTCAATGGTTTACTTTTTTCAAACAAATAGTATTCCTTTATTTGTATAAACAAACATTTTTGCTATTATATATATATATATATATATATATATAAGAAAGAGTGTTGATACAAGCTGACAATCCCATTTATAATCCATTTATTTTCACAGTCGTGTAATAAGATATGTATCTTCTTAAAAGTTTAGTATTTTTAAAAATTAAAATATATGCAAACAGTCCGTAACATTATTCTATAAATTTCTGTGGGACCAGGGCAAACAGACGGAGGTAGCCTTTCCAGCTTGATCGTAAGGTCAATCACGGAGGTCCCTCCTATATTAAAAAAAAAAAAAAAAAAAACATTATTCTATAAAAAAAAAATCATAGGATGATTTGCCTTCTCAAGAAATAGATCCACACCCTTAAAAAAAATAACAATAATAATCCACACAGCAAAAATATTTAAATACATGCAAAACCGGAAACATGGACTCGTAATATTTTTTTTCTTTTGTGAATGAACTTGTCTTCTCAAACCATCTCAGAAATCGCCAAGGTACTACTACAAAAGGATCCAGAGCTCAATCGCAAGAAGGATGCATCCGGTAACACTCCCCTCCACTACGCGGCAGCCTATGATGATTTGGAAATGGTGACTTGCATACTAGATAAGGATGAAGATGTTGTCACGTATAAATTGAACAAGGACGGACACTCGCCCCTTCACGTGGCGGCGGGTTGCGGGGGCGTGGACATTGTGAAAGCCCTGGTTGAGCGATGTCCGGGCTGCGTTATGTTGAAAGACAATAAGAGGAGGAATCCTCTCCATATAGCTGTTGAGGCAGGTCGTCGCAATGTCGTCGAGCACATTTTGAAAGATTCTCAGTTCGGTGGGCTGATGAGCGATCGAGATTGCGACGGCAACACCCCGCTCCATCTCGCCACCATCAAAGGCGACCATTGCATGGCACTCTTGCTCGTGTCGATGATGCCTAACATGGGCATCAACCCTGTGAATAATGAAGGGCTAACTCCTCATGACATCCTCTACCCGAAAAGAAAAACAAGGGTGTGTTTCTGCATGCATGTGTTACTCACTCATAACTTTTACTATTTTCCATGCATAAGCACACTTTAAGACTTGTTCACTATTTAGAACTGTGCACTCCCTCATGTTCTCAGATTGATAGTCTCATTCGTCGCATCATCTTACGATGCCTTGGGGGTGAAGTTGGTCCCATCCAATATGCCTTCATAAGGGCAGGTGGAATGCATGGCCCAAGACTCTGCCACCTCACGAATATACTGAAGCGAAGTAGCGGAGGCAAAAGTTGTGATAAAGAGGATGGTCGAGATGATCGGATCAAGGGATCCACGAATAGCCTCCTAGTCATGGCAACACTCATCATCGCCGTTACATTCACCGCCATCATCACCATGCCCGGCGGATTCGAGAGCGACACTAAGCCGGCGAACAGCTATGGGGGCACGGCGGTGCTGACAAAGAGGGCGTCATTCCAAGCATTCGTGATACTAGATACTCTCGCTTTCATCTTTGCATTTATTGCCGCGGGAAGACTCATATGGACCTCTGCGTGGAAGGGATTAGAGTTAAAGATAAATATGTTGCAAAACGTAAATCTGATGCATGCCGCACTCATGGCGATGACGCTCGCGTTTGGGACGGGGGCTTACTCGGTGCTCACACGTCATTGCCCGTGGCTCGGCATTGTCACCCTCATTGGGGGCAGCATTATTGCGTACATACCATCAGTTAACCTCCTCCTGCTCATGCCCTGCTATTATGAGAAGAAAAAGAAAATCACACGCGCGCTGGATTGGGCGAGGAACCAGTCTAAGTTGAAGAAAAAGCGTGTTGTTCTGTGATGGGCATCTGTTATTTATTGTAATAAAAGTATATCGTATGAACATGTGGTGTTACTATTTTATTGAACCTGATAGACATCCATGGCCAGATGTATATGGTTTATCACATTTAAAAGGAAAGAACTTGTATCAGTATCTCAATTTCAATTCAAACATTGGTTTGATTCACGCTCCATGTTATGTTCTGAGATATATTTACCATCCAGAAATAAATAAATAAAAACGGAAACTTTATCTAAAGAAAAAATAGTCCTTATCTAAAGAAATGCATTGAGAAATATACGATCAACCATCATTTATCGAATTTGAAAAAAAGTAGGAAGAAATAATTTAACGGCGTTTGTGTCAATGTAACATCCGCCATGCAAAAGCATCAGCCACAGCTAGGAGATCCCCCGTGCCTCAATTGTATGTTATGGCCGGTGGAAGGTGTGGAATGTATTGTTACAAGCAGTATATGACTGAAAATAAGAATAAATGAATTTGAAATGACTTATTAGTTGATGTAAATAAACTGGAAAGTTGTTGAGGTCTGATATCCACCATCCTCGAGACCGATTTTGCTTCTTGGTTGAATCTCTACCCAGTGTAACTAAGGGACTGTCACGCTCGTACTCTAGGATTAAATATAGCACACTATTTGATTATTGCGCACTCTAAAATTCAAACAAAAACAAGATTTGTTTGTAGAATGAACAAGAGTGTGTGTGTCCTCCTAAAATGGATGCATACCCTTTATCTAGAGTCCCAAACCCTTGAAATTTCTGCATCCATATTATTGCAATTCATGCACTCATATGTATTCAAAAGTTGATATATCACATAGCGCAGCGCAGAATGAATTTATAGAAATAAATCTCAACAAATTCATCCTCAATGATCCCTCAACAAACTATAACAAACAAAATATATTTACAAGTTACTAGAAAATAGAATTTATCTAATTAGTTAGATTAAATCATTACTAATTTAATCAATTCGGTGTCCATCCTAAATTACTTGATCGTGAATCTAACATTGTGCACAACAAGCAACCCGACTAGTTATTCAGTAGAGCAGTTGCATTCATGTCACTTGTGATTATATATAACAATAATGATTCTTAGGTCCCAATTTTTCAAGCCCTATCACAGGCCCCATGATGTGGCAAGTGTACATTGTCTATTATATCCTTTACTTGATAACTACCTTAACATGTATCCCTATGATTGTGGAGTATCATTTAATTCTAAAAATTTTGTATTTATTCACCATTAATGGATTCTTAAAATCTTGCAATAATATTTGAGAGGGACCGGAGAAACCATTGATGTTGAAACAACTGAAAATCTGTCTTGTATGCACAATAAGGAGGTTTTGCATTACGGAATTGATTTTGTTTATGAAGAATACATGGGAGCAAATCGAAAATTCTATTTTTGAGGAGAAGGCACGAAATCATTTTTTTTTTTTTTCGATTTGGATCTCACATCAATGTCTCTCGGATCAGGTTTGACATTATTAGATTCGTAAAAAAATTGTGTTTTGCTTTTTGTTTTAAATATTTAAACATAATTTTTTTCATGTATTGAATGTCATTTATCACATTTTGATTTGTTTTTGTTTCAATATCTAAATGTAACACTCGATATCGTTACATTTTATATATGAGTAGTTTGTTTAATGTTACTGCTACATTGTTGACAATGTAATTTTTCAAATCTGTTTTATATTTTTGTTACATTCGTAAATGTAACAGTCAACCGCATGCATGTATTGATTTATATTTGTTACATTTATGAATATAACATTCATTCGTGTATTGCATTTGTTTCAATGTAAATAGTAATTTATATTTGTTACATTTATTACTGTAACAGTCAAATACATATGTTTGTTAAATGTATCACACAATAAAAAAGTGTTTGACATTTTTTATAAAATGTAACTGACTATTGAAAATATAATCTGTTTCTAAATTGTTTAAACATTGCATGGAATGTAAAATATTTAGGTAGGAAAATGAAATTGTTTGTTATATTTATGTAAATGTAACAGTTCTGATGTAAATGTAACAAATCGCTGTGAGAGACGTAAATATTTAATAAAGGTATTTGATGTAATTAATTCATATAGTAACCATATGTGTTTTTTTATTTAAATTTGAATACAATAAATATCCAACTTTTTTAGTGTAATTTAGGTTCAATTATAGTTTAGGTAAGGATTTTAAAATTCAAAATTTGAAATGGTTAAATGGATTTCAATATTCATAACCGAATAGAGAAAATGGGGGGATTTGGGTTAATGAGAGAGATTTTTAATGAAGGACATATTTGTATTTTGTCATTTTACCATTTTTAAAAGTCAACAAGTCAACTAATAACAATCAATAAGGTGATGACACTTCATGGGGCTTGTTAGTGGGGCTTATATTTTGGGGCCTGGGTATCACCACTCATATATATAAACATAGCCATTTATCTAGTTTTCTTTTAGAGATCCCTGATTTGAATAAATTACAGTCTATGTTGCTCATCTTTTATCAACAAAAAAAAAAATGGTTTCTCTGTGATGCTTCATATGTATGATAAGGATTTCCATTTTTGCCGATTTTTGAAAAAGTCAGTTAGCACCCCTCTCCATAAATGATGACCATGGATCAAATCATGCGGCACCAATCTTAACAAAAAAAAAAAGGGATTTCTATTTATTTTTTTTCTTGGTAATATTAAGAGGAGCATACAGCCCTTACAAAAACCAGGGGAAGAATGAAAACAGGGGATGAACAAAAATTAATTAAACGGTTTGCATCGGAGAGATGAATCTCCAACCGCACAAACCATATATCAAAAAAAAAATTCTTTGCCACAGAATAGAATGTCCTGCATGAGAAGGAGCAATAGACATAGTACTTATGCTCGTCCTTCTTTGTCATTCTGCAAGAGCAAAGGATTTCCATTTCCAATACGCAAACAACATGTTCGAAGAGTGACTTCTTCCATGACTGGGGGAAAAGAATAAATTGTTTGCATTCGAGTTGTATAGCATTCCAGTCAGAGAGAGTTGGAGAAAACACAGTCAGTTTGTTGTCCCCTCAGTTTGAAGTGCTGCTACTGTGGGGAGTCAACCGTTGTATCCTGGGAGACCTTCGCCGCTATTCGTAAGCACTAGTGAGGTGCAAATAACGTCTTAAGGACATAAAGTCCAACTCTAGCCTCGGTCTCCTCTCCGTCAGAACAGATTCTACAACCCAGTACATTTATTCTTCTTCTATGTATTACTATTAGTTTATCTATATATATTGTTTTGTAAGCATAACCTTTTCACTGATCTACAAACATCACTCACTATCCACATAATTACCTCTTATTTTATCACTTATTTCCTTGCCAAACTAACCCTTAAGATTTCTCTTACTTGAAATAGTTTGCCTTCCAGCAAGAACATGTACACCAAAATGAATGGTTTCCTTTAAGTTGGTCCATACATATATAACTAATTAAAGCGCATGTACCACTGGAAGCACATATACTTTGCTTCATGACAACAATGAAGGTGAAAAATTAAAGAATGATATCCTCACATATACTTTGCTTCATGACAACAATGAAGGTGAAAAATTAAAGAATGATATACTTTCTTCCTCCATTACGCAATTACCAGTACTCCTTATATAAACTTCATTAGAGAGGACACAAACATGCCAACATCACAGTGCTGTGTGTGAGCATTTATTCATATATTCAATCAAAATGAGTCATTCATCATTAATCAAGCCGGCTCAGCGAGGAGACCTTTGCGAGCTCCGCCAGACATGGAACGACGACACTCTCAACGCCACAGACCCCGCCGGGAACACTGCCCTCCATGTCGCGGTGATGGCAGGACGAGATGACTTGGCGAAGGAACTGTGCAGGAGACGTCCAATGCTCCTGATGAAGGAGAACAAACAAGGGAACACCCCCCTCCATTGCGCGCTCAAGTCGTCGGTGCATAATGAATCCCTCTTTAAATATTTCATGCAGGCTTTTTCTCAGGTGACAGTAAGGAGGTTAGGAGCCAACAGAGACGGTGAGTCTCTCCTCTACTTGGCCGCCGATCGCGGATCGTTGGAGAGCGTGAATCTTTTGCTACAAAGAGGAGAGCCAACGGATTTCGTGGGGCCCAACGGCTGGACGGCGTTGCATGCGGCCGTCTTCCGAAGGCACACAGGTAGTAGTAGCAGCCATGTAGCTATACCAGTAGAATAAGTAATTTATTGTTTGATTATGATTTTAGTTATTCTCTCGTTGAAAATGTAAAGATAAATTTTTTTGTTGTTTGTTTGAAAGATAAAAAGATATAAGAATTTATAAAATGTAAAAAAATGATTTAACACCCAATTTATAAGAGGTGGTTGCAGATTGAAATTCAAATCTAAATATAGATCCTGAAATAAGGGAATAAATCCCAACAAACTCAAAACTCATTAAAATTGTAAGTGAACCATCTATTTATCCTCCATGCCAATCGAACTGTTCATGATCATGCTACATCACAAATGATGACATTTGAACCCTTTACTACTGGAATAACACAATTTGAGGATTTGCAATATCAATTATTCACACATATTTTGGGATAGATAATTATACCCAGTTATTCTACGCAAACAAACCGGTCTTTTTAGGCTTATTCACCAAAAAAAAAATTAACGCAAACAAACAAGGGCTTATAATTTGGAGAGGGTTAGATCCACCCTCTAAAGATGCAACTTCATCTCATTTTTATCTTTCATGGATGCTGTTTGCATCTTTAAAAAACTTATAATTTTCAACGCCGTGAACAAATGGGTGAATCAGTCCTCTTCAGTTGTCTAATTCCTGAATCTCCATGTGCAGCTTATCAAAAAATTATATTTTTGTAAAAATAGAATCTCTGATTTCTGCAAATGAACTTAACCCACCAAACCATCTCAGAAATCGCCGAAGAACTCCTCCAAAATGACCCAAAACTCAACCACAAGAAGGACGCATCCGGCAACACCCCCCTCCATTACGCGGCAGGCTACGACGACATTGAAATGGTGAATCTCATACTAAACACGGATGAAGACGTCGGGTACCTCCTGAACGTTGACGGACACTCACCCCTCCACGTGGCGGCCGGTTTGGGGCAGACAACCGTCGTGGAAGCCCTGATCGAGCGGTGCCCGGGCTGCGTCACGTTGAGAGACAACGTGAGGAGGAATGCCCTCCACGTGGCGGTCGAGGCGCGATGTCTCTGTGTGGTCGAGCTTTTCTTGGTGAAACACCACCCTATGTTCAATGGGTTGGTGAGGGACCAGGACTGGTGCGGCAACACGCCGCTGCATCTCGCGGCGGTGAAAGGAGATTCTGAAATGCTGGGCTTGCTATTGACGGCGGGGGCTGATGCGGACGCAAATTCTTTGAACCACGCGGGGTTAACTCCTCGCGACATCGTCGACCTGGTAAGATTTCAAACTACGATTGTTTTTAACTTTTTTTCTTTTGTTACACTCATGTTTGTTTAATTTTGGGCTATTTGTAAAAAATAGCCACTTAAAAAAAAATATTATTAAAACTAGCCGGTGAACCAAATATTATCAAAACATAACATTTGCTTTAGAAAAAAAAAAAAAAACTGGAGGTGCCATATCTTTTATGTATCGGATAGAAGGAACTCTCTTTTATACATATATATATATATAAAAAATAACTTCCGCCCTTGAAATAGAAAAGATAAAAAAAAAATATATATTTTCATATATTTCCCCATCAAATTAAAAGTATATTCCTAAAAAAATCTTTCATGATTTTTTCTACTCTCAATCAAATATATTTTAAACCAAAGGCAAATCTAAGCCATTAAAATTTAATCAAATAAGTGATAAAGAGAAACAAAACTTTCATGATTTTCTCTTTTATCAACCAAATATATTTTAAACAACAAAAAAATTCATCCATTAAAATTTAATCAAAAAATCAATCACAGGTGATAAAGATAAACAAATCTTTCATGATTTTTACCGGATAAAGAGAAACAAATCATCCATAATTTTTTCTTCTCTCAACTGAATATTAGCCATTAAAATTTAATAAAATAGATGATAAAAAAACTTAGCCATTAATATTTAATCAAAGAAGAAAAATGTTATAAATATTTTTTCTTCTCTCAACCAAATAAATGTTATAAAAATAAAATAGGTGTCATATATATATATATATATATATGATAAAAAAAACTTAGCCATTAATATTTAATCAAAGAAGAAAAATGTTATAAATATTTTTTCTTCTCTCAACCAAATAAATGTTATAAAAATAAAAAAAAGGTGTCATATATATATATATATATATACACACATACACATATATACACGCCTCCTTTTTTTAAAAGAAAAAGGAAAAAAAAGAAGCGCCACAGTTTAAATTTTTTTTATAAATAACCGGTTAGCATTGACTGTGTCCAATGCTAGAATCTCAAAATATTGGATTGGGGAAGTTATTTTTGCTAATATTCAAAATCATGGGGCTATTTTTGTAAATTTCTCTTTAATTTTTTAAATTGGATAACATTATTGAGGATTTATTTTATTTTATTTTATTTATTTTTTGGTTGATTGTTATGGGAATTTATTAACATATCGGATGATTTATTATTTTTATTTTTTATTTTCACACACAGAGTGTGCGGTTTTAGACTAGTTTTATACTAATTTTTTTGCTTTTTCTTTGGGCTCAATCATTTTACACTCTCATGTGCATTGTTAGAAATCTAGCATATGTATCATTAGTCGATGTATATCGTTAACGTTTTTTTACATTTACTAAAAATTGATTTATTCAACTTGAAATGGAACGAATACACTTGTTATCAATAGGCATGCATCGTTAAATGATATTTACTATTTTTAAAAAAATAATAACATATGTTGTCTACGTTTGGTACTGTAAAAATGACTAAAAAAATAATAACATGTGTTGTCTAACATTTTCCTTTTTCTTTTTTCCGCTTCATCACACTAGTAATTTTTAAAAAACAAAATTGGAATAAATGATATTGATCATGGCACATCATTTTTTTTAATTGCTTTTATTTTTTATTGGGTTTAGAATGGGATGATAGAACAATACAATTTGACGATATTTTTAAATTAGATGACATCATATTCATAATCACAAATCTCACTGAATTGTGGAAAGAAAAAAAAAATAATTAGTTTTTTAGTTGTAACATATTTGTTTCATTTCCAACAACATGGCAATCTCTACAAAGTTATAAATCACACAAATCGGATAGATTTATTTGATTATTATTTTATTGACTATACTAATTGAATTTCTTTTATGTTCACAGAGGGGATCCAAACACCAAGTGCATTTCCATGAACATTTTGAAGATGCTTTCATCAAGGCAGGTGGGGAGCGTGGCCCAAGCCTCTTCCACCTCAAGAAGCTGCTCAAGCGAAACAATGATGGAGAGGCTGTTATGGAGCCCATAGGTGAGGAAACTCTAGGGGGTGGCGGCGGCGGAGGGGCCGTAAAGATTTACAAGTCGTGGGCCAGTGGTAGCACTGATCATCACCCATATTTTTGCCTTCGTCATCACCATACAAGCCCGAAAGAGGAGAAATCAATCCCACTGCCCGAAAGAGCGGTGGCGGTGGCGGCGGCGGAGGCGCCGTAAAGATTGACAAGTCGTGGGCCAGTGGCAGCACTGATCATCACCGTTATTTTTGCATTCGTCATCACCATACAAGCCAGAAAGGGGAGAAACCAATCCCACCGCCCACCTTACAAGCATGCGCAAGCGCAAGGGAAAAGTGATTTTTTTATTTAATTATGTTTTTAATTATTCTGATTAAAAAATGTAATAATAAATTTTTATTATTTTAATAAAATGTAAATAAGAATTTATAAAATATGAAAAAATTATTACAATTAATTTATAAGAATTGATAAGAGTTGATTTGATAGAGTATCCACATTCTTTTAGAATCCACATTCTAAGGGTTAACTAGAATACATATATCACTTTATACTAGTTAATTCTAACATACATATTCTAATTTATTACAGCCCTTCAAATACTCATTTTGAGTCTATTCCAACTAATTCCCACTTATTCCGGGCGTATTCTTAAGCCAAACTGGAGGCTTAAAGTATATAAAGGATTGGAAGACTTAAAACATATGTAGAGTAACAAACCTGCGGATCACTTGGCGAATTGGAAACATTCCATGAGTAAGACTAATCAGATCTTTTTCATAAATAAAAAAAAAAAAAAGACTAATCAGGTTATCCTTCGTTTAACTGAGGTTTAGTCTCAGTTAAACAAACTCATTGATGATGACAGTAACAGGAGTTATTTTTTTAAGGATGACTTGATCATCACTTTTGAAATTGTAGTAGCTTTGCGGTGGCCCTCTACTCACTTGTCTGACTGTGGATGCACTCAGTCCTGGTACTGAATTCCCTCACAGATCAGGTATTGTTTAGGTAATACAAAACCTGCCATGTAATTCTCAACATCTGAACTTAAATTTTGAACATAATAGAAATTTTGATATTACCCATCAAAAAAAAGAAAATAGATTGTTGTTCAAGCAAATTTTGAAGCTTGCAAGCTATTACCTTATCGGATGGAGAGGCGACAGAAACTGCCCCTCTCAGGTCTTGTTTATGTTTGAACATTCTTCAGCATAGAGTGAACAACATAAATCAGAGTTCTTCAAGAGCAGATTACATATCTTAAACCAACCTGAACAACTGAATCATCCCAGACATGCTTCGATTTCAAATGTGCCTACCTTCACTTCTTTGATGGCACAGCATTACGCTTCCCCGTAAGTTTGATACAACACAGGGCACGGTGCTCTTATAGTGCATCACTTTAATCACCATATCAATAAATGGAAATGGTATACCTACTTTACAATATAAATTAAATATAACTTATGACATATTTTACATATGAAAATCTGATGTAAACACTCGACTAAACAATACAAGGGATGCCTCGTAAAATTATAAACGTCTGATTATCAACAATGAACACAGAACTAATTGTATAATATCCTCCTCGGGTGACTATTATAGTGCATTAACCTGCTAGAGAAAAAAATGGGATTTGAGAGGTATCACCTCCTGCGTTTTTCCATGTGGGCATGCTGTGGCTGCACCTTGGCCATCCGATCAGCATACATCGGAAGCTTAATAATCTGACTGATCTCGTCTAGCAAGACTTCCTCCGTGATGTTGTCGGCAATGCTCCGTTTTACCTGTTCTCCCAACATTCAACTCTTCCATGAGATGGCTTTTCATATTCCTCTTAATCTTGGTGTGTGCATGTGTGTGTGTTTCTCTGACCCTATCTCTTCATTAATTTCACTGTAGTATAATAGGCTTAGTCAATCAAATGAAAAATAACATGATTAGTTCTTATAGATTATTGTTAGTCTCTTCTGATAAGAGCAGGCCTAGAGGCATTTTGGGTGCATGGATGTGGATGTCAGAGAAGAGGCATGAATCTACAACTTAATAGGCATGCCTTTGTCACACATAATGCATTGTCAAACATTTGGTAACCAGGGAATTGAAGGTGGGCTTCAAAATAGCCATCTTGGGAATGAAACAGTATTGAGTCAAAGAGGATTTTTTTGTGTGTGTGTGTGTTGGGGGGGGGGGGGGGGGGGGGGGTGTGTTCAGTGTTCAACAATAGGGAAAGAGACTGCTAGGTTATGATTGACACCAACAACTGGGTTCTATCTCAGATTTCACCATCAAATAAAAGAAAAGGAGGGAGTTGCTATTGTAATTGCAGAAACTACCTCAGATCTGAACTCATCTTTGACTATTGCAAAAAGGAAAGGAAAAATAAGAGGTAGTCATTCTGTACATGAGGAAGTGACAATCATTAGAAATATATGCATCACCTTCTTGTAAGTATTGAACTCATTTGGAGTTGATTTATCCACCCGGATACGCATGCATACCCATGTTTGCTCTACTTGATCCCATGAGCACTCAATGATCTTCCCCGATAAGATGGAGACGTCCATATCAGCTGCGAGTTTAACCATACATTCTTATTCAGGACGAGGGTGAAGGATGCTATCAATTAAGAAGTGAAATTCATACGAAAGTAAAACACAAGAAAAGCTGGCTAGTGGCGTACATGCATGGAATCAACATGGCAGACTCCTTAAAGAGGAACAATGTACATAATAATTGATTCTAATCAAATCAACAACGATTCCCAGAATGGAATCCACAAGCCACATTCAAGAACTACATCATCATAGCCGATTGAGTAGATTCTTGCCAGAGAGCAATTTCTGTTTCCTTTATCAAAGAAAATGTAAAATGCGCACCAGATTATGTTAATTTGGTAAACCTACGGATCAACAATTGCCCTTGCATCAGCTTTCCACGGTAATAAATTTGATTTGAAGAGCTTCTTTCTAAAAGACAAAGGGGGTTGAAGAAGTACGCCTCTAGGCAGGCTGAGGTACGGTTGGACAACATTTTTTTATTGCAATAAAAGTGGGTATTTCAATTGTTATGTAATTATGACATATCCAAACCACTAACAGAGAAGGGAAAATAACAATTACAGAAAATGATCGCTAATTTCTTAACCCCAAAATAAAATGCTTTAGGTGGCTTCAAAACATAATTTAGTAAAATGCACAATGTACATCCATGTTCCAAATCATCCATGATTGAGACCAGGAAAAGGAAATCGTCTGTAAATATTTTTTTGAGAAAAAAGATTGGCCATTTACTAGTTAAAAAGCAGTACACAGACACAAAGCACCCGAAAAGGAAAAGATAGAAAGAAGAGAGGGAAACAGGGACTATGAAGACAATCTGTCTACAAAATCCCCATCTCCAAGAGCAAAGGATTACTCTTCTGTAAATAATGCATCAACCAGAACCAAATTTTCAAATAGAATCTTAACATCATACTAAATATAAGAACCATACAACTTATTGCAAAACCAATGAGTAGGAATAAACTATTAGCGATGGAAAGATGAAATCTCTTCAGATGATTAGGAATATCAAACCACTTAAACACCACAAAATATAAGTAGAAAACGTCAAATCATAACCATATGAAATTGAAAATTTATATAGGGGACTCAACTTGGAGAAGGGTAAGAATCATTTATAAACATTATTTGGGGGAGTGTCAGAACACATGATTCTTTTAAACAAATAATTCCAGGTTTTGCAAGATTATAAAAAGCTAGCGCAGAAAATAAATGTTTTAATGGTTCATCTCAAGCGTCGGTAGAACATTATTTTTCAAATGCCCAAAATGCAGTATTACTCTGCCTAATTACATGGAGTTCAATTTTCGATGAAAGCCCAAACCATATCTATGAAGCACAAAACTATAAAAAAAAAAAACCATAAATCCAGTGAGTGTGGCGAGGGTTGTGCCCAACCCGGGCTAGCTTCGGATACATGATCTGAGAATCCCACTTCCAAAAATGTGACATTTTGATTATAGAATATTGACGGTACGTGCTCAATATATACATTTAGACTCTTACATTCAAAACAACAAAAGTTGTATATGCAGTTTTTTTTTCAGATTTATAAAAAAGATTTGCATAAATATAAATCCTCAAAATTTTTACTGATTTTGAGAAAAATAGAAAATTACCATACTCATCTCTAAATTCAATACGATTTCCGTCCAATAGTTTCTTTGTCCCCCTATCAAAGACATAAAGCAAGAGGCGGTCCCCATTTCCAACCTGTTTGTCACATGCAGCAGATTTGTTTCAAGTTGCGTAGAAAGTATATCAAGGAACATGAGCCAATGCAAAGATGCAAATAGTGGACATGAAATTCTGCATGTACTTCTATGTTGTGTGGATTTCTTAGAACAACAAAATGAGAACAACAAAGTGGTAACACTTTTTTGGGTTTTCTTTGTTTTAAACCCCCAAAGACTTATGTTTGGTTTTATAACCCCTCACTTTTATTTTCATTGCATCTTTAACCCCAGAAGTCAATTTAACCCAACCAATCAGGTCACCATTCAATGAAGGGTCCAACATACCCCCGGTGAGAAAGTTGAGTTTTTGTTTTAAGTGGTCAAGGGCAGAATAGACACTTCATAGACGTTGGGAATTTAACCCAACTGTGGTTGAAGTTAACTTCACCAAGGGGGAAAGATACAACAAAGATTGAAACTGAGGGGATAAACAAAATATCAAGTTTGGCGAGTCTTTCAAATATTAACATCTCAAGATGCTTAAAGCAAAATTTAACATTCGGATTTTATGATCAAGAAGTGAAGGATATGAAAAGAATGAAACCTCAAATAAGAAGTCAACTGAGTTCATTTCTGGATATTTCCACTTTAAAAGACCTTGATGGGTACGAGGCACGTAAGGATCATCCCAACCCTGACAGGAAAAAATATCAGCATCAGATGCATTATTATTACCATTAAACGAAATTAACATGTGCATAAATCTTTCAACCTTAAATTTAAAACGTACAAAATAATTTCCTATCTACAACATTTGCAAAATAATGATAAGTTGAGTGCAAACATTTCCAGACAATCAGAAATTCAACTCAAAGAGAATGTAGTACTTGCTCAGAAAATATTATGATAGTTTCTGCAACGAGAATTCAAGGGTCCAGATTTGGTATGGTTATACCGTATGAGTGCCAGATTTAACCAACTAGTTCATGGCATGGAAAAGGACCGGTCTAGCAGTGAGGCCTGCAACACGATGCATTCACATTCAAGTTGAACTGAAGTCACTCTGGCATTATCCATCCCCTATCATGGCCAAATTTAGAATTACATAACAGATCCCGCAAAACAAGAGGTGCATGCCCACCAAGGTCATCTAATTCCATTCTTGTTTATGTGTGGCAGGCATCTACAATGTGCAAATTTTGTACGTTTGTGGATTAAGAAAAATTCACAGAAAAAGCAGGTAAGTGGTATGGTTAGCTCAGAAGCCTTGCACAAAAGCATTGGAAGAGATGAGTTAGAAGCATGCTAGCTGCTGCCATGTATGTTTTAGGAAGAAAATTCACTCCACAGCTAAAGTTCAACTGGGAGAAAGAAGCTTGGCAGTTGATCATAATGTCCTCATGCTGTCCATTAATATAACTAGGATGCAGACATTGTCTCCATATCAGAATAGATTTGAGATGTCCAGCACTAGATCTTCACGGGGCTGCACATTCACACAGTATAGGTGCATACAGTCATGGACTTCATTTTCTTACAATAAATTGCATTGCTTACTACATTAATATATGTATGTAAGGCTATATATCACAAGAACTGGGACACGTAAATCCATGTTGGAGGTCACATCTCTAAGAACCTGATAACATGTTTTATCATGTGAACCAAGCTTTGGTTAAGTTGGTAAGCACCTCCCACCTTTATGAAAGAGACCAAGGGATTAAATCCTAGTGAGCACCACATTCTTCAAAAAAAAATATGTTTTATCATAGGTATTTTTCTGTGCACACATCATACATGGGCATGACCCAGAGACAAAATATAATAGGACTAAAAAATCCAAACAGGTAGTGTCATTGTTACATAGCTGATCAGAAATTCAGAACCCCAATTAGATGTCCTCCCAAACTCAAAAACACATCAAAAACTTATCAACTTTTCTTGAATAACATAGAAGAAGGCTACTTAGAACTACAACATGAACCAAGAAAGAAATTACATTTTCATAATTGATACGAACAAAAGGCAACTAAATTGTCATGCACCAAAGATAATGAATTGCAGTAGTAATATTCTCATGCAAAGACGTATCAAAATTAATGCACTATGTAAAGAAGATGGTCATTAATAAATACCTGGAAAATCAGGCCATCCGCTGCATGAGAAAGACGAGGAATAAACACTTCCAAAAGCTTGGTAACAGTAGATAACAACCAAAAATCCTTCCTCCTGACCTGGTAATACCAGCAAATCCAGTTAGACAACACTCCAAATTAAATGTTAATAGGAAAATGGAAAAGCAAGAACTCATCCTAAGCATCCAGGTTTCATCATGCATACTCGGAATGGTTCCATTTCATATCTGTAGATAGGATTTCTACGCTGTCGATCAATATTTCGAGGTTCAAAAATTTCTTTCTCGAGTAATTTCCACCTTTCGGAAAAAGGGCACTGCATAAAAAAGAAATTATCACAAAATTCTTCAATTACTGATGCATTAAATTGGAGCTCTGCACTTAAAAAAAATAAAATAAATAAAAACTGGATACACACTCGGATCAATTTCACAAATGACCTAGGCTACCATATTTGACAGGCTCTTAGATCATGTGCGTTGTGCAACCGACAGATGATGGTAAACATAAATCATTGTGCAATATTTCAACACAGGTATGTAACAAAAATAACAAAACGTGACTTTTGGTCATTCAAAACCCATGTACCAGAAAGGTGAATACCAAAGAAGTGGATATAAGAAGGGGAGAGTCAGAATCTTCAGAATCCCCAACCCGAGCCAAGCATTAATGGTGGAAGGAGGGTCCACACCACAATTACTCAGATTGGAGCGAGGAGATTAACACCCAAATGTTTTCTAAAAACCTTATTTGATGGAAAATACATTCATTACGAGTGATCCACATGCACCAATACACCAGGACATACTTTTTGGATGGCTGCAGCTGGTTGGTTAATTAAAGCTCATATGTAGCTAATTAGTCCAATATCTTAAAGTTATACATGTTTTTTCAGGAACTGATGAGCAGTATTGAATCATCAAAATATACAACCAACAACTCTGTTTTACTTAGAGCATATCTTGGCATAAATCATCAAAATAAATTTTCAAACACAACATTTAACCATGATGAAAATAATTTAATGAGATAATATAATTACAATAGAATGAGAGTCAAACCTCTGATACAGACTGATTGTTGACTGCCATCAGATCATAAGCCAAGTACCTTCTCTCCAGCTTCCCATTTGGCAGCTTATCTATGATCATCTCCCCATCAAGTAAAGTTAAGTGGTGAAACTTCTCACTAGAGTCCTTGCAAGATCAAAAGCCACATCAGTTTAGAGATTACTTGTAAGAAGAACAGTTACTTGTACTAACTTCGAACATAGCAGACATATGCGATCATGCAGTCAAAATTTCTTGATGAAAACAGAACTAGATGCATGCACACCTCATTGATAGATCTTGAGGGAAATCTCATCTGCACCCTCCTAAAGCAGAAATTCCGATCTACCAAATAACAGCCATCATAAGTGATGAGCATCATATATCTCGTTCCATCAGCCTTCCATGTAGCATAATAGTAACGTTGTCTAAGCAACTGCAGATTATCCCTTAAAACACAACAATGAAAATTTAGGGCATCACTATTGGTGCAATCCCTAAATTGGGCAAGGGAAAAAGCTGAATTCAAAAGCTCAATCGAGAAGGCACCTTAAATTAGTTTCCCTTGGTTGGGACAGCATCCAATGCAATAATGAGTAAACAGATCAGAAAATTACATTGGAAGCATCTACCAATATGGCATAATTCTTTTGCAAAATAAAACATATTCTCCAAACATTCACTTGAACCTCGTATACAATATCTTGTAAAACAGGAAAGTCCCCAAACCTCCTCAGGCAAGAGCAGTTAAAATTTTATCACACTTAAATATTCATCATTTTTAATCACTGATCCCAGCAAGACTACTACCCAACTTATTCAAATGAGTTGACGCAAAAAGATGAGTTAGTTTCCACCCAATAAATAAGGTCTCCCAAATGTTGAACCCACTTGGATGTTCGGCACTATGGTTGATTAGAAATGAGGTTGTTTTAAAAATAGCATCCCTACTTCAGAAATATTGGGAGGCCATAGCTGGCCTTATTAAGGATTGGGCAGTTCCTTGTGCAAGGGCTAAAATTATGTGTTTTTTTCAGGCAAACCGGTGAATATTGAGTAGCTGCTTGTTTGTCAGCACCTGCGGCGCAGTTATTACTTATTAGGAGACTCCTCATCTAATTCTCTTCTTTTATGATTTTCTTTACTTTTATTGGAATTGTAACCCAGATTAATAAAATTTAATAGTAAGTCCCAGTTATTTCTTCAAGTATACATATATACACACAAACATAAATATACAAATACACATACAAGCATGTCTGTGTGTGTTTGATTCGTTGCTTCAGATTGAAAAATCAATCTCACATATAAATTCCTCAAATAACATCATTGCGTGTTCTGTGTGTGTGTGTGTGTGATTTGTTCCTCAATCAAAATGTACTAACAAAAATTATTCAGAGCGGCTCAGAAGTTGGTAAGCTCGCAGACTACTTTGCGAAGAAGCTGTGCCAGAGACGTCCATTACTCTTAGTGAAAGATAACAAGGAAGGGAACACTCCTCTCCATTACCTGATGAAGACGCAATGTGATGAGTCCCTCCCTTTTCCTAAATGGTTCTTTGGCTCCCTCCCTCTGCTGGCTGGGTGAAGATAAACTCAGACGGTTCCAGAGGCGATGATAGGTTCGGATATGGAGCTATCGTTCGTGATCCCAATGAGGACTGTCTAGCTGCAGTTGCTGTAAGATCTTGTGCTGCATCTATCAACATATTGGAACTCCAAGGAATGGCTTATGGTCTAAAACTATGCACAGAACTGCCTAACTTCAACAAGCTATCTATCTGGGCTGAGACTGATTCAACAACAGTTGTTTTTTGGAGTCAAGGGAGAGGCACCATTCCTTGGTCAGCCTTTCGAGATCTCAGATTCATCAAGCAAACCCTTGCATGCACAATTTGCTTCATGGAGAGTATCACATATTTTTCAGGAAGGTAATAGAGTGGCAGACTTCTTGGCGGCGGCCCGTTCCTCCTTGGGTAGCACCATATATGCTCCAAGTCTTCTGGGTAGTGACTTGCAAGCATTAATCCAAGATGACAAACAAGGCAGGTCCCAACTCTGTATTTCTTCCAAGGCCCCTGGTTTTATCTGAAGTAATTCTTCTTCTCCATATGTAATCCTCCATATTTTGTCCTCTCTAGCATCAGTTCTGTAAAAGGCCCTAGAGTAGACTCTATTCTCTCTCCTAAAGCCTCTTCTTTTTTGCCTTGATGTACAATTGTAATATTTCCTCACATCAATGAAAATTTTACTTACCAAGCAAAAATAAATAAATAAATAAATAAAATGTGATGAGTCACTCCACACATATTATATGAATGCTTTTCTTGCTCAGGTGACTGAACCCGAGGAGGGGAGGAGGAGATTCAGGCCTTCAGGGCCAACGAAGACGGCGAGTCTGTCCTCTTTATTATCACTTCTATAGTTTTATCTTTCAGTGGTGATACCCAGGCCCCAAATTATAGGCCCCATTCACAAGCCCCATGAGGTGTCATCACCTTATTGGTTGGCTTGTTGACTTTTCAAAAAAGGTGAAAAAGCAAAAACCAAAAATACCCCTACTTAAAAATGCCTCATTTTTTAACGTGCAAATCAAAGAATCCCTAATTCTCGTTCATTAAATAACCATCCCCGATTGTCTCGGTTAATCACAACAAACATTCAAATGAAATCATACCATCTAATAAAATCTAGGTAAAAAAAAACCCAATTGTTTAATCGAAACCCCCTTTCTTTTCCGTTTCGACGATCCAAATAGAAGAATTTTTTTTTCTTTTGCATTCCCAAAATCTGTTCTTCAAATATTCTTCAATTCAATCCGACGATTCTTTGCCAATATTTTAACATCATATTCAAACAATGATGACGAAAAATAAACATTTTCTGTTTTTGTTCCTTCCTTTTAAAAAAAAAACGATTTAAAGTTTTTAAGCGATTATGAAGAATGAGACATTTTTTGTTTCTTCATTCCAAAAATGTAACAAACAATTGTTTGTTCCTTCCTTTTTTTGTTACATGTAATCAAAACATCTAAACCATAATCCAAAACCTAATCCAATTTGTGTTACATTACTCCAAAATCAAATCAGAAAACTAATACAATCTGTTACATTTAGAGTGCAAATGTAACAACTATTGAGTAAATGTAACAACTATTGAGTAAATGTAACAACTATTAGGTAAATGTAACAACTATTGAGTATGTACTTATAAATGTAACAACTATTGAGTATGTACTTATAAATGTAACAACTATTGAGTATAAAATAAAAAAATTTTATTTTTTAAATTGAAACATGCAACATAGATTAAATATGTTATCATCAAAAATTTAATTTTAATTTCAGTTGTGACTTTCATTCAAATAAAATCAAAATATTAAAAAAACATGACAAACCTGATTCGGACGACATTGATGGGAGATCCAACTCGAAAAATATTAAAATTGTGGGACTGCTACAAGACGTTCATCATATATGATTCGGTTTTGATTGCTGGAAATCGAAAATGATCGACAATTGAAATTCTCCACGATCTGCTTTCATTCATTATTGAACTTTGATAATCGCATTCATTATTGAACTTTGAGATTGCTACGATTTATTCCTCTAATATGATTCGGTTTTGATTGCTGAAGATCAAATAATATCAGCAATTCTCCATGATTAGCGGTTGTTAATGACATTCAATGTTGACGCCCCATTTGGAAAGAAATCGTAACCGAATCAGTGCTTCCTAAAAACAAGCGTTAAGGGTATAAAAGACAATGTACACTTGCCACCTCATGGGGCCTGGTTTGGGGCCTGTGAAGTTGGGGCTTGGGAATCATTATTGTTTATTATTTTATTTTCTACATACAAATGTTACATAATTTTTCTTTATTAATTTTTTCGTGCGAAGCAATTACTTTTGTTAAGTTCTAATTGTTTAAAATGATATTTTTTTGAAGTCAAACATAAACACAACCCAGGCCAAATCCAATTTAACTCAAATCAATCCCGGATCGAAACAAAACCTGACAGGTTGGGTCAAGTTAAGATCCTGTGCACCTCTAACCACATTGGTGTTCCAATTCAAGCAATCTTCCGATGTTCTCATCATTTTCTCCATTGTTATGTTGAGCAATTACTCCATAGCTTGGTTAATCAATATAATCTTTAAGTTAAATTCCATTCAACTTAATCTAATATTCACAAAATATTTCACTAACCCTCTGTTAATAGTATTTGCTTAGACATTTAAGTCCCTCCAAATAGGAAAAATACATTTTTTTGAAATGACATTGTTATACTCACACTCATTTCTCCTCTTCACCTTTCTTCACAATCATAAATATATCCCTCTCTTCGTCCCCTCACTGTGTTATCGATCACATTGCCTCTCCTTCACTCATTTTAGTTGTTTTGATATGTAATGATTAATAAAGTTTTATTATTTAGTTATTTATAAATAAATTGTGAATAAATGATAAATAATATATATATAAATAAAGATTTATAAAAGTTGAAAAATGATATAACATGCGATTCACTAATTTATAAGTGGTGATCGACGGGTGATTTGACATGTGAGTGGAATTCATGGGTGAAATAACACATCCCCACCGAAGGCTTGATATATCAATATTAGTTTATTCTAACTTCTTCATATATAACCATACCCACTACGTACTTGTAAATAAACGTGTTTTGTGAGCTAATTCACCAATATTCCACCCTATTTCACATGTGTTTTAAACTCTCTTTTTTTTTTATTCTTAATCGTGTAGAAGGTAGAACACTTATTTGTTAAAGAGCCGTTCTTGTGTGAATAGTTAGTTAGTCATTTTTTTTTTCTATTTTTCTAGTTGGGTGTTTTCCTTCTTCATATTTTATTATTTGTATTTATAATCAATAGAGTATTTGACTCATCTAATAGAAAATGAATTTTTTCTTTTTTTCTAACATTATTGACCTTCCGATCCTTCTCTTTGAGGATTTCCTATTTAAATAAAATATCGTTTGTCTCCCATCCTTCATAAATAAATAAATAAAAAGATAAAAGAAAAAAAAAGAATAAAAAAATGATATGTTCCTGTACCATGCTTCATTTATACTTCATTTCACATGTGTGACAATCTAACCAAAGAATTAGGAAAAAAGGGTTATCAATTTGTGTGGAAATTAAGTAGATTTATAGAAAGGAATTTGATGGAAGAAGGCATACATGGGAAAGGGAAACTTGTATTCACTTCAAGATGGTCCATAACTAATTAAAGCGCATGTACCGCTGGAAGCACGGCATACTTTGCTTCATGCATGACAACAATCAAGTGAAAAATTAAAGAATGAAATGCTTTAATTTCTTCCTGCATTACTCAAAGCATTCATTAGCAACTCCTTATATAAACTTCATTGTGGGAAGTGATCGAGTGAATATTTATTCATTCAATCAAAATGTCTAAACGATTATTTAAGGCGGCTCAGCAAGGAGACTTCAACGAGCTCGCCGGGACAGGCGATGACGTGCTCGAAGCCACGGACCTCGCCGAGAACACGGCCCTCCATGTCGCGGTGATGACAGGACAAGACGACTTCGCGAAGGATTTGTGCAAGAGATGTCCATTGCTACTGATGAAGGAGAACATGGAAGGGAACACCCCCCTCCATTGCGCGCTCAAGTCGGCGCGTGATGAGTCCCTCTTCATATATTTTATGAATGTTTTTCTTTCTCAGGTGGGAGACCAACAGAAATGGTGGTTCAAGGCCAACAGAGACCGCGAGTCTCTCCTCTTCTTGGCCGCCGATCGCTCATCATTGGAGTGTGTGAATCTTTTGCTACAAAGTGGAGTGCCATCGGATTTTGTGGGGCCCAACGGCTGGACGGCGTTGCATGCGGCCGTCTTCCGGAGGAACAAGGGTAATATACTCATCCACATGGCCAAGTCGATATATTATGAGGCCTGAGCCACGATAATTTTAAATATAACTTTTTATATTTAATTATTAATTAAATAATATTTATTTTAATTTTAAAATTATTAAATTCTTATTTTAAAAAACATTCTTCTAGCTTTTGGAATGCAAAATTACTAATTAAGTTTATATATTCAAGTTTTTATTTGATTTAAATAAAAAAAAACTTGCTCTTTGTTGTTGTCCATACCACGTAGTTTTTTTTTCATCCATAACAAACAGAAAGTTGTGTGAAGGGGCACCTTTTAGGCCTTGCTATTTCACATTCCTATTTTTTGGAAGTAAAAAAAGCTTTTAAATCCTATTGATCATGTAATTTATTTTTATATTTTTTAGGTATCATAAAATGTTGTCAAATTTTTATTAGTTACTTTTTACCCATATCAAAATTATTATTAATTTTTTTAAAATAAATATTTTTTACAATGCGTTAAGTTATTATTGGTCAATATCTGAACAAAATAATTTATGAGTCTTTGTGTATCTGGGAGCCTTAGACAATTGTTTAACTTGCCTAATAAAAATGTCGACCCTGTCCACCTCACAACCTTACCCCCCATTTGTGGTGAAGAATTAGTAGAAAATAGGGTTGAATATTGGAGAATAGCTTTTATTAGCGGTTTGTTTTCTCTGAATAAATTTCGATAACTATGTGTAGATAATTTAGGATAAAGCTTAATAAATATTATAAGGAAATGATCGAATTGTTTTTCATGGCTTAATTATCTATTTCAATGAATAAAAATACTCTTCTCTGTTATTTTAAAAAATTTATCTCACCTAAAAATCTCACACACACATTTCAAAAATTGTCACATCTATCAAATCACACATTTCTTACACTTATTCAAGGGTATAGCTGTCATTTAAAAAGTCATAAACTTTTATTCATCTTTTATCCATCACTTATCATCATTTTATCCAATGTGAACAAAAAAATAAAAAAATCAATTTTACCTCATTTTTTAATAAAAATAACAGAAAATGCAATCAAAACAATTATTATTATCAATCTTGGTATAGCTCTCAGAGGCTAATAAGCCTATGTTATACTTAGTTTTGAATATCAAACAAATGGGTGAAATGAATATATATGTAATATAGATTTATAATTTTTTAATTATAAATTTATATTACAGATCTATGAGCTGGACCATACCCAATCACAAAAATATATACCAGGAACGACGAGTGAGCGAGGATATGGTGGGGTTTGCTAGAAAAATCATGAGGCATATGCTTTTTCAATAAAAAAAATTACTCTGTGTTTTTCACAGTTATATTCAAAATACATTGTACACGTGCTTTTTAGTTTTTTAAATTAGTAATATTATCTAATAAAATATATGTTTTAATGAAAAATGTATATTGTCCTATTTTGAATTGATTGAAACCATTTTTTGAATTTTAGTAATCGGAAGAAAAATCTAACGAGGTACATACATGTAAGAAGAACGGTGTGTAACGGTGTCTTAAAAAATGAATGCAAGATTATTTAAGAGTGAGATTATTTAAGAGTGAGAGAGAGAATCATACGTAAAAAAATGGGGATCACCGTTGAGGGGGAAGATGTGATTCAGTGGGTGTCTTTTATTAGGCGTATGATTGTGATTTTTTGAATTGTTTTCAACTTAATAATCTCCGGTAACAAACATGACACAACTTACTTTAAACCAAAGGACTCAAAACTTTAAACAAACACCTATATAGCCCTGTTCAATAGAAAATTTCGCTCCAACATCTTCAAATGAGTCTTTCTTTGAATCATCTAATTGAATTTTCTCAATGGTTTACTTTTTTCAAACAAATAGTATTCCTTTATTTGTATAAACAAACATTTTTGCTATATATATATATATATATATATATAAGAAAGAGTGTTGATACAAGCTGACAATCCCATTTATAATCCATTTATTTTCACAGTCGTGTAATAAGATATGTATCTTCTTAAAAGTTTAGTATTTTTAAAAATTAAAATATATGCAAACAGTCCGTAACATTATTCTATAAATTTCTGTGGGACCAGGGCAAACAGGCGGAGGTAGCCTTCCCAGCTTGACCGTAGAGTCAGTCACGGGATCCCTCTAATATCAACAAAAAAAAAAAAAAAACACAAAACAAAACAAAACATTATTCTATAAAAAAAAAAAAAAATCATAGGATGATTCTCCTTCTCAAGAAATAGATCAACACCCTTAAAAAAAATAACAATAATAATCCACACAGCAAAAATATTTAAATACATGCAAAACCGGAAACATGGACTCGTAATATTTTTTTTCTTTTGTGAATGAACTTGTCCTCTCAAACCATCTCAGAAATCGCCAAGGTACTCCTACAAAAGGATCCAGAGCTCAATCGCAAGAAGGATGCATCCGGTAACACTCCCCTCCACTACGCGGCAGCCTATGATGATTTGGAAATGGTGACTTGCATACTAGATAAGGATGAAGATGTTGTCACGTATAAATTGAACAAGGACGGACACTCGCCCCTTCACGTGGCGGCGGGTTGCGGGGGCGTGGACATTGTGAAAGCCCTGGTTGAGCGATGTCCGGGCTGCGTTATGTTGAAAGACAATAAGAGGAGGAATCCTCTCCATATAGCTGTTGAGGCAGGTCGTCGCAATGTCGTCGAGCACATTTTGAAAGATTCTCAGTTCGGTGGGCTGATGAGCGATCGAGATTGCGACGGCAACACCCCGCTCCATCTCGCCACCATCAAAGGCGACCATTGCATGGCACTCTTGCTCGTGTCGATGATGCCTAACATGGGCATCAACCCTGTGAATAATGAAGGGCTAACTCCTCATGACATCCTCTACCCGAAAAGAAAAACAAGGGTGTGTTTCTGCATGCATGTGTTACTCACTCATAACTTTTACTATTTTCCATGCATAAGCACACTTTAAGACTTGTTCACTATTTAGAACTGTGCTCTCCCTCATGTTCTTAGATTGATAGTCTCATTCGTCGCATCATCTTACGATGCCTTGGGGGTGAAGTTGGTCCCATCCAATATGCCTTCATAAGGGCAGGTGGAATGCATGGCCCAAGACTCTGCCACCTCACGAATATACTGAAGCGAAGTAGCGGAGGCAAAAGTTGTGATAAAGAGGATGGTCGAGATGATCGGATCAAGGGATCCACGAATAGCCTCCTAGTCATGGCAACACTCATCATCGCCGTTACATTCACCGCCATCATCACCATGCCCGGCGGATTCGAGAGCGACAATAAGCCGGCGAACAGCTATGGGGGCACGGCGGTGCTGACAAAGAGGGCGTCATTCCAAGCATTCGTGATACTAGATACTCTCGCATTCATCTTTGCATTTATTGCCGCGGGAAGACTCATATGGACCTCTGCGTGGAAGGGATTAGAGTTAAAGATAAATATGTTGCAAAACGTAAATCTGATGCATGCCGCACTCATGGCGATGACGCTCGCGTTTGGGACGGGGGCTTACTCGGTGCTCACACGTCATTGCCCGTGGCTCGGCATTGTCACCCTCATTGGGGGCAGCATTATTGCGTACATACCATCAGTTAACCTCCTCCTGCTCATGCCCTGCTATTATGAGAAGAAAAAGAAAATCACACGCGCGCTGGATTGGGCGAGGAACCAGTCTAAGTTGAAGAAAAAGCGTGTTGTTCTGTGATGGGCATCTGTTATTTATTGTAATAAAAGTATATCGTATGAACATGTGGTGTTACTATTTTATTGAACCTGATAGACATCCATGGCCAGATGTATATGGTTTATCACATTTAAAAGGAAAGAACTTGTATCAGTATCTCAATTTCAATTCAAACATTGGTTTGATTCACACTCCATGTTCTGAGATATATTTACCATCCAGAAATAAATAAATAAAAACAGTGACTTTATCTAAAGAAAAAATAGTCCTTATCTAAAGAAATGCATTGAGAAATATACGATCAACCATCATTTATCGAATTTGAAAAAAAGTAGGAAGAAATAATTTAACGGCGTTTGTGTCAATGTAACATCCGCCATGCAAAAGCATCAGCCACAGCTAGGAGATCCCCCGTGCCTCAATTGTATGTTATGGCCGGTGGAAGGTGTGGAATGTATTGTTACAAGCAGTATATGACTGAAAATAAGAATAAATGAATTTGAAATGACTTATTAGTTGATGTAAATAAACTGGAAAGTTGTTGAGGTCTGATATCCACCATCCTCGAGACCGATTTTGCTTCTTGGTTGAATCTCTACCCAGTGTAACTAAGGGACTGTCACGCTCGTACTCTAGGATTAAATATAGCACACTATTTGATTATTGCGCACTCTAAAATTCAAACAAAAACAAGATTTGTTTGTAGAATGAACAAGGGTGTGTGTGTCCTCCTAAAATGGATGCATGCCCTTTATCTAGAGTCCCAAACTCTTGAAATTTCTGCATCCATATTATTGCAATTCATGCACTCATATGTATTCAAAAGTTGATATATCACATAGCGCAGCGCAAAATGAATTTATAGAAATAAATCTCAACAAATTCATCCTCAATGATCCCTCAACAAACTATAACAAACAAAATATATTTACAAGTTACTAGAAAATAGAATTTATCTAATTAGTTAGATTAAATCATTACTAATTTAATCAATTTGGTGTCCATCCTAAATTACTTGATCGTGAATCTAACATTGTGCACAACAAGCAACCCGACTAGTTATTCAGTAGAGCAGTTGCATTCATGTCACTTGTGATTATATATAACAATAATGATTCTTAGGCCCCAATTTTTCAAGCCCCATCACAGGCCCCATGATGTGGCAAGTATACATTGTCTATTATACCCTTTACTTGATAACTACCTTAACATGTATCCCTATGATTGTGGAGTATCATTTAATTCTAAAAATTTTATATTTATTCACCATTAATGGATTCTTAAAATCTTGCAATAATATTTGAGAGGGACCGGAGAAACCATTGATGTTGAAACAATTGAAAATCTGTCTTGTATGCAAAATAAGGAGGTTTTGCATTACGGAATTGATTTTGTTTATGAAGAATACATGGGAGCAAATCGAAAATTCTATTTTTGAGGAGAAGGCACGAAATCGTTTTTTTTTTTTTCGATTTGGATCTCACATCAATGTCTCTCGGATCAGGTTTGACATTATTAGATTCGTAAAAAAATTGTGTTTTGCTTTTTGTTTTAAATATTTAAACATAATTTTTTTTCATGTATTGAATGTCATTTATCACATTTTGATTTGTTTTTGTTTCAATATCTAAATGTAACACTCGATATCGTTACATTTTATATATGAGTAGTTTGTTTGATGTTACTGCTACATTGTTGACAATGTAATTTTTCAAATCTGTTTTATATTTTTGTTACATTCGTAAATGTAACAGTCAACCGCATGCATGTATTGATTTATATTTGTTACATTTATGAATGTAACATTCATTCGTGTATTGCATTTGTTTCAATGTAAATAGTAATTTATATTTGTTACATTTATTACTGTAACAGTCAAATACATATGTTTGTTAAATGTATCACACAATAAAAAAAGTGTTTGACATTTTTTATAAAATATAACTGACTATTGAAAATATAATCTGTTTCTAAATTGTTTAAACATTGCATGGAATGTAAAATATTTAAGTGGGAAAATGAAATTGTTTATTATATTTATGTAAATGTAACAGTTCTGATGTAAATGTAACAAATCGCTGTGAGAGACGTAAATATTTAATAAATGTATTTGATGTAACTAATTCATATAGTAACCATATGTGTTTTTTTATTTAAATTTGAATACAATAAATATCCAACTTTTTTAGTGTAATTTAGGTTCAATTATAGTTTAGGTAAGGATTTTAAAATTCAAAATTTGAAATGGTTAAATGGATTTCAATATTCATAACCGAATAGAGAAAATGGGGGGATTTGGGTTAATGAGAGAGATTTTTAATGAAGGACATATTTGTATTTTGCCATTTTACCATTTTTAAAAAGTCAACAAGTCAACTAATAACAATCAATAAGGTGATGACACTTCATGGGGCTTGTTATTTTGGGGCCTGGGTATCACCACTGTATATATAAACATAAGCATTTATCTAGTTTTCTTTTAGAGATCCCTGATTTGAATAAATTACAGTCTATGTTGCTCATCTTTTATCAACAAAAAAAAAAATGGTTTCTCTGTGATGCTTCATATGTATGATAAGGATTTCCATTTTTGCCGATTTTTGAAAAAGTCAGTTAGCACCCCTCTCCATAAATGATGACCATGGATCAAATCATGCGGCACCAATCTTAACAAAAAAAAAAAAGGGATTTCTATTTATTTTTTTTCTTGGTAATATTAAGAGGAGCATACAGCCCTTACAAAAACCAGGGGAAGAATGAAAACAGGGGATGAACAAAAATTAATTAAACGGTTTGCATCGGAGAGATGAATCTCCAACCGCACAAACCATATATCAAAAAAAAAATTCTTTGCCACAGAATAGAATGTCCTGCATGAGAAGGAGCAATAGACATAGTACTTATGCTCGTCCTTCTTTGTCATTCTGCAAGAGCAAAGGATTTCCATTTCCAATACGCAAACAACATGTTCGAAGAGTGACTTCTTCCATGACTTGGGGAAAAGAATAAATTGTTTTCTTCCACTGGCAACTCGGAACATCAATGGCAGTTTATTCCAACTTATTCTTGTATGATTACCACTTATTCCTTGTTAATAAACATGTCTTATGGGCTAATTCACCCATATTCCATCCTATTTTACATGTGCTTTAAACATTTTTTATTTTTCATTTTTATTCTTAATCGTGTAAAAGGTATAACACTAATCAGTTAAAGGTCCTTATGTGAATAGTTGTTATATTTCTATTTTTTTTTTCTATTTTTCTAGTTGGTTGTTTTCTTTTTTGAGATGTCATTATCTGTATTTATAAATAGAACAATTGGATCCTCTAATATAACAATGAAAATTTTCTTTTACTCTGACATTATCTACCTTCCTTCTCTTTGGAGATTACCTATGCGAATAAAATATGGTACATCTCTCATCCTTTATAAAAGAAAAGAAAAGAAAAGAATAGGAAAAAAAAAAAGAAATGTTCATATACCATGCTTTATTTATACTTCATTTCATATGCGTGACAGTATCTACCAAAGAACTGTTTGGAAAATGGGTTATCAATTTGTGTGGAAAATAGTTTTGTAGGAGGGAATTTGATAGAAGAGGGAATATATGGGAAAGGGAAGTTTCTATTTCCTTCGACTCCAAATTTTCGCTTTGATAAAAAATGGCTTCACAAGGAAACTATTTATAACATTCAAAGAAGCCTTTAGAAGCCTTACATACCACCATTTATACTCTTCTAGACTTGAGATATTCTACACAACTTCATGGACTATTCTAGACACATGACACTCTGGACCCTTTTATTTAGTTAGAATACTCTAGATATAAGAATACTCTGAGACCACTTAGAAATTTTTAGTTACAAGAACACTCTAGATAATTAGATATTTCTAGATACAAGAACACCCTAGACATTTGGATTATTTTAAACATTAATTCATAAAATATCCATGATGACTCTTAGGGTAATTTGGTAATGAGTTAAAATTTTGAGAATAAGTTGTCCTAATTTTTTAAGATAAAAAGTCCATCAATTTTCTTCATATCCACATCTGTCAAAATTGTTATAAAAAATGGAGATAAATGATATTTCAGCATTTGAGTTGAACAAAATATCTCCATTTTTTTTACAAAATTGGGACAACTGAATGCAATTTATCCTGATTATTTTTTATACCAAACAGTGTAAACTGTCCTCTCACTTGTTGGAAAAAACTTGAGTTATAACTAATTTTGGGTTAAAATGAGTTTGGGTTCCAATAATTATGTTTAGTGGAAACCCATTGGATTGCGTTTCTCTCGTCGAGTAGATGAACGTAGTATATTTATACTCTCAAAACCAAATTTGGGTGAATGAGAAAATTGAATCCAAATTTCTCCAATAACATGTTGAAAGTGGTTGGTGGTTGAGGAAGAAAATGCTATAGTCCCATATCGGTTAAAAACAAAAAGTATTGAGGATTTATAAGGTAGGATCCTTGTACTCTAGTGAATTATTTTAGGTGGACACCCTATGATGGATCTTTCCATGCGGGGTGGTGTGTAGCACCACCACTGGCGGTGCGCTAATTGGGCGTTTTGGGCGATGCAAAGTGGATATCTGATACAAAAGATTCTAAGTCCACTAGTGGATATGTGTTTACACTAGAAGGTGCATCTGTTTAATGGAAGTCCTCAAAGCAAACATGTATTGCCAGATCCACCATAGAATCTGAATTCATTGCTTTGGACAAAGCAGGAGATGAGGCTGAATGGTTTCGAAATTTCTTAGAGGACATTCCAGTTTGGCCAAAGCCTGTGCCCGCAATATGTATACATTGTGATAGCCATTCGGTGATTGGAAGGGCACAAAGTAACATTAGTAATGGTAAGTCTCGACACTTACGTCGAAGACACAATACCGTGAAACAGTTGCTCTCGAATGGTATAATATTGATCGATTATATAAAGTCAAAAGACAACCTTGTGGATCCGTTTACTAAAGGTTTGACTAGAGAGCAAGTGTACAGATCATCGAGGGGAATGGGATTGAAGCTTATAACTAAATAGTCTTCATATTGGTAACCCAACCCAGTTGATTGGAAATCCCAAGATCTAGGTTCAATGTGACAACTAAGTTATGTGTGACTACGTAGGCACTGAGGAGATAAAATCTTATACCCATTCCTATGGTGAAACAGTGCAACCTGTAGTGTGAATCAGGTTAAGTGTTACTTTTAATGATTCCTATATCTTGGAAATCCAAGTGGAGTATGACAGGATACTCTTCATAGGACTCACCTATATGAGTGTGAAGTGTGGCCGCTTCTATGAGAATTATAAGGCTGAATTCTCTAATATCACTCATGAATACCAGGAGTTGTTCAGAGCCGAAATGAACACATCCGTGAGAACCAACTATGATAGAAAAGGAATTGTGTGAAAACTATTGTCTTGGTTTACAACTATGGCTGAACAGTTCAAGACATCATGTTCACTGGTTAACCTGTAAATCCGATAGTTTTTCCTAGGGAAGGTTCAAGGCCAAAAGATACCTTTCCCGAAGCAGTAACTTTCCAAAGTACTCTCTCTAGTGTCTGCATTATCATATGCATAATTTAACCAATTTTCATTCATGTGGGGGATTGTTGGAAAAAACTTAGGTTTTGACCAATTTTGGGTTAAATGAGTTTGGGTTCCAATAATTATTAATGGAAACCCATTGGATTGCGTTCTTCTCGTCGAGTAGATGAACGTAGTATATTTATACTCTCAAAACCAAGTTTGGGTGAATGAGAAAATTGAATCCAAAGTTCTCCAATAACATGTTGAAAGTGGTTGGTGGTTGAGGAAGAAAAAGCTATAGTCCCATATCGGTTAAAAACAAAAAGTATTGAGGATTTATAAGGTGGGCTCCTTGTACTCTAGTGAATTGCTTTTGGTGGACACCCATGCATCGTCGCTAGGAGATGGAGCCTTTTCTTTTTGGATTGGATGGTGGAGATCGTTTTGATCAAACGAATTCAGGACCGTTGATCAGATGAATCCGCGGATGCGATGTGGGCTGTCGGATCAACGGTTACGATCTAGCCGTTGGTTACTTGAAGAAGAGATGCCATGGACTCTGTTCCAGTAAAAACTGAACAAAGGAATGGACTCTTCCAAAAGCCTCTTCAACTGATTATTTCTTCCATAAATTCCACCCAGTTCCTGCATTTTTTTAGGCATCCAATTATTCAATAGGCATTCAGTCCCTTGGAGTTTGCATTCGAGTTTCATAGCATTCCAGTCAGAGAGAGTTGGAGAAAACACAGTCAGTTCGTTGTCCCCTCAGTTTGAAGTGCTGCTACTGTGGGGAGTCAACCGTTGTATCCTGGGAGACCTTCGCCGCTATCCGTGAGCACCAGTACAGTGCAAATAACGTCTTAAGGACATAAAGTCCAACTCTAGCCTCGGTCTCCTCTCCGTCAGAACAGATTCTACAACCCAGTACATTTATTCTTCTTCTATGTATTACTATTAGTTTATCTATATATATTGTTTTGTAAGCATAACCTTTTCACTGATCTACAAACATCACTCACTATCCACATAATTACCTCTTATTTTATCACTTATTTCCTTGCCAAACTAACCCTTAAGATTTCTCTTACTTGAAATAGTTTGCCTTCCAGCAAGAACATGTACACCAAAATGAATGGTTTCCTTTAAGTTGGTCCATACATATATAACTAATTAAAGCGCATGTACCACTGGAAGCACATATACTTTGCTTCATGACAACAATGAAGGTGAAAAATTAAAGAATGAAATACTCACATATACTTTGCTTCATGACAACAATGAAGGTGAAAAATTAAAGAATGAAATACTTTCTTCCTCCATTACGCAATTACCAGTACTCCTTATATAAACTTCATTAGAGAGGACACAAACATGCCAACATCACAGTGCTGTGTGTGAGTGAGTGAGCATTTATTCATATATTCAATCAAAATGTGTCATTCATCATTAATCAAGGCGGCTCAGCGAGGAGACCTTTGCGAGCTCCGCCAGACATGGAACGACGACACTCTCAACGCCACGGACCCAGCCGGGAACACTGCCCTCCATGTCGCGGTGATGGCAGGACGAGATGACTTCGCGAAGGAACTGTGCAGGAGACGTCCAATGCTCCTGATGAAGGAGAACAAACAAGGGAACACCCCCCTCCATTGCGCGCTCAAGTCGTCGGTGCATAATGAATCCCTCTTTAAATATTTCATGCAGGCTCTTTCTCAGGTGACAGTAAGGAGGTTAGGAGCCAACAGAGACGGTGAGTCTCTCCTCTACTTGGCCGCCGATCGCGGATCGTTGGAGAGCGTGAATCTTTTGCTACAAAGAGGAGAGCCAACGGATTTCGTGGGGCCCAACGGCTGGACGGCGTTGCATGCGGCCGTCTTCCGAAGGCACACAGGTAGTAGTAGCAGCCATGTAACTATACCAGTAGAATAAGTAATTTATTGTTTGATTATGATTTTAGTTATTCTCTCGTTGAAAATGTAAAGATAAATTTTTTTGTTGTTTGTTTGAAAGATGAAAAGATATAAAAATTTATAAAATGTAAAAAAATGATTTAACACCCAATTTATAAGAGGTGGTTGCATATTGAAATTCAAATCTAAATATAGATCCTGAAATAAGGGAATAAATCCTAACAAACTCAAAACTCATTAAAATTGTAAATGAACCATCTATTTATCCTCCATGCCAATCTAACTGTTCATGATCACGCTACATCACAAATGATGACATTTGAACCCTTTACTACTGGAATAACACAATTTGAGGATTTGCAATATCAATTATTCACACATATTTTGGGATAGATAATTATACCCAGTTATTCTACGCAAACAAACCGGTCTTTTTAGGCTTATTCACCAAAAAAAAATTAACGCAAACAAACATGAGCTTATAATTTGGAGAGGGTTAGATCCACCCTCTAAAGATGCAACTTCATCTCATTTTTATCTTTCATGGATGCTGTTTGCATCTTTAAAAAACTTATAATTTTCAACGCCGTGAACAAATGGGTGAATCAGTCCTCTTCAGTTGTCTAATTCCTGAATCTCCATGTGCAGCTTATCAAAAAATTATATTTTTGTAAAAATAGAATCTCTGATTTCTGCAAATGAACTTAACCCACCAAACCATCTCAGAAATCGCCGAAGAACTCCTCCAAAATGACCCAAAACTCAACCACAAGAAGGACGCATCCGGCAACACCCCCCTCCATTACGCGGCAGGCTACGACGACATTGAAATGGTGAATCTCATACTAAACACGGATGAAGACGTCGGGTACCTCCTGAACGTTGACGGACACTCACCCCTCCACGTGGCGGCCGGTTTGGGGCAGACAACCGTCGTGGAAGCCCTGATCGAGCGGTGCCCGGGCTGCGTCACGTTGAGAGACAACGTGAGGAGGAATGCCCTTCACGTGGCGGTCGAGGCGGGTTGTCTCTGTGTGGTCGAGCTTTTATTGGTTAAACACCACCCTCTGTTCAATGGGTTGGTGAGGGACCAGGACTGGTGCGGCAACACGCCGCTGCATCTCGCGGCGGTGAAAGGAGATTCTGAAATGCTGGGCTTGCTATTGACGGCGGGGGCTGATGCGGACGCAAATTCTTTGAACCACGCGGGGTTAACTCCTCGCGACATCGTCGACCTGGTAAGATTTCAAACTACGATTGTTTTTAACTTTTTTTCTTTTGTTACACTCATGTTTGTTTAATGGGTTAAAGACATCTAAGTCCCTACAAACATAAAAAAACTCATATAAATCCCTGCTAAAATTAGAGCAGACGTACGAGTCCCTGAAAACTCAGAAAAACCTAATTATCATCCCTGAGTTAAATTTCCATCCAAACTTAACGGAATATTCTCAGAATATTCTATCACATATAATTGTATTGACATTGAAGTCCTTATAAACAGTCATAAAGACAAATTAGTCCCTGTAAAAGATAAAATTACCCCTGAAAGACTTTTACATTAAATTGTGTACACATTGCAGTCCCTGTAAACAATCATAAAGACAAATTAGTCCTTGCAAAAGATAAAATTGCCCCTGAAATATTTTTACATTTAATTGGATAGACATTACAGTCCTTATAAATAATCGTATATACAAATTGGTACATGTAAAAGACAAAAATGCCCCTGAAGAATTTTTACATTTAATTGTGTAGAAATTGCAGTATTTTAGAGGGTATTTAATTTTTAAATTGCAATGTCTGCACAATTAAATGTAAAAATCCTTCAAGGGTATTTGTCTTTTAAAGGGACTAATTTGTCTTTACGATTGTTTATAAGGACTATAATGTCTATTCAATTATATGTAAAAGTCTCTAAAGGGCAATTTTATTTTTTGCGGGAACTAATTTGTCTTTATGATTATTTATAGGGACTACAATATATACATAATTTAATGTAAAAGTCTTTTAGGGGCAATTTTATCTTTTGCATGGATTAATTTGTCTTTATGACTGTTTATAAGGACTTCAATGTCTACACAATTATATGTGATGGAATATTCTAGGAATATTCTATTACATTTGGATGGAAATTTAATTTAGGGATGATAATTGGGTTTTTCTGAGTTTTGAGGGACTCGTACGTCTGTTCTAATTTTGGGAGGGACTTATATGGGTTTTCCCATGTTTGTAGGGACTTAGATGTCTTTAACCCTTGTTTAATTTTGGGCTATTTGTAAAAAATTAGCCACTTAAAAAAAAATATTATTAAAACTAGCCGGTGAACCAAATATTATCAAAACATAACATTTGCTTTAAAAAAAAAAAAAAAAACTGGAGGCGCCATATCTTTTATATATCGGACAGAAGGAACTCTCTTTTATACATATATATATATATAATAACTTTCACCCTTGAAATAGAAAAGATAAAAAAAAAATATATATTTTCATATATTTCCCCATCAAATTAAAAGTATATTCCTAAAAAAATCTTTCATGATTTTTTCTACTCTCAATCAAATATATTTTAAACCAAAGGCAAATCTAAGCCATTAAAATTTAATCAAATAAGTGATAAAGAGAAACAAAACTTTCATGATTTTCTCTTTTATCAACCAAATATATTTTAAACAACAAAAAAATTCATCCATTAAAATTTAATCAAAAAATCAATCACAGGTGATAAAGATAAACAAATCTTTCATGATTTTTACCGGATAAAGAGAAACAAATCATCCATAATTTTTTCTTCTCTCAACTGAATATTAGCCATTAAAATTTAATAAAATAGATGATATTAATATTTAATCGAAGAAGAAAAATGTTATAAATATTTTTTCTTCTCTCAACCAAATAAATGTTATAAAAATAAAATAGGTGTCATATATATATATATATATATATGATAAAAAAAACTTAGCCATTAATATTTAATCAAAGAAGAAAAATGTTATAAATATTTTTTCTTCTCTCAACCAAATAAATGTTATAAAAATAAAATAGGTGTCATATATATATATATATATATATATATATATATATATATATATATATATGATAAAAAAAACTTAGCCATTAATATTTAATCAAAGAAGAAAAATGTTATAAATATTTTTTCTTCTCTCAACCAAATAAATGTTATAAAAATATAAAAAGTGTCATATATATATATATATATATATATATATATATATATATATATATATATATATATATATATATATATATACACGCCTCCTTTTTTTAAAAGAAAAAGGCAAAAAAAGAAGAGCCACAGTTTAAATTTTTTTTATAAATAACCGGTTAGCATTGACTGTGTCCAATGCTAGAATCTCAAAATATTGGATTGGGGAAGTTATTTTTGCTAATATTCAAAATCATGGGGCTATTTTTGTAAATTTCTCTTTAATTTTTTAAATTGGATAACATTATTGAGGATTTATTTTATTTTATTTATTTTTTGGTTGATTGTTATGGGAATTTATTAACATATCGGATGATTTATTATTTTTATTTTTTATTTTCACACACAGAGTGTGCGGTTTTAGACTAGTTTTATACTAATTTTTTTGCTTTTTCTTTGGGCTCAATCATTTTACACTCTCATGTGCATTGTTAGAAATCTAGCATATGTATCATTAGTCGATGTATATCGTTAACGTTTTTTTATATTTACTAAAAATGGATTTATTCAACTCGAAATGGAGTGAATACACTTTTTATCGAAAGGCATGCATCCTTAAATGATATTTATTATTTTTAAAAAAATAATAACATATGTTGTCTACGTTTGGTACTGTAAAAATGACTAAAAAAATAATAACATGTGTTGTCTAACATTTTCCTTTTTCTTTTTTCCGCTTCATCACACTAGTAATTTTTAAAAAACAAAATTGGAATAAATGATATTGATCATGGCACATCATTTTTTTTAATTGCTTTTATTTTTTATTGGGTTTAGAATGGGATGATAGAACAATACAATTTGACGATATTTTTAAATTAGATGACATCATATTCATAATCACAAATCTCACTGAATTGTGCAAAGAAAAAAAAAATAATTAGTTTTTTAGTTGTAACATATTTGTTTCATTTCCAACAACATGGCAATCTCTACAAAGTTATAAATCACACAAATCGGATAGATTTATTTGATTATTATTTTATTGACTATACTAATTGAATTTCTTTTATGTTCACAGAGGGGATCCAAACACCAAGTGCATTTCCATGAACATTTTGAAGATGCTTTCATCAAGGCAGGTGGGGAGCGTGGCCCAAGCCTCTTCCACCTCAAGAAGCTGCTCAAGCGAAACAATGATGGAGAGGCTGTTATGGAGCCCATAGGTGAGGAAACTCTAGGGGGTGGCGGCGGCGGAGGGGCCGTAAAGATTTACAAGTCGTGGGCCAGTGGTAGCACTGATCATCACCCTTATTTTTGCCTTCGTCATCACCATACAAGCCCGAAAGAGGAGAAACCTCATCACCATACAAGCCAGAAAGGGGAGAAACCAATCCCACCGCCCACCTTACAAGCATGCGCAAGCGCAAGCGCAAGCGCAAGGGAAAAGTGATTTTTTTATTTAATTATGTTTTTAATTATTCTGATTAAAAAATGTAATAATAAATTTTTATTATTTTAATAAAATGTGAATAAAATGTAAATAAGAATTTATAAAATATGAAAAAATTATTACAATTAATTTATAAGAATTGATAAGAGTTGATTTGATAGAGTATCCACATTCTTTTAGAATCCACATTCTAAGGGTTAACTAGAATACATATATCACTTTATACTAGTTAATTCTAACATACATATTTTCATTTATTACAGCCCTTCAAATACTCATTTTGAGTCTATTCCAACTAATTCCCACTTATTCCGGGCGTATTCTTAAGCCAAACTGGAGGCTTAAAGTATATAAAGGATTGGAAGACTTAAAACATATGTAGAGTAACAAACCTGCGGATCACTTGGCGAATTGGAAACATTCCATGAGTAAGACTAATCAGATCTTTTTCATAAATAAAAAAAAAAAAAAGACTAATCAGGTTATCCTTCGTTTAACTGAGGTTTAGTCTCAGTTAAACAAACTCATTGATGATGACAGTAACAGGAGTTATTTTTTTAAGGATGACTTGATCATCACTTTTGAAATTGTAGTAGCTTTGCGGTGGCCCTCTACTCACTTGTCTGACTGTGGATGCACTCAGTCCTGGTACTGAATTCCCTCACAGATCAGGTATTGTTTAGGTAATACAAAACCTGCCATGTAATTCTCAACATCTTAACTTAAATTTTGAACATAATAGAAATTTTGATATTACCCATCAAAAAAAAGAAAATAGATTGTTGTTCAAGCAAATTTTGAAGCTTGCAAGCTATTACCTTATCGGATGGAGAGGCGACAGAAACTGCCCCTCTCAGGTCTTGTTTATGTTTGAACATTCTTCAGCATAGAGTGAACAACATAAATCAGAGTTCTTCAAGAGCAGATTACATATCTTAAACCAACCTGAACAACTGAATCATCCCAGACATGCTTCGATTTCAAATGTGCCTACCTTCACTTCTTTGATGGCACAGCATTACGCTTCCCCGTAAGTTTGATACAACACAGGGCACGGTGCTCTTATAGTGCATCACTTTAATCACCATATCAATAAATGGAAATGGTATACCTACTTTACAATATAAATTAAATATAACTTATGACATATTTTACATATGAAAATCTGATGTAAACACTCGACTAAACAATACAAGGGATGCCTCGTAAAATTATAAACGTCTGATTATCAACAATGAACACAGAACTAATTGTATAATATCCTCCTCGGGTGACTATTATAGTGCATTAACCTGCTAGAGAAAAAAATGGGATTTGAGAGGTATCACCTCCTGCGTTTTTCCATGTGGGCATGCTGTGGCTGCACCTTGGCCATCCGATCAGCATACATCGGAAGCTTAATAATCTGACTGATCTCGTCTAGCAAGACTTCCTCTGTGATGTTGTCGGCAATGCTCCGTTTTACCTGTTCTCCCAACATTCAACTCTTCCATGAGATGGCTTTTCATATTCCTCTTAATCTTGGTGTGTGCATTTGTGTGTGTTTCTCTGACCCTATCTCTTCATTAATTTCACTGTAGTATAATAGGCTTAGTCAATCAAATGAAAAATAACATGATTAGTTCTTATAGATTATTGTTAAGTCTCTTCTGATGAGGTAAGAGCAGGCCTAGAGGCATTTTGGGTGCATGGATGTGGATGTCAGAGAAGAGGCATGAATCTACAACTTAATAGGCACGCCTTTGTCACACATAATGCATTGTCAAACATTTTGGTAACCAGGGAATTGAAGGTGGGCATCAAAATAGCCATCTTGGGAATCAAACAGTATTGAGTCAAAGAGGATTTTTTTGTGTGTGTGTGTGTTGTGGGGGGGGGGGGGGGGGGGGGGTTCAGTGTTCAACAATAGGGAAAGAGACTGCTAGGTTATGATTGACACCAACAACTGGGTTCTATCTCAGATTTCACCATCAAATAAAAGAAAATGAGGGAGTCGCTATTGGAATTGCAGAAACTACCTCAGATCTGAACTCATCTTTGACTATTGCAAAAAGGAAACTAAAAATAAGAGGTAGTCATTCTGTACATGAGGAAGTGACAATCATTAGAAATATATGCATCACCTTCTTGAAAGTATTGAACTCATTTGGAGTTGATTTATCCACCCTGATACGCATGCATACCCATGTTTGCTCTACTTGATCCCATGAGCACTCAATGATCTTCCCCGATAAGATGGAGACATCCATATCAGCTGCGGGTTTAACCATACATTCTTATTCAGGACGAGGGTGAAGGATGCTATCAATTAAGAAGTGAAATTCATATGAAAGTAAAACACAAGAAAAGCTGGCTAGTGGCGTACATGCATGGAATCAACATGGCAGACTCCTTAAAGAGGAACAATGTACATAATAATTGATTCTAATCAAATCAACAATGATTCCCAGAATGGAATCCACAAGCCACATTCAAGAACTACATCATCATAGGCGATTGAGTAGATTCTTGCCAGAGAGCAGTTTCTGTTTCCTTTATCAAAGAAAATGTAAAATGCGCACCAGATTATGTTAATTTGGTAAACCTACGGATCAACAATTGCCCTTGCATCAGCTTTCCACAGTAATAAATTTGATTTGAAGAGCTTCTTTCGAAAAGACAAAGGGGGTTGAAGAAGTACGCCTCTAGGCAGGCTGAGGTGCAGTTGGACAACATTTTTTTATTGCAATAAAAGTGGATATTTCAATTGTTATGTAATTATGACATATCCAAACCACTGACAGAGAAGGGAAAATAACAATTACAGAAAATGATCGCTAATTTCTTAACCCCAAAATAAAATGCTTTAGGTAGCTTCAAAACATAATTTAGTAAAGTGCACAATGTCCATCCATGTTCCAAATCATCCATGATTGAGACCAGGAAAAGGAAATCGTCTGTAAATATTTTTTTGAGAAAAAAGATTGGCCATTTACTAGTTAAAAAGCAGTACACAGACACAAAGCACCGGAAAAGGAAAAGATAGAAAGAAGAGAGGGAAACAGGGACTATGAAGACAATCTGTCTACAAAATCCCCATCTCCAAGAGCAAAGGATTACTCTTCTGTAAATAATGCATCAACCAGAACCAAATTTTCAAATAGAATCTTAACATCATACTAAATATAAGAACCATACAACTTATTGCAAAACCAATGAGTAGGAATAAACTATTAGCGATGGAAAGATGAAATCTCTTCAGATGATTAGAAATATCAAACCACTTAAACACCACAAAATATAAGTAGAAAACGTCAAATCATAATCATATGAGATTGAAAATTTATATAGGGGACTCAACTTGGAGAAGGGTAAGAATCATTTATAAACATTATTTGGGGAGTGTCAGAAGACATGATTTTTTTAAGCAAATAATTCCAGGTTTTGCAAGATTATAAAAAGCTAGCGCAGAAAATAAATGTTTTAATGGTTCATCTCAAGCATCAGTAGAATATTACTTTTCAAAGGCCCAAAATGCAGTATTACTCTGCCTAATTACATGGAGTTCAATTTCCGATGAAAGCCCGAACCATATCTATGAAGCACAAAACTATAAAAAAAAAACCATAAATCCAGTGAGTGTAGCGAGGGTTGTGCCCAACCCAGGCTAGCTTCGGATACATGATCTGAGAATCCCACTTCCAAAATGTGACATTTTGATTATAGAATATCGACGGTACGTGCTCAATATATACATTTAGACTCTTACATTCAAAACAACAAAAGTTGCATATGCAGTTTTTTTTCCAGATTTATAAAAAAGATTTGCATAAATATAAATCCTCAAAATTTTTACTGATTTTGAGAAAAATAGAAAATTACCATACTCATCTCTAAATTCAACACGATTTCCGTCCAATAGTTTCTTTGTCCCCCTATCAAAGACATAAAGCAAGAGGCGGTCCCCATTTCCAACCTGTTTGTCACATGCAGCAGATTTGTTTCAAGTTGCGTAGAAAGTATATCAAGGAACATGAGCCAATGCAAAGATGCAAATAGTGGACATGAAATTCTGCATGTACTTCTATGTTGTGTGGATTTCTTAGAACAACAAAATGAGAACAACAAAGTGGTAACACTTTTTTGGGTTTTCTTTGTTTTAAACCCCTAAAGACTTATGTTTGGTTTTATAACCCCTCACTTTTATAACCCCAGAAGTCAATTTAACCCAACCAATCAGGTCACCATTCAATGAAGGGTCCAACATACCCCCGGTGAGAAAGTTGAGTTTTTGTTTTAAGTGGTCAAGGGCAGAATAGACACTTCATAGACGTTGGGAATTTAACCCAACTGTGGTTGAAGTTAACTTCACCAAGGGGGAAAGATACAACAAAGATTGAACCTGAGGGGATAAACAAAATATCAAGTTTGGCGAGTCTTTCAAATATTAACATCTCAAGATGCTTAAAGCAAAATTTAACATTCGGATTTTATGATCAAGAAGTGAAGGATATGAAAAGAATGAAACCTCAAATAAGAAGTCAACTGAGTTCATTTCTGGATATTTCCACTTTAAAAGACCTTGATGGGTACGAGGCACGTAAGGATCATCCCAACCCTGACAGGAAAAAATATCAGCATCAGATGCATTATTATTACCATTAAACGAAATTAACATGTGCATAAATCTTCCAACCTTAAATTTAAAACGTACAAAATAATTTCCTATCTACAACATTTGCAAAATAATGATAAGTTGAGTGCAAACATTTCCAGACAATCAGAAATTCAACTCAAAGAGAATGTAGTACTTGCTCAGAAAATATTATGATAGTTTCTGCAACGAGAATTCAAGGGTCCAGATTTGGTATGGTTATACCGTATGAGTGCCAGATTTAACAAACTAGGTCATGGCATGGAAAAGGACCGGTCTAGCAGTGAGGCCTGCAACACGATGCATTCACATTCAAGTTGAACTGAAGTCACTCTGGCATTATCCATCCCCTATCATGGCCAAATTTAGAATTACATAACAGATCCCGCAAAACAAGAGGTGCATGCCCACCAAGGTCATCTAATTCCATTCTTGTTTATGTGTGGCAGGCATCTACAATGTGCAAATTTTGTACGTTTGTGGATTAAGAAAAATTCACAGAAAAAGCAGGTAAGTGGTATGGTTAGCTCAGAAGCCTTGCACAAAAGCATTGGAAGAGATGAGTTAGAAGCATGCTAGCTGCTGCCATGTATGTTTTAGGAAGAAAATTCACTCCACAGCTAAAGTTCAACTGGGAGAAAGAAGCTTGGCAGTTGATCATAATGTCCTCATGCTGTCCATTAATATAACTAGGATGCAGACATTGTCTCCATATCAGAATAGATTTGAGATGTCCAGCACTAGATCTTCACGGGGCTGCACATTCACACAGTATAGGTGCATACAGTCATGGACTTCATTTTCTTACAATAAATTGCATTGCTTACTACATTAATATATGTATGTAAGGCTATATATATCACAAGAACAGGGACACGTAAATCCATGTTGGAGGTCACATCTCTAAGAACCTGATAACATGTTTTATCATGTGAACCAAGCTTTGGTTAAGTTGGTAAGCACCTCCCACCTTTATGAAAGAGGCCAAGGGATTAAATCCTAGTGAGCACCACATTCTTCAAAAAAAAAATATGTTTTATCATAGGTATTTTTCTGTGCACACATCATACATGGGCATGACCCAGAGACAAAATATAATAGGACTAAAAAATCCAAACAGGTAGTGTCATTGTTACATAGCTGATCAGAAATTCAGAACCCCAATTAGATGTCCTCCCAAACTCAAAAACACATCAAAAACTTATCAACTTTTCTTGAATAACATAGAAGAAGGCTACTTAGAACTACAACATGAACCAAGAAAGAAATTACATTTTCATAATTGATACGAACAAAAGGCAACTAAATTGTCATGCACCAAAGATAATGAATTGCAGTAGTAATATTCTCATGCAAAGACGTATCAAAATTAATGCACTATGTAAAGAAGATGGTCATTAATAAATACCTGGAAAATCAGGCCATCCGCTGCATGAGAAAGACGAGGAATAAACACTTCCAAAAGCTTGGTAACAGTAGATAACAACCAAAAATCCTTCCTCCTGACCTGGTAATACCAGCAAATCCAGTTAGACAACACTCCAAATTAAATGTTAATAGGAAAATGGAAAAGCAAGAACTCATCCTAAGCATCCAGGTTTCATCATGCATACTCGGAATGGTTCCATTTCATATCTGTAGATAGGATTTCTACGCTGTCGATCAATATTTCGAGGTTCAAAAATTTCTTTCTCGAGTAATTTCCACCTTTCGGAAAAAGGGCACTGCATAAAAAAGAAATTATCACAAAATTCTTCAATTACTGATGCATTAAATTGGAGCTCTGCACTTAAAAAAAATAAAATAAATAAAAACTGGATACACACTCGGATCAATTTCACAAATGACCTAGGCTACCATATTTGACAGGCTCTTAGATCATGTGCGTTGTGCAACCGACAGATGATGGTAAACATAAATCATTGTGCAATATTTCAACACAGGTATGTAACAAAAATAACAAAACGTGACTTTTGGTCATTCAAAACCCATGTACCAGAAAGGTGAATACCAAAGAAGTGGATATAAGAAGGGGAGAGTCAGAATCTTAGAGTCAGAATCTTCAGAATCCCCAACCCGAGCCAAGCATTAATGGTGGAAGGAGGGTCCACACCACAATTACTCAGATTGGAGCGAGGAGATTGACACCCAAATGTTTTCTAAAAACCTTATTTGATGGAAAATACATTCATTACGAGTGATCCACATGCACCAATACACCAGGACATACTTTTTGGATGGCTGCAGCTGGTTGGTTAATTAAAGCTCATATGTAGCTAATTAGTCCAATATCTTAAAGTTATACATGTTTTTTCAGGAACTGATGAGCAGTATTGAATCATCAAAATATACAACCAACAACTCTGTTTTACTTAGAGCATATCTTGGCATAAATCATCAAAATAAATTTTCAAACACAACATTTAACCATGATGAAAATAATTTAATGAGATAATATAATTACAATAGAATGAGAGTCAAACCTCTGATACAGACTGATTGTTGACTGCCATCAGATCATAAGCCAAGTACCTTCTCTCCAGCTTCCCATTTGGCAGCTTATCTATGATCATCTCCCCATCAAGTAAAGTTAAGTGGTGAAACTTCTCACTAGAGTCCTTGCAAGATCAAAAGCCACATCAGTTTAGAGATTACTTGTAAGAAGAACAGTTACTTGTACTAACTTCGAACATAGCAGACATATGCGATCATGCAGTCAAAATTTCTTGATGAAAACAGAACTAGATGCATGCACACCTCATTGATAGATCTTGAGGGAAATCTCATCTGCACCCTCCTAAAGCAGAAATTCCGATCTACCAAATAACAGCCATCATAAGTGATGAGCATCATATATCTCGTTCCATCAGCCTTCCATGTAGCATAATAGTAACGTTGTCTAAGCAACTGCAGATTATCCCTTAAAACACAACAATGAAAATTTAGGGCATCACTATTGGTGCAATCCCTAAATTGGGCAAGGGAAAAAGCTGAATTCAAAAGCTCAATCGAGAAGGCACCTTAAATTAGTTTCCCTTGGTTGGGACAGCATCCAATGCAATAATGAGTAAACAGATCAGAAACATACATTGGAAGCATCTACCAATATGGCATAATTCTTTTGCAAAATAAAACATATTCTCCAAACATTCACTTGAACCTCGTATACAATATCTTGTAAAACAGGAAAGTCCCCAAACCTCCTCAGGCAAGAGCAGTTAAAATTTTATCACACTTAAATATTCATCATTTTTAATCACTGATCCCAGCAAGACTACTACCCAACTTATTCAAATGAGTTGAAGCAAAAAGATGAGTTAGTTTCCACCCAATAAATAAAAAAAGAAACAAAAAAAATGAGTTTTTTTTTTTTTTTTTTTTTTTGAGAATAGATAGGAACTTTTATTGATTAAAAGCCCCTGAAACAAAGGGAGACAAGGGATCTCCACAAACAAAAAAAAGATCAAATTATAATTCGAAAAAAAAAATGAGTTAGTAAGGGAAAAAAAGATTCTCAGAATTCCTAGTTAAGATCATACATGCTTGGAAAAGGAACCAGTAGAAAAGCTTGTCTGTACTTAGCCCCAGTCAAAGCAGATGTCATTTAAATTTGGAGTTTCAAGGGGGATGACTTCCAGATTCAGCTCCAAGGGGTAACTATGAAATGAAGGGAAGTGATTAAAGATCATAAGAGATGGGAGCATTAAAAATAAGGTCTCCCAAATGTTGAACCCACTTGGATGTTGGGCACTTGGTTGATTAGAAATGAGGTTGTTTTAAAAATAGCATCCCTACTTCAGAAATATTGGGAGGCCATAGCTGGCCTTATTAAGGATTGGGCAGTTCCTTGTGCAAGGGCTAAAATTATGTGTTTTTTTCAGGCAAGCCGGTGAATATTGAGTAGGTGCTTGTTTGTCAGCACCTGCGGCGCAGTTATTACTTATTAGGAAACCCCTCATCTAATTCTCTTCTTTTATGATTTTCTTTACTTTTATTGGAATTGTAACCCAGATTAATAAAATTTAATAGTAGGTCCCAGTTATTTCTTCAAGTATACATATATACACACAAACATAAATATACAAATACACATACAAGCATGTCTGTGTGTGTTTGATTCGTTGCTTCAGATTGAAAAATCAATCTCACATATAAATTCCTCAAATAAAATCTTTTTTAAATAGCAATTCGATTCATTGTCTGGGCCAAAGGAATTAGAGGATATCAACTTTAACTTTTCATCCTTACTCTTTAGAGTTGTCTAAAGAAAATCTAGGGTGTTTGCTATATATTTACATTCTGGTCGGAATGAAATCAGGAGACAATAGTTATACAAATTTACATAGTAAGAGTCATAGATTAATACACCATATATGTATGAATGCATGGAAGTATTTCAAGTAGGACTGGGCCACTTTACTATCCAGAGCGTAAACAAGCAAAACATAGCTCTGAACCAAAATATAAATAAATAATGAGTTATCAACCAAAAAATGCTGGCATAGAACATCTCCTCCCCCCCCCCCCCCCCGGTTATCTTTTTTTACTGTCTGAAAGAAGAAGAAAAATATCAATCCATAAAAAATGGGTAACTTCAGTTCACAACATGCCATTCAATACAGAAATAATATTATGTCAGAAATTTGAAACAGCATTCACAGTTCTCTCAAATGTATTTACCTGTATGCACAAACTAAAACATTTTGGGCATCACTATACCACACTAGACAAGCCTGGTAAATGTCAAAACTACTACCTTTAATCATGCATATTCATGGCAACCAAGTGAAATCATAATACATTATGCCAGTCCTTCCTTGATTAGTTTTTTTTAAGTGTGTTGCACATTTTGACTGATTACCACCTTATAAAATTCTTTACAGGTCACAGCTGCACTTTGGACATTTAGAATATAAAAGATTAACAAGTTATTAACGTAAGAGATCTGCCAATTTTACATAGATTTCCCAATACATTTATTTTTCTTACAGAAGAAATGGACCTTATGATGTAAATTTGTTGACAAACATATACCTGTTGAGAGAAACTGGGTGCGAACCTGGAAATTGAGAATTTCCCCTTCCCTGATTTACTCTTCCCTAATAAAAAAGAAGAAAAACAAAGAGTTGACTTTGGATGAAAGACAAAGACTGTAAACCTAGCAGTTGTTTTAAATGTAATTACAATGTATGCTATAACTTATATGATGGCATTGATACTAGATCATGAAATTGCATCTGATCACATATTCCCAAGATTGCTTATACACTATTGACTGAACTAGTTTGGGACTGAGCCAATGAATTCTCCCTCTGTATGTTAGGATGGATTGTGAAATATAAGTGGAAGAATTTGAACATATAAGAGGAGTTAAAAGAACTATAGAAGTTACTGTAATAGAAAATGATCAATATATCGAAATAAAAGTGCTCAAAAAAATGGTGACGTATTGAAAACAAGTTATAGAAAATGAATGTCATATTTGAGCATAGATGCTTAATAATGTGAAGATACAGGGCTGATAAATGCATTGCATTCGCAACCATCAGAAGGAAGAATTATCAAGAGGAATTGGGAGGTGCATGTAAAAGTGATACCATGGTGAAACATCATAATGGTTCCACCCTACTGATAATAGGTCAATTGCATGAAAGTTTCAGAATCACTTGAGATTTGTAAAATTGTCAAGCACATAATGAGTGGTTGAAGTTTAGCTTTAAAATGTACAAAGAAAATATTTCCAGCATTCAAATTGGCCACTTGAGAAACAATAGGATTCACCTGATTGCATTATATAACAGCAAATAAGTAATATTGATGATTATGGTGTCTTGTGTAACATCAATAATAGATTAACTAAAATGTCAAATGGGTTGAAAAGAAAGGAAAACAACTGCAATTAATTGGAAGCACAATCCAGATACCGGCATAAGTATACTAAGGCAGAAATATCGCAACACATTCTGCTGATCTATAGGTATTGCATCCCCCAAAACATCATCATTTGTCAATACTTCACTTTCCACATGCTTTTCCTGTGAATACATGAAAATCAATAGTAAAACTCTAATTCAGAATAAAATCCCAAAAGAATCATAATAGTGCCAATCATAATAAAGATAATTATCACTAGAAAAAAAAACGAATATGAATGTTAACAATTCAGGAAGAAAAAAGATACAATGAGCTTGTCTTTTCAATATTATAGGCCACAATTAAATGTAAGATAAAGTATTTTAAGGGATGTGCTTGGTAAAGCATTGACCAACAAAAACTAGCACAAAAAAGGACTAGATTAAGTTGTACTTGTATACAAATTTCAGTGGATATACAAGGCTACTCTGAGCAGTGAATCAACAAAAAATTTGGTATATCAATTCTCTCCAACCTGGTGATAGCCCAATAGGCAAATGCATAGAAGTGGAAAATCAACTTAAAAGGGAAGGAATTATTTATGCAACAGTGGGATGTCCACCGATTTCATTATGATGGAAGAACATCCCATTAAAATACAAAGGAGAGACAATATGTCTTTCACCATACAATTAAACCCAGTTCCCTTTTATCTACCATGGGAATTCCTTGTAACACCAAAAACATAGAATGGCTTTTATTCAATGAAAGATCACCATCTCTACCAAGAATTAACAAATCCACCCTCGAGAATGAGTTACCCCAAGTATTTTAAAATCCCATGCCGACCTGAGTTCTTTCGGAACTCAGAATAGGTTTCAGTCCCTCGTATAATAATAGTTTGTCTTTCCTAAGGAATGAAGGGAAAAAATCAGTTTACTACTGAAATTTTTTTAACTAGGAATCGCCCCTTCATAGTGGAGCTTAAAAAAAAAGAGCACCTCCCCACCCCCTCAACCCCAACCGGCACCAAAAAAAAAAAAAAGTGCACATCAACCCTCTCCACTAGCCATTACACAAATGTAATCAACATCAACCCTACGCAGCTATCTCTCATTGCCTGAATCATCATCAACCTTTAGCTGTCCACTTTTTGACCCTCGAGATGATCTAGTTCGAAGATAATTGTTAAAAGAGAATGGGTGTTCTTCTAGTTTATCTTTCAAATAAAGTTTAAATCATCTCAATCCAAGATCATACTCAGAATTCATTTCTGAATGGGGGAGATGCATTGCAGAGGCATCGAGAGTAGACTTTGTGGGTGGTGTTTTGTGTATAGAGGAGTGAGGTTGGTGAGAGTGTCCCGATTGGTGTGGCGGTAGTAACTAGTAACCTCTACTACCCCAGCAGGGTTGGTTTGGTTTTGTAATAATTGATTTTTTTCTGGATTTAATGAATCGCAGTAGCTAGTCTACCTCCCTTTCAAACAAACAAAAAAAAAGAGATTGTAACAATAAAAATGCAAAAAGAAATTTGAGTTCGCACAAAAGTCATTCCTGCTACAACTTGGTAAAAATTGCACACAATACTGAATGGAATAATCATTGTAGAAGCAACAAAGAAAATATATTAAGAAAACAAAATGCAAAACTAGCAGTTGAGTGAGTGAAATATCAACACTAATGACTCAACTACTCAGATGATTCATGCCATTGCTTTCCATTACATTAAAAAAAATCCTGACGGTTGTTTTAATATCCCGGTAATACCTACTTGCAAGGAAGCTTCGTTAGCATCATCATCATCATCCTGAATTGCCTCCCCATTAAGATCAAGGTCAGAAGACCTTTTCCACTCTGGGGTGGGGGGACAAGTAACTGCTTCAGGTTTACTTTCATGGTAAAATGTGTATAGTGAATCAATATAATCCTGCTTATAGATTCCTGGAGGACGTGCTTCAGAAAATTTCAGAACTGCCTGGTCATTATACATTGAAACAAGTTGAAAAAAGATAGCACGAGAATCAACTTGGTCAACAAAGGAAAACTGAATTCTGTGAGAATTAGCATACCTGGGTGACAGTCATGAGATGTGAGCGAACAAGAAAATGAACGATCATAAAACCAGTTCGGTTATGCCCATGAGTACAGTGGACAAGAATATGTTTCTTTGTATGCTTCTGGGAGTTGAAGAACTGTATCACCTGAAGCAAGAAATAAGAAGCAAAAAACATTAATTTGACCACAAAACATGCTTGACTACCAGATTATTTTCAAAGACAAAAATAGTGTCAGGGTGAACCATTAGTCCTTTGGTTTAGACATAGAAAAATAGAGTCAGGCACCCACTTTAATTTAGATAAGCTAGGATCATGTTCCATTTTAGTCATGTATCCCAACACACCAAATGCAAGAAATCTAGATCAAAACTTCTACAACCCAACCCCCCCCCCCCCCCCCCTCTTCAGTATTAGTTTACTCAACCATTCCCACATTTTTTCCTCAAAAAAAACCATTCCCACATTTGTTAAAAGTTTTCAAATTCAACAAGGATTTGCCATCCAAATTTGTCATTATATCTAAGCTGCTGGATGCACCTCATCAAACAACCACTTATCTAGTGTAGATTCCCCATGCTTTGATAAGGCCTTTCACACACCCTCCCACATATTTTCAAGAAAGGGTGTGTTGTTCTTGAAGACCGCAGCATTCTTAGTCATCCAAACAGTCCAACACTCTTCTTCCCAAAAAAAAAAAAAAAGTACACACTGCAAGGATGCAAGATTGGATGATTCTGGCCTGAATCTTCAGTTCCCAGTCCTCTTTAATGGCTTAACTGCCTCCTATGGTTGCTCTAAAGAGTGCAGAATAATATTATGAAGGAGAAATAAGTGGAAAAGGATCATCTTCCAATGAAACAACATTTCAAGTGAATCAACTCTATGATAGAAACAACAGAAAACACATATTTTAGTAATATCACTACTACATTGCCACCTGAAAGTTGCATGATGGAAGATGGATGCAGGAAATATTCCCAATCAATATTTCCAGGAAATGTTTTGCAATGCTCCAAGTTGTGGAGTGAGTCCAGGATCATTATAAGCTGGGTCTTCTTGGTCCTATCACTGGATGTGGGGTTTGGGACATCCCTTATGTCCAATCATCCCTCATTCATATTTGGTTCTGTTATTATCCATTCCTTTCCTTTTGTATAAGTCATTATCAGGTTCAATTATTTTGGCGACAACCTCCCTCCATAAAAAAAATGTTCCCAGTGGAGAAAAAATATGTTTCAGCATTGTTAACTGAGCTACTGTGCGGATGGAAGTATCATTTACCATCGGATTATTATGGCGGAAAACACATCCAAAAAAAATTTATGCCAAAGTAAAATTGTTAAGTGCCATAAGGTGCCATTTCATGTTAGGCAGGATGGCAGAACTACAATGCAGAGAGAGTTCTTGTAGCACAAAATTAAGGTGAACATCCTACAGTTGAAAGACATGCAAATATATAATAATTAGTTTGAAGCATTACCTCCCATACAAAAATGTTGACAGACTCATTATCTGGTACCGCATCACGTCCCTTACAAGGAATCTATAAAGAAAGGATGTTAAAACCTGAGGTTCAAATACTAAGTGGTAATCTAATTCATGATCTCATGAGTCACCAACTACCAAAAATAGGTCAAGCAAGCAATATCTCACCTTAAGATGCTTAATACCTTTACTCTGCCAATCTGTTGATGGATAATATCGAGATGTATTCGTCAAGTCAATTACTAAACCAATCTGGAAACAAGGCCAACAAACAAGATGTAAACAAAACAGATATACATTTTAAAAAAACTAACTAACAAACCAGACATCCAAGCCCTTTCAATAACAGAAACATATTTCTATGTACAAATATAATATTAAAAATATAATGTTTTATATAACATGTAACAAGTGCATGGATGAATCTTGCGGACCTCGATGGGGGAAGCTATGGGCTTGTATGGGCAGGTGAATAACCTTCACCAGCTGTGGAGAGCTGGGGCCTGGGAAGGCGCTAAGGGCAAAGGGAGGTAAAAGTAAAAATAAATAAATAAATCACAATCCATTGTCCCTGTGGTTGTATGGCTAATTTGGCTTACAAGGAATAAAGTGATATTCAAAGCTGCAGCCCAGTTGTTGAAAGCTTAATTGAGGTGGCAGAGAGGTTCACCAATGATTGGGAGCTTTTTGTGCAAGGGTGAGCCGAGTAGAGTTTCTGAATAGGCTAGTCATTGAAGTGTAATTGGCCATAGCCCGTAGCCCTGGTATGAACACTAGTGATCTCTGCCACTGTTCTTGTGTTGTGTGGTCTATTTTTCCTTTCTTTGACAAATTGTACCTTGGTTTATGTAATGAATCACAGTAGATGGTCTACCTGTCTTCAACAAAATACATATTTGAATCATTTATAACATTAACATTTTAATTCATTCAGAATCTCTTCACAAAAACAAACTAATGCCTGGGGGGGGGAGACTACAAAAGGTTTGACGAAAAGAGAGTGGGGCATATACATATAAGAAGAAAATTTCAAGCATCATCCCACCATCTTGGTCCCTGATCATAGCATTGCATTACTAAATACAATATAAAAAAATCATGCCATATACACAAAAACCAATTTCATTTAAATTTCATTGGTTTTGTACCCCAAAGAAAGGGTAAAGCATTAAAAATTAAACTTTCCAATTTACAGATTTTTAACTTACATCATGTCCTAATACTCTTTGTTGATGAAGTACTTGTTTTGATGAATATCTTCTGCCAGGTTCCACAGCATCATTGAAAGATTCACCCAAAGGGACCTTCGAAGGTATTATACGACCAATCACCTTACCATAAGGAGGACAATCCAACCAACCTACACAAAAATGCATCAATGCACTAATTATGAGGCACAATGACATGGGTAATTAAATAAAAATAGAAAAAAAATTAATTGAACACAAGGAGAAGTAATTATAAAACTAGTTTACCCTCACCAAGTGTTTTTGTCTTATTTTATTGGAGTAAAGAAACCATGTTAGCGACATGCTTTTAGAAGTCTAATTGTCTTATTATTTAAATTATTCGATATGAGAAGCAAACCCTGGTCCCAATTTAATTGGAGATTACAAAAAACAAAAAAACCAAAAAAAACAGAAAAAACAAAAGTTCTATAAAACCTGGTTTCTTAACTCATGCATCTACACGAAAACCGCTTCCAACAAAGATGAAATAACAATTATTATACAAAAAATATTTACTTTTTTCAGAAATCAGAAAAACAAGATTTTTTCCCAAAAGGAAAGAGGAAAAACAACATCAAAGCCCCAGTTATTTATGGCTCTCCCCATGAGGCCATGACCTTATTACACAGAAAAACTACAGTTACCAAACATTATCTCAACTATTTGAAAATTCAAATTTTAATTTAAGAAGGCCACCACAATGGGTACATGATCAATTAGTTACTTTAAGAACATAAATAGTCTGTTTACATGATCAGTCAATTGCTTAGAAGAAACATCACCTATTTTACATAAATAGTCTGTTTACATGATCAGTCAATTGCTTAGAAGAAACATCACCTATTTTTTTAAGTCAAAGGCAAAAAACTTAATCAAGATATCGTCCCACCTTCGTCAGGACTCAGGAGGACAAAGAGAGAAACATAACTGCAACTAGAAGGGAGAAAAACAATATTTTAGTTCTGAATCTCAGGTTCTTTCCTCATTTAATGTTACCTAATTTTTGGTGTTACTGTGGTTTATCAGCACCATGCCTTTTTGCTATCTTGGGCAAAAATAAGAAGATCCTCCACACCTCCCAAAATAATCCACACATTCACAAAGGAAAAGAAAAAAATAAAAATAAACTTAATGCAATGCCTCAGAGAGGAAATTATGCAGGTCCCAATGGATGGTACATAAAGATGTGCAAGGAGGACCAGGTGCTCGGTGTATATGTTTGGCTTGATAGTATATAGCGGATTGACAGTTGAACCACACACAAGTCAGACCATGACATTTGTGTTCCACTAGTCCTATCATTGGGGCCACTAAGAAAATCCCATGATAACTGAGGATGAGTGACCCCAGGATTTATTAAATAATTGACAAAAATAATTAAATTAATTTGCGCCTAGTGAGGCTTAGACCTCTCTTTGTAGAGTGTCTTAGCACCTAGTGTAGTAGTGTTACACTTCCATCTTTCTTAACACTTCATTTTTCATGTTCTTGCAGCTTTTTGGCGCAGGAAGCCAATATTGAATTTCCAACAAATTAGATATATCATTATTGATCGATTGCCAACATGATCAGTGCAAAAGAGAAAGGTCCATATAAATTAAAAGAAAAAAAAATAATGGCATTAACTCTGACCATGAGGCAGCCTGCTCTTCTCATAAGATCTTGAGTTACTCGTCTGAAACACAGAATCCCTATGAGCTAATGGTGCAACTCGTTTTGGTGGTTCATCAAGTTGTTCTCTCATACGCTTTCGTCTTTCTTCACGCTCCTGTTGAGATTACAGTCAAATAATCGATGTAGTATAAGAAAAACCAAGATGCATAAGCAACACCACGAGAATTAAATCATAAAAACGGACACATATAGTCCATTGAAACAAGAGCTTCTAACCATAAATGTATATATGTGTGTTAAAATAACTATTTTTATTTTGTTACATAGCGCAGCATGACCAGGAATTCATAGGATTTAAGGATAAACTACACCAACAAATGTTTAGAGTAGTCCTTATATTCGAGATCGTACTAAAATATAGGTAATTGGTGGAAGAGAAATCCCTAGTCAATCACATGAAAACGCTCAATTCTAGACATTAACATTTAAAGTAATTTTAGGTACTGCATCTAAACCAGTCAGGACAGTGCTAAGTGCTCGCATAACAACCTAGAAAAGCAATTTGAATATACAGGTGAAGAGAAATATAATATTACGAAACCAAGAAAAAAAATTGTGATTTCTTAATTCTTAATGAAAATTTTGTAATTTATGGAAAAAAGAAAACTAGGAAATATCTGATTCTATGTATTTTGACAACAAATCCAAAATTATGTTGAGGCAACGTTCCATGCGTAAAGCAAGGTCATGGGTTGTTTAGGAATCCATTTATGACTCACTAAATATAGAAAGCTCAACAGTACTCACTAAGTTATTCTGGCCATCACAATACTCTAATAAGCATGGACGTATACCATGTGAGTAAAACAGTCAATAAGAGCAAAACTGGAAACAACCCTTTTTTTAATTCCTGCCTGAATTTTGTAAAACTGGAAACAACTTATATGACCGATTAAAAAAGCCTATCTTCACCCTTCCCTGTTTCACTGCCTCACTACGTAAACTACTTTTTGAACAAATGAAATCATAAGAGATGTTCTTATCTTCATCTATCAAAAAACACAATTACACAAACATCTGCCTCTAATAAAGTTGATAGTACCCTTATCTTTCTTTTAGTAAATGCGAAAGTAATAGTATTCAGGCAGATAAAGAATGATAGAAAATAGTTATAAAAATGAGAATAATAAATACACACTTACTTTAAAATAATAAATATGATATCCAGATAGATTAAGATAAAATATGCATATCTTGGATCCCAAACAAATGAACGCTGAACAGTAATCTAGAATATGAGAAAGAAAATAACATGAAACCCTCCGTCGTAATAGCGATTGTCACAAGTTCGAAATTTGAGAACAAATCGACACGGGTAAAAAAAACATAATTCAGTAAACTTCATGTAAAATTTGGGGAAATTTTAGATAACAAAAAATAGAAATATTATAATATGCCAAATCAACGATGTCTAGATCGCCTGCATGATCTTCTTGATACCATTGTTCAATTAGCATTTAATGTGTGTTTACATGCATGATTTTTTTGTTGAAACGTTAGTGTTTAATATGTAAACTAATCAATAATGTAGTTGGCCACTCTCACGACTCGAACCCAGGACTTTATCCTATTAAACCGAGCATTTTACCATTGTTCCAAGCAATGTCCCCTGTAAAGAAGGTGCACAGCACCCAGAAAAGAAAAGAACATGAAAGACTATAAATCCCTACAAGCACCAAAACACACACATATCCTTCACTTCCCTGTTTCCCAATTGTTTGGAGCCCACACCCATCAACCAAAAAAAATCACAGAATGTCATCATAATACACTGTATTTTTACATATATACAAATCAATTCAATCATGTTGTTCAATGTTATAATCAAAAAGGGAAAAAAAAAAAAAAAAAAATTCCAGTTCAATCAGCATGATGAGAATCAATAAGAGATACCCTGCGATGGATCTCCACGGACGACTCCACGCGTTCTTCCACTTCTTCCCTGGAGTAATCATTTTCAATGGGTTGTTCATAAGTCTCTTCATCGTCTTCGGGCAAAGGTGAGGCGTTTAGGTCCATGGCTCATTCAACAACATCACAGGGCGTAATATCTTGGGTCATCCGTTAACGATGCCTTCTCTCGTAAAGGTCAAGCTATTAAAAATCGAGAAGTAACAAAAAGAAAATTTCAAATGCGAGCAAGAATCGTGAAGTGAAACCCTAGAAAAGCAGAGAAAGGAAACTCTGAAATCAAACAACGAACATTGAGAAGTGTCGGGACTAACCAACGATGGTGGACGATCGTCGGATCGAGAGAGAGACAGAGAGAGAGAGAGACGATTTAAGGGGCTCTCTCAAGTTCAGTCGCTGTTGAGGGGGAGGAGCAACTTTTGTTGATGGCGGTTGGGTTGGGTTGGGAGGTCAACCCGGGATCGGCCCGATCCAACCCAACTTCCCGGGCCAGACTGTGACTTGGCCAGCTCCCTTCTCGGGTCATCCAACCCAACTATACAACGCGGTCCAATAACGAGATGGAACCCAGTTAATTGACAATGTGGGATCTAGTCAATGTTATATCATATGAGTAATTTGTCACACAGATGATATATATATATATATATATATATATGAGATCTTAGGATAAGTTTTTTTTTTATAGAAAAAGTAGCTCCTTTTATATCAAAGCATCGAGTTGTTCCAAGACAGTTGATTTTAGACCTTGACTTTTTTTATTTTTATTTTTAATTCATGAATCAATATTTGAAAGGAGTTTAATGTTTAGTAGAGAAAGTTGCTTTTCAATTCAAAAAATCGATTCCGACCAAAAAACGTTGTTTTTGAGCTTTTTAAAACACAGATTTCGAGGGAAAAATTAAAAGGAATCCAGCTTCCGATTATGCAAAAAGCTGCCCCGTTTGGCTGCACGATTTTAGCCTAAAGGGCGAGAGAGAAGTTACAATGAAGAAAAGAAAGAAACAAAAAGAACTGGGTGAGGTCCATTAAAAACCAGAACTTGACCAAAAAGAGAGATTGCTCATCCACGAATGCACGAGGGGTGTCGTCATAGAGAAGGCAACGCATCTCCTAGGCGGCCGAAAGTCCAGTAGTCGAGAACCCTAACCTAGAAAGGCCCCCAACAAAGAAACATGCGATCAGCCCATGATATGAATGACCCCCCGCCCCGAGATATGGATCCGAGTAGCACATTCTAAATGTCTTCCTCAGTCTTGGAGTAGAGAATTCATGGATGCTGGAGGATTTTTGACGTAGTGCCTTTGACCCTTGAAGATAACACTGTTGCAAGTGGTCCAAAGAGCCCAAAGACCCATTGGGACGACCAATCGAAGGATGCATTTTAGGATAAGTTAACACATGTATTTGAATTTGAAAATAACATGCATATATTAAGAGTTAATCACATCTTTAAATGAAATTTGAAAATCATGACAGGATACCATCAGTTTTGTCAATTCCCTTCTAATCAAAATATTGGATTTAACTTCATTTCTAGTGTTAAATGTAGTTCACACCCCTTTTGACTTTTTTTGAACCAATATAACTCATCTAATAGAAGTGTATTTTTGTACAAAAAAAAAAAAAAAGAATTGTTGTGAATATAGTGGATAACCACCACTCCTCCAAGCCATAACCTCCCCCACTCTTCAACTCCATAACCCCCACTATTAATCACCCCACTATCTACCCCCTCACCTCTATAGGCTTGTAACTCCTCTTTTTGAGATTCCTCCATGCACCCTATAAAGAGAGGGGTTTCTTATGTATTCCACAACCAACTAACAAATAGTGAATAAGAATCTTTCTCCACTTATCTTCTCTATATGTCTTATGTGCTTTGTTTATGTATATTTGTGTGTATGTATTCTACTTAGTTTATATCATGTTATCAGCACAACGACGCTCTAGTCTACTTTGTCAAAAAAGTTTATATTTTAGTGAGTTCATGATGTTCAAATCATCATGATTTCAGTTTGTTTACAAAATGATTGGATGTCAACAATACCCGGTTTGTGATATTTTGTCATGTGATTTTCTGAAAAGTACTCACTATTTACTCGTGTAATTGTTCACAATTTCTTACATGAAAATTTTATATGTTTTCATTACATAATGAGATTTGAAAAGAAAAAAAAAAATTAGTGTTACGGGTACTAAATAATATTCCTCCTAGACATTGTATAATCTTATACTTCATGTTATTATTATTATTATTATTATTACTGTGAATGATACACCTCATGTTAATAATGCAAGCACACATGCAGCTATATACTTATATATTCTATAAGTTGGTGTAGGCTCTTCTATGTGATCATGGTAACATTATTTTTAGGCTTGTTGATTATGTTGCAAGTATTCCACTTAGCTCTTTTTTATCTCATCAAAAAGCTCCTTTTGTTGGATTGTATTTTTGATGATTTTTCACATGCTATTCACGGTTTTGTATTACGGCATTGTTGATATTATTATTGACTTTTGTTAAAAATAAAAATGATTAAAGTAATTTTTACATCCGGATTAATATATGCATGCAACTGTACACACACACATATATTTCACACGTTGGTGTAGCTAGGCTCTCCCACATCCATAATAGCATGTATTAATTGTAGTTGAGAAAGGAAAATGACAAGAATTACAAATTTCAAAGCACATAAGGGTATGGTGCAGAGAAAATAGGGTGTCTACTGTCTAGCAGTGAAAATAACAGTATCATGTTATCAGCTATCATGCATATAACATTAAAACAATAATAATAATAAAAAATCATATGTCTCAATCTGTTCCATATTCATATATATGAAAAAGAAAAAATTTGGGAGATGATTAAAATTTGTAGCTTAACAATTTTTTCTGTTTGACTATGGAATTATATTTTGATGTTTCACTTATTGTTTAGATTTGTGTTAACATCAGTTCTTATTCCTTGTATCGATTAATTTGATATTTATAAACATTTTATTTAATATTCATTTTAATGTTACAATGTCATGTGTCCCTATAGGACTATACAAAAATTGTATTTACATGGATCCCTGAAGGACCATGTAGAAGTTATGCATAATGTGTCCCAATAAGACCATGCAAATTTTATTTTATCCCTGAAAGACTACAAAAATTATTACATGGATCCTTGGAGGATCATGTGAAAGATATGATTAGAATATGTCCCTGAAGGACCGTATAATTTTTATCTCTAAAGGATATATATACACAAACATGATTGCTCGTATTCCTGTAGGACCAAACAAAAGTTATATAATATATTTTTTAGGTCCTTAAAGGACCAAATAAAAAACAAGATATATGTATCCCAGCAGGAACATATAAATTATGATTAGATTTCACCATCATCATCATAATGAAGAGGATTTAAAGATTAATATTTTATTGACAAAGGTCCACCGGCCATTATGCCTCAAATATGCTCTAATTGTAGCAATATTGAGAGCATCAATTTTATATATTCTCATTGCCGAACAACGATTTTTTAAAAAATATCATGTAACTCAACTCAGTGGCATAGCATCATTACCCAAAGTAAATACATTTTATTTTATGTTCGTTATGGAAGTTGTGGTCATGAATGATGAGATCATGATTTATATAGTTGAAAGAACAACAATCATAAAGTTTGTAAAATATCTCAAATCACTGGTAGTGGTTTGCTATTAAACTAAAGCATAATTGAAGGGAAAAGGGTTACAGAACAAACCCCTAACACAAGGAAAATGATTGTTATTTATTTGGTGCTTAAAAATATAGTCACGTACCTGATGTACGATCAGACTTTTATAATTTTTATAATTTTTCTTTGTTATCTAAAATGCATTTTTCTCATTTTTATATTTATCTTATTTATGTCATTTTTCTTTTTACAAGAATGGTTATGGTTGGTGACATCTGTCTAACAGACAACGCTACAACGCATACGGTCCTACGAAAAAAATAATATTTATCGACATTGACATTAATCAATGTAAATTTTAATACCATTTCTGGTACTACGAAATTAATTAAAGGCTCCGGAAGAGCAAATATAATATTACCAGAAAGTACAAAATTTTGTATTAATGATACATTATATTCAGCAAGATCCAGAAGAAATCTACTAAGTTTTAAAGATATCCGTCTTAATGGATATCATATTGAGACTATCAATGAAAACAATATGGAGTATTTATGCATTACTTCAATTGTTGCAGGCCAAAAACATATATTAGAGAAACGTCATGCTTTCTCATCCGGGTTGCATTATACAACCATAAAAACAATCGAATCATATGCTGTAACGAACCAGAAGTTCTATGATTCAGATATTTTTACACTTTGGCATGATCGTCTTGGGCATCCAGGGTCTACAATGATGCGTCGAATAATTGATAATTCATTTGGGCATTCGTTGAAGAACTAGAAGATTCTTTTACCTAATCACGATCAATGCACTTCATGCTCACAAGGAAAATTGATAGTTAGACCATCCTCTACAAAAGTCAATGTTGAGTCACCAACATTTTTGCAAAGAATCCAAGGGGATATATGTAGCCCAATCCACCCCCATGTGGACCATTCAAGTATTTTATGGCATTGATAGACGCATCTGCTAGATGGTCGCATGTTTGTCTATTATCCACTCGGAATGCTGCATTTGCAAGACTACTTGCTCAAATAATCCGATTACAGTCTTATTTTTTGGATTATCCTATAAAGTTAATACGCCTTGATGGAGCTGGTGAATTCACATCGAAAAATTTTAACGACTATTGTATGTCGCATGGCATCGATGTTGAACACCATGTTGCTCATGTGCATACCCAAAATGGATTAGCTGAATCATTTATTAAGCATCTTCAGCTAATTGCACGTCCTATGCTTTTGATGACAAAATTACTCGTTTCATTTTGGGGTCACGCTATATTGCATGCAGTAGTATTAGTTCGCCTTCGACCAACTGCTTATCATCAATATTCCCATTTACAGCTCATACTGGGTCATCAACCAAATATTTCACATCTTCGAATTTTTTGTTGTGCTGTACAAGTTCTTATTGCCCCTACACAACGAACTAAAATGGGCCCTCAACGTTAATTGGGAATTTATGTAGACTTTGATTCTTCTTCTATTATAAGATATCTTGAATTCAAGGGATGTTTTTACCACTCGATTTGCGGATTGTTATCTTGATGAGACAATATTCCCATCTTTAGGGGGAGAAAATATGTCACCAGAAGAATGACGTGAACTTACTCAGCACCATCTTTGTCTCATCTTGATCCTCGCACTAATCAATGTGAAACTAAAGTGCAAAGAATCACCCATCTTTAAAGAACTGCACATCAATTGTCAGATGCATTCAATGATGCAGCAAAAATGATAAAATCACATATTCCAGCTACTAATACTCCAGCTCGGATTAATGTTCAAATAGAAAAAACTGTTAATATGCCGATTAATGAATCAACAAAAACACGCATGAAGTGTGGAAGACTTATAGGCTCAAAAAATTCAGCTCCTCGAATGAGAAAAACAATGAAGAATAATTCTCTAGAAGAGCATAAAACACTTGAAAGACCCACAATAATAACTCCTACAGAGGAAGAAACCCCCGAAGTGACACAAGTCCTCGAAGAGACTGACCTCCCTGAAGTGACGCCTATGCATGAAGAACAAGTACATAGAAATGAAGAAATTTTCATAAATTATGCAAATTCACAAATATTGTGGGATTGAAAGCAAGTGCTTGTTGATGATATATTCTCATTTACAGTAGCTACAGAAATCATTTCAGATAATGATTTTGAACCACGTTCAGTGGATGAATGCAGACAAAAAAAATGTTGGACAGAATTGGATTCACTTGCAAAACATCAAGTATTTGGACTAGTAGTACTAACTCATAAAAGTGTTAAACCAGTAGGATGTAAATGGGTGTTTGCGAGAAAACGAAATGAAAGAAACGAGATTGTTAGATACAAAGCTCGTCTTGTGGCATAGGGTTTCTTGCAGAGACCTGGGATAGATTTTGAAGAGACATATTCTCCTATGATGGACACAATCACATTTCAGTATTTAATTAGTCTTATAGTCTCAGAAGGACTTGACATGCATCTAATGAATGTGGTTACTGCATATTTATATGAAAAATTAGATTCCGACATTTATATGAAAGTTCATGAAGGACTAAAATTGCCTGAAGCAAAACCATGAAACATGTACTCAATCAAGCTAAGACGATCCTTGTATGGATTAAAGCAATCTGGACAAATGTGGTATAACCGTCTTAGTAAGTACTTAATAAAAGAAGGATATGTCAATGATCCAATAGTCCTCTGTGTATTTATTAAGAGAACAGAACTCGGATTTGCCATTTATTGCAGTATATGTTGATGATATTAATCTAATTGGGACTCCTGAAGAGCTCAAAAAGGCTTCCGAATATCTGAAAAAGGAGTTTGAAATGAAAGATCTTGGAAAAACAAGATACTGTCTCGGCTTACAGATTGAGCAAAGTTCAAATGAGATATTTGTTCATCAAATAACATATGTTGAAAAAATTCTAAAGCGCTTTAATATGGATAAATGTCATCCATTAAGTACTCTTATGGTGGTAAGGTTACTTGACTCAAAGAAGGACCCTTTTCGTCCAAAAGAAGATACTGAAAATTTTCTTGGTCCTGAAGTACCATATCTTAGTGCAATTGGTGCCTTATTATATTTGACCCAATGCACTAGACCTGACATTGCATTTTCAGTTAATTTATTGGTCAGATTTAGCTCTGCACCAACTCGAAGGCATTGGAATGGTGTGAAGCACATTTTTCGTTATCTTCGTGGAACGTCAGACATGGGTCTATTTTATGCAAACGATTCCAATAATGGTGCACAACTGAAGGGTTATGCAGATTCAGGATATCTTTCAGATCCTGACAAGGCTCGCTCACAAACAGGCTATGTATTCACTTGCGGTGGCACAGCAATCTCTTGGCGATCTACGAAACAGACTTTGGTTGCCACGTCTTCTAACCACTCTGAGATTCTTGCACTCCACGAAGCAAGCTGGGGATGCGTGTGGTTAAGGTCTTTGGTTCATCATATTCGTATTGCATGCGGACTATCTCTCATTACAGATGTTTCAACAACTATATAAGAAGACAATGCAACATGCATTGCTCAAATCAAAAGGGGATATATCAAGAGTGATAGAACGAAGCATATTTCTCTAAAATTCTTTTATACTCATGAGCTCCAGCAGAGACATGAAATTAATGTTCAACAAATTCAGTCAAAGGACAATCTTGCAGATTTGTTCACTAAAGCTTTGTCAACGTCAACATTCAAGAAGCTGGTGTATGAAATCGGGATGCGACGAGTTTGCGATCAAAATTTTTGAAATCTTGTATCTATGAGGGGGAGTAATTTTTTATGACATTTTACGATCTGTACTCTTTTTTCTTCGTCTAGGTTTTGTCCCATTGGGTTTTCCTGGTAAGGTTTTAATGAAGCAGTGTCAAACGCATACACCATTATACGATTAAGTTACATTGTACTATTTTTCCTTTACTTTGATTTTTTTCTATTGGGTTTTCCAAGCAAGGTTTTAATGAGGTAATTATCTTAGCGTGGTGGTCATCCAAGGGGGGTGTTGTGAATATAGTGGATAACCACCACTCCTCCAAGCCATAACCTCTACTCCCTCACCTCTATAGACTTGTAACTCCCCCTTTTAGGATTCTTCCATGCACCCTATAAAGAGAGGGATTTCTCATGTATTCCACAACCAACTAACAAATAGTGAATAAGAATCTCTTTCCACTTGTCTTCTCTATATCTCTTATGTGTTTTATTTATGTATACTTGTGTGTATGTATTCTACTTACTTTATATTAAGAATTAATATGCTTTCATGAATTGTATGATTTATTTTTAGAATGTGTAAAAATTTTTTGATAAAGAATATACCTCGTTATAGTAAATGTAAATAGTAAATGAAATAGTAAAATAGACTAGGTATAACATCGTCCATTGTGACTTGGCATGTAAAACAGGTTGACATTGCGATGTTAGCCCAATGTGTAGATACCCCATTTTAATCGGTCAGAACTGTGAAACACTTATCATTTGTGATATCTTAGTTTGCAGGTCTAAACCCCGATGATCTTCCCGGAGCCAGAATAATCACTTGAGTAGAGAAAGGAAAGAAAAGAAAGCATGAGCACAACAAGTTCTTAAAGAAAAGCTTAAGAGAAGCAGTACCATCACCCAGAACGGTTAAGCCTTGGGTTGTTGTACAAGACATCTAAAAATCTGTCGGGTGACTAAGACAAGCGACCACCCACTCGTCGTACTGGACAATCTATCTGAGGATTGTCGACTTCGACGATCTTTGGGAGGATTGTCGAACTGGACGATCTTTCTGAGGATTGTCGACTTCGACAATCTTTGGGAGGATTGTCGAACTAGACAATCTTTCTGAGGATTGTCGACTTCGACGATCTTTGAGAGGATTGTCAAACTAGACGATCATTCGGGTGATTGTCGAAGTCGACAATCTTTTCTGGGTTGTCGACCTAGACAATGGGATGACGGATCGTCAAAAATACTGGGATAAGTTCAGCTCGAAAAGGACGGCATGGCTTGAGTTTTTTCGCCTCTCCACCAACGTCAGCCACTTCGGGTGAACGTGGGAGCGTCGTGGGGCACTCATGACCTCCCCAAACAGGTGTCAAGAAGGTGGTGGCTCGTTTGGGCTATAAAAGGGAAGCAATGGGGGGCTTTTGAGAGAGGAGACTCATCTTTTACCCCACCTTTTGCCCTCCAAAGCCATCCCAACCTCCCCTAACCTCCCCATTCAAGACCAGCAGCACCTCACCACCCTCCACCCTCCATTTTCGAGCACCACCACCTCCCACACTAGCAGCCACACCAACACTCACCCACCACCCTCATTCACCACTCAAAACCTACACTTTCTCTCCCAACACCACCCATCCGAACCCATCCATCCTTCTTCATCACCAACAGCCCCTCAACACCCTCCACCCTCCATTTCCAAGCGCCACCACCCCCTACACCAGCAGCCACTCCAAACAACCACCCACCACCTTCACCTACCACCTAAGCCCTCCCTTTCTCTCCAAAAGCCACCCATCCAAACCCATCCACTACCACCCAAAGTTAACCACACTTTTTCATCACTATCATCTATCCCTAACCCTCCCTTGCCAAAGAGAAAGAGAGAGTTCACACCTCCCTACCCTCACTTCCCTTCCCTTTCCTTTTTTTTTCTTTTCTTTTTTTTTTTTTACTTAAAAGAACTTGTATAACATATCATTTCCTCATAAAACCCTTAAACAAGTTGTAACAAGCTTACTAAATCAAATAAATATAAGTTTAATCAAAGTTGAGAGTGTTGGAGTACATCATTGGACTATTATCAGTTCTTTTGGAAACTATACGCAGCTGGCGGACGACCCTAACTTGGATCGTTGGTCAGTTGGTCTAGGGACCATTTGAACACTCCCCTTTGCAAGTTTGGGTACCTCCCAAGGACTACTAACCCCTTTTGTTTTATTTGGTTTACTTCATTTGTCATTTACTGCTTTATATGTTTGTTATTACTCTTTTATATACTGTTTATATGCTGTTTTTTTTTTTCTTAGTTTCTTGTTAACATAAAACTTCCCCCTAATTTTATTAAATTTTCTTGGAGTTAACCCTCGACAATCCCCCCTGGTTCGTCGAGCTCGACAACCCCCCGTGGATCGTCGAACTCGACAATCCGCCCATGGTTAGCCGATCCTGACAACCCACCCGTAATTCGTCGAATTCGATAATCCACAAATAATTTTTCGTACTCGACAATTCCCCCTTGGTTCGTCGAGATCGACAACCCCCCGTGGATCGTCGAACTCGACAATCTGCCCATGGTTAGCCGATCCCGACAACCGCCTGTAGTTCGTCGAACTCGACCATCCACCCATAGTTTGTCGGTCCCGACAACCCCCCTTTAATTCCTCGAACTCGACAATGCGCTCATAGTTCGTCGATCCCGACAACTCCCCTGTGGTTCGTCGAGACCGACAATCCCTTTTGGTTCGTTAAACTTGCCAATCCTTCCTGGTTCATCAAGCCCTATAGTTCACCTCCAGTCTATTGACCAGAAAGAACACCTTTTTTTATCCCATTTGCCAATCCTGCACAAAAAAAAGTATCTTTCTTCTCTCTCTTTGGGTTTGCAGGATCAATATGAGCTTGAACACCTCAAGGCACGGCCAGCCGTGATCCTTGAGAGGAGAACCCACATCCCCCGTTGAAGGCGAGTAATAAAAGAATATCCTCTTTTCTTGCTTTTTAGGAAAAGCAAGTGGCGATCACACCAACGTCCCTGGAAGCGGTCGGGCAACCTTGGACGATCCATCAAGTGGCGATTCGGAGCGCTGTGCGCGTAACAGAACCAAACTTGAAGGCACCCGGATTCACGACCAACGCCGCGTCAAAAATCCAACACCGACACAATGCAGTGATGGATTTCACATTACTGCTCAGTGAGGGATTGATCATTAGTCACAACAATATGATTAATCAATAGGATCCATCAATCCGGATTCGGAACCTCTATGAAAAACCACAGAATATCTCTGTGAAACCCAGTAAGAAGCCAACACATGGTGGTGAGGGAGGGGGAGACGACTAAGGTTCAGTGAGGGGTGGCTAGGTTTGAAGAAGTTTCGGGAAATGAGAGGGGGGGGGGGGGGGGGTTGTTTTGATTTTCCATGGACAGTGAATGATCGAAGATGTTTGGGATGGATGGTGGATGATCAAAATAGACGTCAAAACGAAGGTTCCGAACGGCATTAGCCAGTTAGTGAAGTCACACGAGCATCATGTGATGCTATGGTGCACGTGTCGTGATTTTACTAGATTTCATAGAGAGACTCTATGATGTTTTCACAGAGAATAATGTTTTCTAGGCCCCAATTTCACAGGCCCCATCACAGACCCCATGAGGTGGCATGTGTCTAATATCTGTTATATCCTTATGATTATTTTATTTTTTTGATAACTGATCCCTACAAAATAAAGAGACAATTATGATTGATTAAATAAAAAATAAAAGATCTTCAAAAAAATAAATAAAAATAAAGGTGAGTCCGGACCGACACAACCTTCAAAAGAGTAAACTCTTTTTAATCAAACTCTTCTCTTGACATGGTCTTTTCTCTTCCAACCTAAACTTTCCAAAGATCTCAAAAAAAAAAAAAAAACCCAACTATGAAGAGTATTATAACATGCAAAAGAAGTCAATTATAGGCGGTGATCAGATCAACATAGAAAGGAGGAGATGATAAAAATGGTGGAGGATGTTACAAAGCGTTTCAAAATCCTTTGCTTCTTTATTCTATTGTTTCTAAGGTTAGTTACATTTAATTTATATATGATTTGTATGATGTTAATGTTACATTTCTGACATCGAATAAATGTAACAGTCTGAAATGTAACATTTATTCGTGTATTGCATTTGTTTCAATGCAAATAGTAATTTATATTTGTTACATTTATTAATGTAACAGTCAAATACATATATTTGTTAAATGTATCACACAACAAAAAAGGTGTTTAACATTTTCTATAAAATGTAACTGACTATTGAATATAAAGGTGTTTGACATTTTCTATAAAATATAAAATAGAATCTATTTCTAAATTGTTTAAATGTAAATGTAACAGTTTTTATGTAAATGTAACAAATCATTGTGAGAGATATAAATATTTAAGAAATGTACTTGATGTAACTGCTTCATATAGTAACTATATATGTTTTTTTTATTTAAATTTGAATACAATAAATACCTGAATTTTTTAATGTTCAGTTAATAACATTCTTAAAAAAAAATTTAATGTGTATAATAAGAATATAAGTTTGAAGAAGAATTTTAATTAAAACAATTTAGATAATTTTTTGTGTGATTTAGTTTTAATTGTAATTTAGGTAATGATTTCAAATTTTAAAATTTGAAATCGATAAATGGATTTCAAGATTCACTCACAACCGAATAGAGAAAATGGAGGGATTTAGGTTAATGAGATAGATTTTTTAATGAAGGGCATATTTGTATTTTAACATTTTATTTTTTTTAAAAAATTAACAAACCAATTAATAAGAACTAACTTATGGGCCTATGAGTGAGGCTTTTTTTTGGGGCCTGAGTATCACCACTGTTTCGCATAAGTTCCAAACCCCATCAATCCAACTCAATTAAAACCACATGCCAAACCACATCAGTGCAACGAGTCGAATGGATGCGTTCGAGTTGGGGTGGGGAAGAGAGAGAGAGAGAGAGAGGGGAATGAAAACAACATACAGGAAGGGGCTGTGCCATGGTCCGTGCCCCGTGCCGGCACGGTTCGACTCTTGAATGGGCCGGACAAATACCTTACTAACCCACTTCATTTTACAACCCACTCCAGTCCCCACCCACACCAACGAGTCACAAACTATTTCGGGCCCAACCCAACCCAACCCACCCGACCTCTCTCTCCCTCTTCCCCACCTCGTCATTTTTAGGGTTCCTAAAAAAACTCACTCCGCTTTTCGAGCAGTTCAAAAGAGGCGACGACGATGGATCGACAGCCAATCCACGACTACGCATCAGCAATGGCGTTCGCTCAACAACAACAGCAGCAGCAGCAACAACAACAACAACAGTACGGCTTCCCCCTTCAACGCCCACCCCAACAGTTCCCCCACCAGATCCACAACCCCCCCTTCATCCCCCCCCACCAGTACCCCTTCCACCGCCCCTTCCCCCCTCAACAACACCCCCACCAACTCCTCCCCCACCACCTCCTCCACCTCCAACAGCACCCCCAATCGTCGCCCTTCCCTCCCCACCACCCCCACCACCTCCTCCCCCCTCACTTGGCTCCTCCTCCCCCCTTCATCCCCCCCTTCGAACCCGTCCCTCCCCCCGCCGACCCGGAGCTCCACAAGATCATCGACAAGGCCGTCGAATACGCCGCCAAGAACGGCCCCGACTTCGAGGCCATGATCCGCGACAAGCAGCGTGACAACCCCGCCTACGCCTTCCTCTTCGGCGGCGATGGCCACGCCTACTACCGCTACCGCCTCTGGCTCCTCACCCGCACCCCTGCGGCCGCCATGTTGCCTCAGCCCCCGCAGCCGCCGTCTTTCCCGCCGTATTACGACCACCACCAGCCGCTCTCGCAGTCGTTTGTGGGTCTGGGTCGGTCTGAGTATGGGTCGCCTGTGAAGGCGTTCAAGGGGCTTTCGGGGCCGCTCCCTTCGGACGTCGCCGTGGAGCTTGGGGGGGTGCTTGCGGGACTTAATGGCACGAAGGAGTCGATTAAGGGTGCGAAGATGTGGTTCATGCAGAGGTCTCCGTTTGCGCCTGCACTCGCGGAGGCGATGCGGGATAGGGTTCTTGCGCTTGAGGACTCTGAGAGGCAGCTGCACATCGTTTATCTTGCTAATGACATCCTTTTTGACAGGTGATTTTGCTTTTCTTCTATGTGCGCTTAATTATATCTTTTGTTTATGTTTTCTTATTGTGATTTTTCTAGTAAGACTAATGTGGGGTTAGTCAATCATGACTTTCATGACATAAAATACATGTCAATTGAAAAATCTTGTGTTATTCAGACTCCTTATCACAGACGTACATTCATGCGTTAGTCGACTTCAACGAGGATTTTGGATGACATTAGTTTGTTCCCACTGCCATCATGTTGCATGACATTAGTTTGTTCCCACTGCCATCATGTTGCATGACAAAGAAGTGGTCATGTAGTATTTTAACAGTCTATCCTGTAGTTTTTTAACAGTCTATCCTGTCCAAAAGCATATGTATTTTGTTGATTTTGAGATTCATGTTTATTTGAAGAACTTGAACTGCTTTCACTAAAATTAGGTTGCTGCTTCTCTCATCCAGTTTGGAATTTAGAGGTATTGTGAGGTCCTTAGATGATGATGAGGCTCTCTGTCATGAGTGGATTGGGTGATTAGAATGCAGTGTGTGAATTCTTGTCTGAAATAGTAAAATTAGATGCTAACTTGTTTGAAACATGAGATCATTGATTCAGAACTGGATGCTTATGTGCTCAAAAGTTGCATCAATAGGAAGGTACTAATGTGTAAACCAAGTGCTATGGCATGTGCTTTGTAAGGCATTCATATATTCTGGGATTGCAGAAAGTTGAAAATGTTGACATGGGCTTGTTCAGCCAGAGAAAAGGAGATCCGCTACATCAGAGGTTTTAGATAGCATAATTTCTGATGAGTATATACAATTTTTTTACAAACTAAAGACGTCAAGGAATCTGTGCATAAAGTAAACTAGTATAAGTCAGATGCTATGTTAGCTTTGATGATCATGGTGATCCAAAGTACATGATTTTTCTTTCATAAATTGTGTCCAGGGTAATCTCTTTCCTTAAGTCTAGCGTTTAAGGTTTTGGGGGTTTTAAGTGGGTGGCGCGGGTTTGGTACACCATCAGGTCTGGAAGATTATTTTGACGGATTTAAAAAATGCACAAATTTATGTCAGACATGCATGTGTTCATGTTAGTCCTCAAATGTTTAATTGAAGCACTGAATATGAGCATTATCCTAGTTAAAGTTTGTACCATTCCTATTGGTCTTTTTGTGCTTAATGACTGATCAATGATGATCCTGTGATGCCTTGGATTATGTGGTAATCTTCCTTTTCCTTTACAGTTTATCCTGAGAAGAAAAACTTCATTTCCACAAAACAGCTTTCCCCATACTCCCATATTGCTTGTTTTCTATATTGAATTTCCTGTGGTTATCTGTGTGTGTGATGTGAAGGGAACATGTTCAGAAGATATTGTATTGATGTTTCCCTTCTCTACTGTTCAGCTTGCAGCGTCGTATCAATCCTCATGAACTCGATAACGAGGCACATGCCTTCAGACCTGTGCTGGGGTCCATGCTTGCAAGGATTTATCACTATCCACAAAACAAAGAGGCAAATCAATCTCGGTTACAAAAAATATTACAGTTCTGGCTTACAAAGGAAGTATATGATGCTGACACTATTCATGGGTTTGAGAATGAGATGGCAGGTGAACCATCATCTGCTCTCCCAAAACTTACAAAGGAGGTCTTTACTGGTCCAGATTCATCAGGTCTCACAGGTAAATCTCTACCTCAACAGCTCAACTACCGTCATAAATCCCCACATCAGCAGACTCTAATTTGGAATCATGCCATATATTGGGAGTGGATTCAAATAGACCCAAAGTGTGGATTGTAAGGTTTTCTAGTAAGTAATTATAAATAGAGAAAATAAAATTCATAAAATGAGAAATATATAATTCAACATTTTCAAAATGTTGTATCTATTGAAAGGAGGTTTTTGTGAAACACACATCCCATGATATGGTAGTTGCTAAGCATAATCTAAGAAGGTTCCCATGTAATTTCTTTATTTGGATCAGGCTTACCCCACAAAAAAAAAAAAAAAAAAACCCATAAGATCCAGAATTCGAGGTCATAAATCTTAAGATTTTGTCAACATTGCACATATGCATACCAGCATGTATTCACTCACAGTCACATCAAGATAATTGTGTCCATGCTATAGAACACCGCCCCTTGGATTATGTACAAAAATAATATTGATTTACTCTCTAGAGCGATTGGATAAAGAGAGATTCAAGCAGTTAACATATTTTGATTCAATCTCAAATTATTGCTAGGTGCATCTTTCTTCTGTTTCAGTCATGACGGGATATTTTTCCATGATCACCCGTGGAATGTCTATTTTGTTTGCATCATAAATGAATTTTAGATTTCCGGCACGGTTCTTATTTTCAATATTTGCAGGATTCCACCAAACTCCTCCCCATGCACTGACCCAGTGGCAACATGACCATCAGAGGAGCTCTGCCATGGGTTTGCATGATCAAGAACTGCCTGATAAACAGCATCTCCCTCCAGTCCCTTCCATACCATCCCAATTCATGACCCCTGGAACTCAACACTTCCTCCAAACAACACAGCCATATCCACCACTAAATGCCGCGCCCTACCCCATTCAACAACCCCCGCAACAACCTGCACCCCACTTGGCCCCCCCTTCTGCCGGAGACCAACCCCCACCTCCCTACCCCCTCTTCCCGCCCGGTCTCATCCCTGGAATGGTAAAAAAGATGCAGATCGGAAGCGGCGTCCCCTACTCCCCGATGAGCCCACTCGACATCCCCACCGTGATCCCTCCATCCACTGTGACACCGTCGGAGATCCTCGATATGGTCTCCAAGTTCTTTAAAGAGATTGGCGAAGTGAACCCGTCCGAGGGCCCGATGAAGCCATCTGAGCGGGGCGATGGCAGCGACGATGATGGTTATGAATACAATAGGGACTCGCCGGTTCGTAAAGGTGGGGCGCGCATCCCACCGCCTCCAAACCTGCAGGCCGACCCCGAGACAGGGATGCTGCCTGATGGGAGCGTCGAAGAGAGGCCGGGTTCGAGTAGCTCGGGACGGCTCGGGCTGGGAGCCACGGCGAACCCAAACGAGGTGAGCCAATATGATGATGTGTATTCTTCGTATAGGAAGCAGAGGAGCACCAACTACCACTCGTCGATGAGCACGAGAGCTGCTGCTAGGTGATGAGAATGAGAGGGGGTGTCTAACATGGTCATGTTGCTTTGGTTGGGAGGATTAAGAAAAGGAACTGGTGGGTTTTATGTATTATAACTGTGTAGGTGGTTCTATTCAAATTAAGGCTGCTTCATGTTGTGTTGGAGCTTACAATTCTTCTGGCAGGTTTTACAGGGTGAAGATAGGGTGGTAAATATAAAACCTAGCATGGAAATTTTGGCATGTACTGAGTAGATTTGTTGTTCGTCCCATTGGATTAGAAAGTCAGGATGTTATGGCCAACGACAAACAAATGAAACATTCTTAAGCATTGATGAAGTATAGGTTTTTTTTTCACATTTCTTAAATGGGATACTTGAGAAACCATGCATTTTGTTGGTTGAGTTAATGATGCACTGCATCATTTGAAAGTTTTCTGCTAATGCCGGTCAAAAGCTCGAATCCAAAGCCCCTTGGTGAAAGAAGTTACTCTATTCTAATTGGGGTGGAATATGGATGAATAAATTCAGAAAATGTTTGTTTGCAACGATTAGGTAAGTATAATTGTGTCCAAATAAGTGAGATTTAAGTTGGTATTGGTATAAGTACTTTGAAATTGTGTTATTTTATCCAATTTTTTTTACTGATATAAATGGTGTAAAATCATTTTTTTACGTTTTATAAATCTATGTTATATTTTATCAACTTATTATCAATCAAATAACAAATCTTTATTTTTATTATTTTTAACGAAAAAATTAAAAACACAATCAATAAAAATAGGATTATTACTCAGTGATATGGTTATTCATACTGAAAAATTTACTTTTTATTTTAGAAATAACTTCGGTGGTGTTTGGCTGAGTCAAATATAAGAGCTTATTCAGTTGAAAACTGAATTTCAGAGCTTAATATGTAATAAATCTGTTTGGTTGACAGCTCAATTTCTCTGATTATTATACCTCTTTCAGATGAATACCTCTTTAAAATTTAAGCTGAATCCCGTCACTTATTAATCCGTAGTCGCGAACCGCATATTTTCGTCCAACGTGAAATGACTCAAAGACCCCTGCTACTAACCCAAATTTACAGCCCCTATATAAGGTAGCCGACCAGCCCTCTCTCTCTCCTCACCCCTCTCTGCGTCGACTGAATCAAAGAACGAAATAAAGGGGATCGAGGGGGGCAAACCCTAATCGGCGGAACAGGTGGAGTCGTCCGTCTCTCATCGCCAAACAACCCCATCTGCTCCGGTGTAGGTCATCCTTAACCCCTCTCTCTCCACTGTGACGTGAAGAACCGGGTTCCTCTCTGTTCTTGCCACCCCCGATCGCCGGACCTCCACCACCATCGCGGAGCAGCATCACCATCTCCGTCTCCGCCTCCCGACAGTCCGAGCTCCTCCCTCCTCTTCGGATTGCCGCCACAGCCAAACATCGAGGTAATACCACTCGTTCCAGCTAGGTCTTTCTTTTTTTTTAATGTTAAGCCCTTTTTCATTGTGGGTTTGTTGATGTGTTGCTTTGAAACATGTGCTTCTATTGTGCAAATGGTTGATAGAGATGTGTGATCTACTGAATATTAACCTAATTTGGTGCTAACACAGGGGATCCCTTGAAAATAGTTTTGTTTGTTGCTTCTTATGTATAAACAGAGGCTCATTGTATTGAGGATATGCATTATGAACTCATTTCGGTTTAGGGTGTGAGATTAGAGCGCTACTTTAGTTTAAAAATATGTAGGTCTTGTGGAATCTTGAAAGGGATCTATGAAAAAATGGTAGTGGTTAAGAGCGGTTTGTAATGGAAACAAGTTTTTAACTATGCTTATGAATGGAATGTTGGTTTTATTATGACATGGGAGTAGAATAAAGGAACACAAATACTGTTCTATACTCATGTATGAAAAAAATTGTGCTATCAAACCTTCATGGGAGTGAAATTAATTCCCCTATACAAGGTAATATGTAGGTGGTATGGACACAAACATGATTTCCTTTCCTAAAACCGGTTGGTTTTGTGGTTGATCTGTGAGTTTGGGGATTTAAAAAACCACATCCAAATAAGGGGTTTGGGTTAGCTGTTGATGTGGATGTTTCTTGTATTTTATTTGATTGGTAATCATAGTGATGCATTACCAATTTGATTTATACAATGACACAGGATTCATATAAGAAAAGGACAGGTGGTATGAAAAATCATGTGCAATGATGATGGTTGCTTACTTGAAAATGTGATGACCTTGAACTGCAATGTAGATAAAATGTTTTTCCATTTGGATTCATTGAAGGTCAGTGAAGCTCTTAAATCATAACTGCAGTTAGCAAGCAATCAATTTTAGGTTCAAGTGAATTCTACTTGGCTTTTGAAGGGTTATGTAGCCCTTGTAAGAGTTGAGCATCTTCACGTTTTGCCTGTCAATGTAAAATTATTAGTCTCTCCTTTGAATGTTTACACACTAGTTTTGCAAGGAAGTTTTTCTTCTTTAGCAGAAGATTAAATATGAAGTGAAGATGAAAGGAGATTTCATTCAAGACCCTACGGAGTATAGATTTATATAGAAGTTTGAAAAAGGGAGGCAATGGAAAAGGAGGTAGAGTCAACATTGTATAAATGGAAAGCTGATTCTAAATGAAAAGGTAAAAGAGATGGTTTGAACCTATAAATGACAGAAAGATCTATCAACTAACATTGGAACATTGAATAACTACATGAATTTGAGCTTAAAAGCTTCACCAAATACAAAATTCAAATATTTCATATTCTCCGTCTTTTCTCTAACATCCAGACCCTATTACATGCTCTAAAAGCACTTAAACAATATGAGATTTCCCCCTCTGAAGTTAACTGTATTTTGACTGTCCAACGGTTAAGACTTCTTTATTTGTTGCTCAATGACGGTTACAAATATTTATTTGTCTCTGGGTGGCTGTTACTTCTTTGAATCCACTGGGGAAAAGATGGTTAAAAATGTTGTTACCATCCTTCTAACAGGGTCTTCATGAACTCATCTTAAATTATTGCAAATATTCGACAGTTGATTTATTTTTGCTGGTTTCATATGGTCACTTTTCTTTTAACCATCCATGTAGATTAAGCTGTGGTGTATGTTTAGGGTTTAATTACACTAGGAGAACGGTTTAGGAAGACTATCCACCACTTACCAATTTAGGAAGACCCGACATGTTGATGAAGTTGCATATTGGTTTGAAACTCTCACCATTTTTTTTTTGGAATGTAGAACATGGATGGAAGGACTGTTAGGGCTGCATGGAGCCCGGAAATGAAAAAGCTGTTCATTGACTTATGCTTAGAACAAGTCAAATTAGGGGGTCGGCCTGGTTCAAACTTAAAAACATCGGCATGGAAGAAGGTGAGGGAAGAGTTTAATAACAAAAATATGACAAATTACGATCAGAGGCAATTCAAGAATTATTGGGACATGCTGAGGAAACAATGGAATGCCTAGAAGAAATTGATTTCCCTAACCGGCATAGGAGAGGTTGCCCCTGGACAAACAGTGCAGATGGACCAGGAGAGATGGGATGAGCAGATTAAGGTAATCGTTATTCATTGATAGGTTTGCTAATGCTTGGGAAATACATAATAAATGTTTAATTTTTGGGTGTACAGGCAAATCCCGAGGTGAAACAGTTCAGATACAAACCCCTTCCCCATGCTGATGAGATGGAACAACTATTTGGGAGGGTCACGGCCACAGGAGAGCACCAATTCACTCCGGCCACTGGGGACTCCCTTCTTGATGACATGGGTAACATTGCTTCCACGTCCCAGACGCCCTTCCCCACAGCATCCCCCTCGAGTATTCCAGAAACCCCAATGCCTGACCCTGTTCCCGTTGAGTCTGAGGACAATTTGAATGAACCCATATCCTCAATGAGACGCAAACGCCATTGTCAACCCAGGTCGAAGAGGTCTTCAGTTTCTCAGGACTTTGTGGAGAAGATTGATGGAGTGCTTGATCGGATTGCAGCCTCCGCTACCAGCCAGGCAAGCGCGCACGCTCATGGTGCGCATGCTCACTATGTACCACCCCCACCCACAACCGAAGAATGTTTTGCGTCACTCCAACAGATGCCTGAGATTGACCCAGATGGTGAGCTCTATGTGCTCGCCCTTCGCTTCTTTTTGGTTGATGAGCAGCGCAGGATTTGGATGCTGGAGAACAGACCCAGTGCGAGGATTGCATTACTGCGTTCAGTGTTCAATAAATAGGTGTCCCTATGTGTTGTTTCATGTATGTGTATGTCTGGTACTTTGATAATGTGTGGATGATTATGTTTTCATTTATGTTTAGGTTAATGTATGGAGGATTATGTTTATGTTTAGCTTCATGTATGGATGATTTTGTTACTATTTATGTTTAGGTTAATGTATGGATGAACTAGTTTATGTTTAGCTTAATGTATGGATGATTACGTTGGCATTTATGTTTAGGTTAATGTATGGATGTTTATATTTATGTTTAGCTTCATGTATGGATGATAATGTTTAGCTACACATGTGGGGAAATGATTCCGACTGTTCATGTAGGGAAGAAGTCCACTTTTTCATGTAGGGACGATTATGCGTTTAACTTTGGTTCAGGAAAGGCAATTATGTTATTTGAATGAAAAATCTAATGGATTCTACTGCTATGTTTTTGTTTATGTGTGTTTTAGGAATGGATCCTGAACATGAGATCCTAGTTATTATGGTGATATATTTCATACATGATCACCTAGATCAAGATTGGGCACGAAGAGTATTTCATGATTCTAGTTTGAGTGGGGCTGAATATATGAATTCGATACTTCATGGACACCCACGCCCGTGTCAAGATTTATTTCGCATGGAACAGGCAGTGTTCAAGGCATTGGTTAAAGAATTCTGAGATGAAGGATGGTTGAAAGACACAACTAACGTGTATGTTGAAGAACAACTGGGTATCTTCCTACTAATTGTTGGACATAATGCGAGAAACAGAGTTTGCCAGGACCGCTTCCAACACTCTGGGGAGACCATATCCCGATACTTTAGAAAGGTCTTAAAGGCTTGTTTGAAACTGAGCGAACGAAATATCTCTCCACCCGATTTGTCTCACACACCCGACCAAATTAGGAATAGTTCAAGATTTTACCCCGCATTCAAGGTACGGGCAACTTCGTTTCATTGATTCATAAATTTTTGTTGTTATTTTAAACCTCCTAATTACATTAGTGAAAGAGAACTCATTTGGGTTAGTAACATGTTTGTATAGGATTGCATCGGCGCGCTGGATGGAACTCTGGTGCATGCAATCATAGATCGGGATAACCAAGTTCCATACAGGGGTCGAAAGGGGGATTGCATGCAAAATGTGCTTGCCGTGTGCTCTTTTGACATGCTATTTACTTATGTCATGGCAGGGTGGGAAGGAACTGCCCATGATTCGCGCATCTTGTCGGAGACCATTAGAGACCCTGCCAAATTGTTCCCATTGCCCCCCCCCCCAAGGAAATATTATCTAGTTGATGCTGGATATACAAATAAAAGGGGATTTCTTGCACCTTACCGAAACGTTAGGTATTGGTTGGGAGATTATAGGGGGCGTGCAACACCTCAAAACAAAGAGGAGGTGTTCAATCAGTTGCACTCATCGTTGCGCAACGTGATTGAACGCACATTTGGTGTGTGGAAGGCACGCTTCCCCATTTTGAAGAGAATGGCATCTTATCCATTTGATGTCCAAGTACGGATAGTTCCCGCAACTATGGCTATTCACAATTTTATCAGAAAGAAAAAGCTACATGATTCCCTGTTCGAGCAGTTTCAGAGTACCACAGTTGATGAGGATCATTCTACTGAGCAGTTGTTCCCACAAGTCCGACCTGAGAACGATCAAATAGAAATGAATCGAGTGCGGGATGAGATTGCCAGTCAGCTAGTGTCTAGGCGTTGATGCACTGTTTGTTGTATTCCTAGCTATGTATGTACATTATAATGCTATATGTATGATGCATCAATATTTTTGACAGCATGAAGAACACTCATTCTGATATTCATTGTGCCTGTGGCCGAGCACCAATGACCCTTCATATGGCACAGACAGATAAGAACTATGGGCGGTGGTTCTTTAGGTGCCCTGCGAGATTGGTACGTGTTCTAACAAGTGCACTGGTCTTCACTGATAGATATATATGTATTTTTTTGTGTTTCCATATTGATTTGTATATTTGGTTGGATGCAGGACCACCGTGCCTCTTTCATGTGGGCAGATACATTGCCTAGGATGAGAGAGTTTCAAGATAACCAACCGCAAATCCTTAGGAAGGTGGAGAAGGACAATGCAGGACCACGGCCAACGGGTTTAATGATTTTCGGATGTTGTGCATGCTTTTGTATAATGTTGTTGGTGTTTGTTATCTTTGTTTTGCTTTTAATCCTAGCTATCAAGTAAATGTAGAAGTTCCATTAGCCTACAGATGTCTGTAACATTATAAACATCTCTATGGAGCAGTCACTTTTGTAACAAATTTGAAAAAACTATGTCATCTGTGGGAGTGTTGAAATCTGAATAGTACTGCTTATTATGTCAGACTAATGAAATTATTAGATTGACTATTACTTGTCTATGTGGATTTTTTTTTGTTAAAATGAAACATTTCTATGTTTTCAGTTTTGTAGAATTTATGTAACTGTCAAACTCTTACAACAGAGGCCCATCAATATTTTTTGAAGTCCTCTTTTTTAATTTTAATGATGGCATTTGGATGTGTTTGTAGTCCAATTAAGGAGTCTTTGCAATCCTATGAGATAGCTGGAAATATATTAAATATCAGAGTTTTCAACGGATTAAACAAACAATCTATTGTTTTTCAACATGTGGGTATCCAGGTGCTATATTGTTTTGGCTCTTCAAAGGGTATTAGTAGTTGATGTATTTTTAACATGTTAAAAAAGAATAATCTTTAGTATAACAAAAAAAACATGTTTTTTCCATTTCAACCAAACATCAAAATAACATTCAGCACTTATAAAATGGACTAAAATACCGTTCCAATAAGCACATATGTCAACTGGTTAACCAAACACACTTATCTAAAATACTGCTTAATATTTTCCGCTAAACCAAACGCTTTTTTTCCTGAACTCTTACCCCCCGTTTGGGAAGTGGAATTGCGTTATTCATTCCTGATAGTTATACTGGGATAAATATTAGTGTTTGACAGAATAGGCCTATCTGTGTTTGGTTGCATTTTTTGTTATTCTTATTTATTCTTATTGGGAAACGTAAAATGCAGATTTTTGGTGTTTGGTTGACCTAGAATAAACTGTGGATAAATGGTTGATAAGGGATGGATAGGGAGTTATTATTTTTAAAATGTCAACTTTGCCCCTGGAATATATTTTTATGTTTGGTGTAATTGATGAATATAAATCAGTCCATCATGAGTGTAATTAAATCTGGACGGTCTATCTTATGTAATATTTTATGGTGGGCCTTTATATATTTTTTACAACTAATCTATGAAAAAGTTCTCGGTTATTGACATTGAACTAATAAATAATTCATAATTAACTTCTTTTCTTTTCTTTTCTTTTCTTTCTTCCCAATCGAATTTACAAAGATAACCAAACACTACTCCACCATCATTTCATCCAAATTAAAGCAGACTTCTTCCAGAAACAACAAATCATTAATTAAAATATCCGGTGAAAAATTACAATCTAAACCAGTCAGGAAATCACGAAATCTACGACAACGGAAACACGGTTACCTCTTCGGAGCTCAATCAAAACCTCCCAAATTAAATTAAAAAAGAAAAAAAACCCCACAAATCCAAAGCACCAAAACACAGACACGGAGAATCGAAGAATCAATGCTTACCTCGCAAAAAATCGACGAAAATCCAAAAAAGAACCGCTGAATCCGAATGCACTCGTTCGACTGATGCACCGCCTTCCCCACGTTTCCTGCACCACAACCTCGTCGCAGGGCCGATCGTCGAACACACGAACGAAAGATCTCACGAGGCGGATGCGGTGAATCCCTAATTTTTCATATCTAGGGTTATCCGATTTTTGACTAAAGAGAGACAGATTATTCGATGGGGATGAGAGTGAGAAGTGGATGTGGTGTTTAATGTGATACACGTGTCGGCAGATTAAAAAAAAGGTCCATCATTTTGGATGGTCCGGATAAGCTTGATTTTTTTTTATATTTTGGACGGTTCTGATTGATTCACAGTGGCTAGATCCACTAATCAGACGGTGTAGATTAAATGGGGGTGTATCATTGGGTTGTGTTAAAGTAAGAGAGAATTTTTTTGTAATGATAGTGAGGGGTATTTTTATTCTCAGGAATAGATAAGCCCTGATAAGCTATTCTCACATTTTAGTGGAATTGTTATCAGGCCTTATGCTAGTTTATCCAGGCATTGCTATCAGGGTTTATCCGCTCCAAACAAACAGCGAATAAGGGCTATTCTACTGTTATTCTTCCTTATTCTCTGTTTATGTCAGTTGGCAAACGGGGGGTTAAAGATTATCATCACAACCTCTTTCTGCACTTATTAATCAGTACTTAAAATCCGCTTTCCGCGCTGCCAAACACCACCTTAGTATCCATACAAAACGTTAGTATCCATACAAAACGTGGAATTTTACTAGGGTGAGCGGTCCGCCGGTCTCCTCACCCGTTCACGGTGGGCCTGAATCAGTGTTTGTATTGGCCCAGGCCCAAATAGAACCTGATTTCAGTTTCTTCTGCTTCTGGTTCTAGAGGGAGAGGAAGAACAAGAAATTAGGGTTTTGATTTATTTATATTTTGTTGGATAATTAGTGTTTTGATTCCTGCCCTTAAAAAGACTAAATTTTTGACTGTCAGTCATGGCGGTTGCATTGAGAGGAGCCGCCAAGATTAGTTCGGGTTTGCGTCTCCCGCACTTGCTCGTCATTCACCGGAACCTCTCGGAATCGAACGCCGTAAAAAATGGTGGTCAGTTTTTGAGTCTTCTCTTAGTTGTGGTTTTTTGAAATTGTTAGCTTTATGTCTTTGAATTGTTTTGGGTTTTTAAGATCAGTGGATTCCATGGTCACTGACTGTTCGGAGTTCGGGAAGTGGCGGAATGGCGGTGGCATCTGTCACGCGTCGGCGTCCATTGATCCAACGGCGCGTGTTGAAGTCGGCGCTGTAGTTCACTCGGAATCCATGATTGGCGCGGGTGTCTGTGTTGGGTCCGGGGCCGTTGTAGGGCCTTCCGTGTCAATCGGGCGGCTCACGAAGATAGGGTACGATTGATCGGTCTCTTGCTTTTCTTGGTGAATACATTAGAATACGTTAGAAATACGTTTGGAGAAGACTTAGTTGCTTGAGTTGTTATTTTTCTTGTATTGATATCTATAAAATAATTTGAGCTTGATTCAAACTCCATTTTTAGTGGGGAACATCGGGTCAGTTGGCATTCCCATTCTCCTTTTGCTGGAACACTCAGAAAAATTCTGTTTGGAACCCTCTATTTTGTGTTCATTCCTAGATATTCTAGACAATTTTTTTTTTCCACGGAATCTACCAGAATTGGATTCCTTGGAATGATGAATTCTTCTTCTAGACCAGAGTTACCAAACTGGCCCTAAAGGGTTAGTTTGATAACCATTCTCGTTCTCCTTGTCCTTCTCCTGGATCACAGATAAATGGCGTTTGGAATCCTTCATTCACCTGGCTATTCCTGGTCATCCCAGGCTAATTACCCTTCATTACTCTTTCACATAGAATTAATCGCATTCTTGAGGAAGGAGGAATTTCTTTCTAGATCAAAGTCAGATCAAGATTTTTTGTTGATGGCCCCCTCTTGTTATGTAGGCTCAAGTATTTTGGGTGTGTACATGGATAGATGGATTATGTCCCACTATGACAGTTTCAAACTTAACACATCGAATATGAAACGTGTTAATGGGTAGAAAAAGATTTAGTTTATTTTTAGCTCTGGATAGAAATTTTAGTTGCTGAATCAGAAAAGTTTATTCCAATGTTTATTTCTCATGTTACTTTGTTTTATTGATAATTGTGCTGTAATATCTTCAGATACAATGTGTCGCTGAGTAATTGCTCTGTAGGTGAATCATGTGTCATCCACAATGGTGTGTGTATTGGTCAGGATGGTAAGACTGATCTCACTGCTATGTTTCAATTTTCTTATTAATGGGATGGTGCAGCCACACTGTTATCGGCTGGTATGATGCTTTTCTGTGTGTCTCTGTTCCTGACTCATAATTTAATTCAATTAATGTTTATGTTGATATTATTATGCATTGAACTTTATAAACAACCATTGCTTCGAAGAACTCTTTTGAACATGGAAGAGAGGAAAGAGCGAAGAACCACAATCCTATGCAAAAGTAGAACCACTAGTTCTACAATATCATGTTAACCACCATTGTACATAAAATTTTAGCATTTGAGCAAGTGTCCTCTACTTCATAGTAGGTTCCGAAGAGTGTCTTATCCCATAGGTGCTAGAAACTTTCAACTCCTTAGGAAGAAATGGGTTGTTTTCCTTTCTCCTTGTTAGGATATTGGCAATACATATTTCCTGGCAGAAGCTAGACAAAATTTGCAATGGAAGTCTAAGAAAATATAGTCTTAGTGAAATAACATATGACTAGTATCATCACCAGACATAGAGAACCTCCATTAGTTTTTGGTGTCCATTTCTAATTTCGAATCTAGATCTCTCTGTCAAATAGTTATAATGCACAGCAGATATTAGCATGTGCCATGCATTTTTGTTGTGATGTACAAAAAATTGGCCACTAGTTATTTATTATCTTGTAATTTGGCTCGTCCTTCATTTTCTCCACTCTATTATCATATTTGCTTTCTACACATTGTGTACTTATTCTGAATGAAGTTTTTGAAAAGATTTTGTTGTCCTCTGTGTTTTGTTTATATGTTTGATTTTTGGAAATGATCTTTTATGTTCATTCCCATGCTATTGGGTAGCCTTGAACTGTATGGTAATGAGCTATCTTTCTGTCATCTCAGGATTTGGTTTTTTTGTGGATGATGAAGGACGCATGTTGAAAAAACCCCAAGTTGGTGAAGTTTGATCATTCCTTTTGCATCTAAGACCATACATCATTTTGTATTTACTAAAAAATTGCCTTTTTTTTTATTATGTATCTACATGATTATGTTTTGAGAGGCTCTTTTGTGGGTGCATTTATTTTGTTATTGTTTTTGTTCTCTATGTGACTACTTGGTTTCCTTTTGTTTCTGGAGGTTTGGTTCCCCCCCCACCCCCCCCACCCCTTTTGTTTTTTTTTTGGAGGGGGGGGAGAAGTACTGATTTATTGTTCATTATGAATTCAATAAATTTGTATTATATGCAATGACAATTGAAATTATTACCGTATATTCAACATTAACAGAAAATTTAATGAGAAGTAGCGGATGTAAAAAGAGAAAAATACCTGATATGCCATAAATACTCTGCACAGAAATTATAAAGTTTCCATGATTGATATATGATCTGATTTCCGAGGGAATTCTGACTGGGGAGTATGACACTCATGACATTTCCTTTTACACAATAATGTTATCAATTATACAACATTCAGTTAAGTAGATTTGATTAGTTTCCATTGACTGATAACATGCTTATTCAATGTTCAGCAATTCAACATTCATAAGGGGTATTTTTCCTTTCCTGTCAAATAATCATCACCTGTTGTATGAATGATGCGTCTCCCTTTTTTTATTTTTAACATGAAATTTTTAAATCTCAGATGATGCAAGTAAGGATCGGGAATTACGTGGAAATTGGTGCGAATACATGCATTGATAGGGGCAGGTAGAAATGCTCTCTTCCCATGTGATATTGTTATTGTTGGATGACCACAAATTTGGTAGAAACATTAACAAGAAGGAAGCTGGATTTTTTCTCTAAAAGAAAGTGTGTGACCGATTTATACTGCAGTTGGAGGGATACAGTTATAGGAGATCATTCAAAGATAGATAATTTAGTTCAGGTTTGATTTCGTCTACTTATGTGGAAATATCTTTCATCAGGATGCTAACTCTTCTCCATTAAAATTCGCTTTTAAATCCTTGCCAACAGACCATGACCGATCCAACTCTTTTTTTTTTGGCAGATTGGACATAATGTAGTTATTGGGACGTGCTGCATGCTCTGTGGACAAGTGGGCATTGCGGGTTCTGTCACGTACGTTAATAATACACCCTTTGCTCTGTTTCAAATATTTTCTCTTGCCGTTTTATGCTTCATCTTCTGTCAACACCGAAACACAATGAAACCCTGAAATCTGAAACCATATTATGCTCTATATATCTTTGTAACAGTATGGGAGACTATGTCACTTTGGGAGGCAGAGTAGCGGTGCGTGATCATGTTTCCATTGCATCTAAGGTATATGTATTCCTGTTAAGCAAGTTCTAAAGGGGTTACAAGTTGTGCTAATCCTTATAATCAGTAGAATATTTGTTGATATGAATGGGGATGAACTTTCCAATCCCATTGATACTCTTCGAGGGAGTACTTGATGCATCTCATTCAAATGGTTCACAGGTCAGGCTTGCTGGGAATAGTTGTGTTGTAAAAGACATTAAAGAATCCGGTGATTATGGTGGCTTCCCTGCAGTAAGAGCTACTTAATTTTCCAAGCTTAATGTGTACAAATCTTTTTATGGCTGAATCGGCATTTATTGATGATATCTTCTCCTGATTTCTGTATAAGGTTCCCATACATGAATGGCGAAGGCAATTCGTAGCCTCGCGGGCGTACAAAACATGCGTATCTGAGAGTTGATATTAAAGATTACTAACAGATATGGATCCTGAATGGCAGCCACCCTGACTGGAACCCCGCTACAGTACTGTCTGCAACAGATCAGGGAGGGTTGGGCAGGTCGACATGATTTCTTGTCCATGAATCAGCCAGTGACTCTGTTTCAAAATAAAATTATAGATCTTATGGCATAAAAATCTGGGATGAGATTTTTGTGAGATGCACACAGCGTAATGTGTCATGTAATGACAATGGTAAATTATCACCTAAGTGGGGATGATGTTTCACCGGATGGTCTGTACCCAGACATTAATGTTAGTGACTGGCAAAGTCACTGGCATATGGTGGTCTTTGTTATGAAGATTTAATCATTTAAAAATTAGGTGCTGGAACACCCGCAGCCGGCAGCCTCAACTCTCCCTTTGCTAGCCTAGTACATACTCTGACCAGCAAAATGTTAAAAAAAAAAAAAGAGTATTCAATTCGTTTTGAGTATATATTTCATTTAATTTATTATAGTCCATATTTTTTAGGCATTTATTTTATGAGTGAATGATAGGCTTCCCTTAGAAGAGAGTGCTCAAATATCTGATAACAATCAACAAACAACAATATAAACTTTCAAAAAGCAGGTTCCATACATGGGAATGTATACTTCTTACACAAGTATATATTTTTTTAAAAATTCAAAAGACGACCGTGAAAGAGACTGCTTCATGAATGACTTAAAAAAAGTGTAAGAGAGTTAGGGTTTTTTTAGTAATATCCACTAACATGTATTTTTACAAAAAAATAATATATATATTCATAATTTGAATACACATCTTTTTGACCCACCAAAAAAAATACACATCCTTTGTTCTAATTCAGCATATACTAGTTGAAATGATTCAATGTGGGTATCCTTACAAATTTCATAGAATGGACTGACATTTGGATTTGGATTAACTGAACAATAAGATGGTACATCTGATAAAGTTCCTATCTCACATATGAATGAGATTAGATTTCGTTTGTTACAAGTAACGGTCAATAAAAGACTCATATAGACAGTGTAAAAAATTATATTTACTTTTTTTTTTATAGATCCTTGACAATAAGAGTCTATCGAAATTCTTGTGTGGCAGTCTCGTAGTCTTTTATTGGCTGTCACAGAAAATTCTTGTGTCTTTAACACATGAAGAGTGCGTTTGGTTGTGCGATTGTAAAACTGATTCTGCAGGAATCTGAGCTTTAAAACTAATTCTGTAAGAAGTTTACTTTCTCATCTTTTTGAAATCACAGTTTTTGGGCACTATTTACCTGAAATCTGTATGTATGAAGCCGCTACAGTAAAACTATTTGGTTACATGATTGTAAACGCAGCTTCCTGCAATCGCAAACGCTGCACAATCGTGCAACCAAACGCACCCGAAATCTAATCTCTCAATGGACCCCGGAGATGTGGTGACTCTATTTGTACCCCTATTTCAACTTGCACACCCCTCCAATAAAGAAATCGGTAAATCAAAATGGTGATGAGGGTGCAAACAAAAGCACCAAATCGATTACGATAAAATCAGAGAGAGGATCGACAACCCGATCTGACATATCATTCATCGTTCGTCACACGTGTCTGCGTCGATTCGCGCAACAAAATCACTGAAAATCCAATTGTGACGGTCTAGGTCTCCATCTCAAACAAAATCACAATACACTCAGAAACACAGAGAGAGCGAGCGAGAGAGAGAGAGAGAGAGGGGACTGTGGAGCTCTCACAGAGATGGCGGCGGGTCAGCTGAGGTCGTCGAGCTCGGAAATCGATCTGGACAGGCCCAACATCGAGGAGTACCTCACCACTGATTCCATTCATCAGGCCCCCGAGAAGCTCCTCCTGTTAAGATCTCTCTCTCTCTCTCTAGGTTTCTCTATTGATCTGTTTTTTTATCGATCGATTGATTTTTTGATTGAATTTCATGATCAGGCGCGATTTGCTCGACATCTCTCCCACATTGACGGAGGCCGCTGGCGCCATCATCGATGTTTGTTTTTTTATTCTTCTCATTCTTCTCCCACTGATTCCATTCATTGATTTCATTGTCATTGTTACAAAGGACTCTGTGTTCTTTCGTCAATAGCTTCTCTTAGGGCCCCCGATTTCCTTCTTCTTAAGAACCATATGATTCTGTGGACCGTTTAGAGAAAATGGTTTTGGGCCCCTGTTTCCCAAATCTTCCACAGCTGTCTGAATTTGAATGGGATGGATAATCTGTAGTAGCTGTACGTAGAAAGGCTTCCCCTTCATCGTTTCTTAGGATGTATTTGGAAATGAGTTTGGATAGATTTTGGAGATTCTGTTTTTGCAGTAATCATATTTAATCCAAACTTGTTTCAAAAGGCCTCTGATCCCTACTTTTGATAAAAGCAACAAATAACTTTTAGTTATAAAAAACAACTTTTCCAGGAATCTAACAAGAAAGTGCTTCATGTAAAGCTGCTTTCAAAAGCTTAGCTCCCCCTTAGGTCCCGTTTGGAAACCGGTTTGGGGAGCTTTTGGGTTAGCTGCTTTCAAAAGCTTAGCTCCCCCTTAGGTCCCGTTTGGAAACCGGTTTGGGGAGCTTTTGGGTTTGGAGGAAGTTGAGTTCTCCAAACCTGTTTTCCAACAGAAAAAAATTTGTGGCTTAATTAAAAGCTGAAGACACATTTTTGCAAATAAGTGCCCAAAAGTCAACTTTTTCATAATTTGTAGAGAGACAGCTTTCTACAAACTCAGTTTTAAACCTAGCTTTTGGGGAAAAGCTAACTCTTTTCCAAATGGGGCCTTCTCAAAATAATGTTCCAGAAGATGTCTTCTGTACCGGACCAGAAACTCATTCAAAGATTCCTCCTGATTTGTAGATAGAACAAAAATGTTTGGAATTAATGTTGAGGTAGAGTTTGTAAGAGAGTATTAATGGGAAATTCAATATTATTTCAGATAAACCTTTGAATGTGATCTTTTTCACATGTTTATGGTGAGATACAAAACCATTCTGTATAGATGTTCCAAGATGCATGGAAGATAATTTTCCATCATTACAACGTTGCTGGGTGGAAAGGCTCTGCTTTAGATCTCGATATGGATTATTTTTTGTTCTGAGCACTGCCTCTTGAACTTCCTTTTCTGCAAACGGTGCATCGAGAGCAGTGAACAAACCAACTGGAATTCTCTTTAAGTCTTCATCTAACCATAGAGGTCTCCATCTTCAATTCACCTTAAAATGGTTCAGGAAATATCTTCAATCAGTCAACTTTCTTTGATCATTATGTCTTCGGAGCTAACCGTAGAGGTACAATTATTTATTCATCTCTGGTTTGCTATCAAATGTAAGAATCTGGAGTTGCTATCTCCCCCATTTAACCACAAGGCTCTTGAACGCTGCCACCATTCAATCAGCTCGGTGTTTAACATTGACTTCTGGAAGTTGAATCATCTAAAAGTTCTTGGGTTTTTTTTCTTCTTAAGGGTTTAAACTTGCTTGTGAGGTTTACCAGTATCTTTGACTCTTTTCTGTATTGCAACCAGCAATATAGCAAAGGAAAGTGAAGAAATCTTAGGTTGGATGGAGATCTTTTGCTTGATGATGACCATATGTTGCATTGTTCAATTTCAACAGGAGATTGTATAGTTATGCATGCATTAATACCATCAATGCTCTGTAAATTGTCCAGTGCTGATATGTTTCTATTGACCCTTATGATGATGCACATTTTCCCCATTTTAATTCTTTGTCGCTTTACAATTCACTTGGTTATGATCTTTTGATATTTTCTTAAGTTTTTTTCTTTTGCTCTAGTAAATTGTTCAAAGCTTACTGTAACATGTGTGCAGGATTCTTTCACTCGTTGTTTTAAATCGAATTCGCCGGAACCTTGGAATTGGAATGTATACTTGTTTCCCTTGTGGTGCCTTGGGGTGTTAATTAGATATTTGGTTCTTTTTCCAGCAAGGTAAGAATTTCTATTGATTGTCTAAGAAAAGAAAATGAAACCATGCTTCAACTTTACTTCACTTTTTTTGTTTGGTGTGCAACAATGATATAGCGTACCCCAATTGGAAATCCATGTTTCATCATGTATGTTTTCTGATGTGCAGAGTGGTGGTTTTGGCGGTTGGTTGGATAGTATTTTTCATGGCCTTCATTCCAGTACATTCGTTGTTAAGAGGGAAAGATAAATTGAGGCGTAATATAGAGGTCAGGCACGTTGATTGGGCATGAGTTTCTTACCCCTGACAGTTGTTATACCTTTTCTATATCATTTATGTTTTTGTGATCGTCTCCTGCATCATGCTGTGACTATTTCCCTGGTTATGATTTTGTTCAAATTGTGTAGAATATTTGTTTTGAAGATGCTCATGCTCTAATTGGAAATTCTCTCAACGATGCCTTATTCTTCTGTACTTTATTGAGTATTATTAATTTATTAGTGTTTATGATCACTCATGGCATATTAGTTGCACCGCAAAACTGGGTTGGCAAGTCATCTTGGCTAATTCAAACCCGAGGAAGCCACAATGGCATCTCGTTTGCACATTCTCATTCTAGTTTTCCTGTTGGTCACCAGTTCTTGGTCCTTATGTCTTAGGGATCTACCTAGGTGGCCATTGGAGTCTTGTGAGTATGTACCCCATAATCATATTCATTATTCAAGGCTATGGGAGTGTCTGAACCACCCAAAACCAAGTTTCACATGGATGCATATCCTTGGTTTTCCCTAGAAGAATTATTCCCAGTCCCAATCTACGGACCAGAATTTTAAGAATTGATGCAAATCACACCAGAATGTATGGTTGATATCAATTTTCACTTACTTTGCTCTATTCTTTTTTTTGGAGACAGGGAACCCAATATGCATGCTCTACTTTCTAAATTGTATGCCCATTTTCATTCTTTTTTTTTTCCTTTCTCTTTTTTTTTGTCTTGACTTCTAATTGTGTTCGTAACTTTTTTTTTTTGAGAAAAGGACAGGAGCGATTATTTTAAAGATATAGTTGTCCCTTGTATAAAAGGAGACAAAGGATCTCCAAATCAAATAAATAAAGCTACAAAAGAAAGCAAACAAAACCCGGGAGGGGAAACCTCCCAAGGATTTATCCAAATGATGTTGTTACAACCCTTTCCAATTGGTGTTCAAAACTTACAGGGCTTGAATTTATTATCTTTGAATAGAGAGAAGTTTGTAGGACAACACATGTTTTACAAAAATTATAAAGGGGTTTAAAAATAGGACCTGGCTAAGAAGATTAGTTTGGGGTTTCTACATCAATGATGGCAAGGTTTGGATGTCTCCCTTTGACGTAATAAGGAAATTCTATCAGAAAGAGAAAAATTGATGTATGATTGTATATTTGGGTTTCATTTGTACTTTCTGGGAAGAAGTATTTGTTAATGGAAAAGCCTCCCGGAGTTTTGGATTGAATACTACACTATATGACCAGATGAGTTATTTCACAATATCATGTTTCTTTCTTCTAATTTCAGAGAAAATTGGTTGAGATGATGTGTGGCGTTTTTGTTGCTTCGTGGACTGGAGTTGTCAAGTATCATGGGCCACGGCCCAGCATGCGCCCTCAACAGGTATTTAGTCCACATTCAAAATTATTTTCAGTGACTTAATCATGTCTTTGTATGACCATTAGCTTCTTTCAACATGTAATTTTATCTTTTTCTTCCCTAATTGTGAATATGAAACAGGTTTTTGTTGCCAACCATACTTCCATGATTGATTTCATTATTCTCGAGCAGATAACTGCATTTGCTGTTATCATGCAAAAGCACCCGGGCTGGGTTGGTAAGTACTCATACGAATTTAAACTTTAGATGTCCATTTCTTTCATGTCCTGAGGGATGAAGTTTAAATTTTGTACACAGTTGTATAATGCTAATGTTTTATGGACATTAAACATAAACATCCAATATGTAACATCAAATATGTTTGTAATGCAGGATTTATACAAACACATATCTTGGAGAGCTTAGGTTGTATATGGTTCAATCGCACAGAGGTTAAGGATCGTGAAATAGTAGCAAAGAAGTAAGCATTTTGTTTTTGAATGAAGATCTAAATAATGTCATGCATCATGTGCTCCCTATAGTAGATATGACCAGACTGCACTTTGTAGGTTAAGAGAACATGTTCAAGGAGCTGACAACAATCCTCTTCTTATATTTCCTGAAGGAACCTGCGTGAATAATCATTATACAGTCATGTTCAAGAAGGTTTGTACATTTGATACTCTGATTAATTGCTTGATAGGAGTGCTCTGATTTGAGTATAGTTCTTAAACTTAGGCCTATTGGTAGCCCGTTAGGATGTCACTGATTTGGTGATTTTTTGAAAAACAATTGTCACGTCCTCCCAAGTATTATTTTCCCACATAGATCTTTATTTGTTGTCCAGGAGTCATTTTTAGTCTTTTCGTGTCATATTCCTTTATTGATAGAATTTTGGTTTCTTTTCAGTTGGTTTTGTAAGGTGAAATTAACTGTAAATTGATCATTCACTGAGAGTCTGAGATTGATGCTCTCACATCTGCTTCATTTGTCGGGTCCACTTGATTCGTCAGAGTCCTGGTCCCTATACTAGCATAATTGATAACATAGTAGGGACAAGAAGACTGTCTATTGCATTAAAAATTACAAAAGATAAGCTATGTTGCTTTAAACTCACTTGTGACTCATGTTTTCTGTTGATTATATATCAAAATTATATTTATTAATTGGTGCTTTCTGTCTTATACTCAGTAATAGAAGTAAATTGCTTATATTTCAAAATATGATGCTTCCTAAGTAAAAGAAGCACTCCTACTGAAATTTTTTTTATTGACTTGTACTGATTTATGGAATTTTCAGGGTGCTTTTGAACTTGATTGTGCTGTTTGTCCAATAGCTATCAAATACAATAAAATTTTTGTGGATGCATTTTGGAACAGTAAGAAGTAAGATGGCCTATTTGATTCACTAATTTTAGCTTTGGAATGCCTATTTGATTCCAAAAAAATCCTTTCTATCAATGGTTATTTTAACTTTTGAAATGCCTATTGGAACTGTTTTCTGCAGGCAATCTTTTACAATGCATTTGCTTCGGCTTATGACATCATGGGCTGTTGTTTGTGATGTGTGGTATTTGGAACCTCAATATTTAAAGCCTGGGGAAACACCCATTGAATTTGCGGAAAGGTGAGTGTTACGTAGCAGTATGATCTTGGTACATAATCGAAATGGGAATTGACATTTTAACTTCTATAATTCAAAAATTAGCCTACCATGGGTTAACGTTTGCTAGTAAAAGATATTTATCATCCGATTCTGATTGCCTCTGAAATTCAGGGTTAGAGACATAATTTCTGTTCGAGCTGGTTTGAAGAAGGTCCCTTGGGATGGCTATCTGAAGTATTTTCGTCCCAGTCCAAAACACACTGAACGGAAGTATGTGATGCTTTTTCCAGTTTCTTTTACATGCGATCAAATTCCTCTTATACTGCAATGACATTCCATAGCTCTCAACAAATTTCTTTACATAATTAATCTTCCACTAATATGCTCTTTAAAGCTTTCATATGTTCTTTTCAGATGTGTCTTTATACTGTTGATATAATTTCACATTTTGAGAGGTTATGGATTTGAGTGCCACCAATCTGTGTGTGGTTTTCCAAGTATAATCAGAGATCTAGTTATAATATGATCAGATCGATTAGGCTTCTAAAGTTTCGACTGCCCCACCAGGATATCCGAGTACAACTCTAGGTGGCCTACATTCGACATTAATAAAACTAAACAGTTATGCAGTAGAAACTCGATCCAGTGAACTTATTATGTGCATATGCACTTATTGTTAATTTTTGGAAGCTGTGTTCTGAAAAATTTGTCCTCTTTTCTGATCTTAAGTGCGAAAATTCAAGGTAAAGAAGACTCAACCGAATAAGACTTATTTTGAATAAATTCTGGTGTAGAATCTTCCAAGGTCACATGATTCATTTGAATTTCCAATTTGAAATTTCAAATCTTTGCCTGCAATGTATGTGGCGGGCTAGCATGTTTACTAAGAGTGCGTTTGGTTGCATGGTTGCAAAACTGATTCTGTTTGCAGGAAGTTGCTACAGTAAAACTGTTTTGTTACATGATTGCAAACGCAGCTTCCTGCAAGCGCAATCGCACAACCAAACGCACCCTAAGCATCAACGCCACCTCATTTGATGTTTGATGGATTTCTTCCACCATGTCCATGCAATTATGTTTTCATATCAGGAATTCCTTGAACTTGGTGTTTTTTTTTTTGCTGGCTTGGGTTGTCATGTAGAGGACGTTTACATGACCCAAGAAACTGAGAAACATGATATGAACTTTTGATTTTAATTCCATTTGGAAATTTTGTATTCATATCTATGGCCTAGCAGTTAACAAATGAAATTGTATTGGTTTTCAGGCAGCAGATTTTTGCTGAATCAGTGTTGCGGCGCTTGGAGGAAAATTCAAAATGAAAGCTCTATGCCCGTCTTTTTTTGGATATATTTGTTTGATTTTATTTTCTTGTACACTATGCGAGTAACTTTATGTAATAATACTATTCTCATTGAGAACTCATAAATCAGGTTTTTGTTATTCAAACTTGCCACCCCTCAGTGTTCATTTGTGTGGTCTTCTTGAGCAAAACCACCTTGCTGGTGATACACTGGTAGAAGTATGAGATGTCCCAAAAAGTTTTGATTGCACAGAATTAGCCAAGTTGTTCAAAGGGTTCTTTGGGTCCGAGGGATCTGGAATGAAACTTAAACCAAATTCATTTCTAAACACAACTTATAGAGCATAATTTTCATTTTTTATTATGTGAAATATGTGTGGTTTTTTTTTTTTTTTTTTGAGAAAAATAAAAAAGTTAATATTCTAGCATTTACAAAGTTATGAAACGTTGAAAATTCTGACAATTAAATCCCGACTTTGTTCTGAAGTCCCGGGCTCCATTATCAAACTGATTATATATTGTGGTTTCAAACAATTTAATATTTATCTTTTGATTCAAGATTTGTATGAAAACTGATTTTAGTAGTTATGGAAAGACCCAACTATCTGGTTCAAAAGAAGCCTCAGCATCATGTAGGCACAAGGCGATTTCTAAGCATCATATCTTTTAAAAAATATTCTTATTCTCTCAATCATTCACTGATTTGGCTTAAAAAAACGACTGTCGGAAAAATTTGGGTAAATTTTAAGCCTCCTTTCATTTGACTGACATTATTACTCAAATGGGAATGAGTCTTACAGGTATTAATTACACTCCGATTCCCACAAGAGTTATTCACAATTTAAGTTCTTTATTTCATATTGTATTATTAACCCATCCATTACAATAAATGGCCCTCTCATTTGTTGTCTCAGAGAAAATCATTTCATAAATCCTTATATTATCATAATCCGATTTAGCAAATCATCATACGTAAAACTCTCTTTATATTTCCCTGCCCATTTAAATTTCAAAACAATATAAAGAAGAAAAAAAATACAAATTTGGAAGGATGTATGTGGTGTTTCCACGATCGATGGCACAAAATAGAGAAATCCATAGATCAGGATAATAGCCACAAAAAATTACAATATAGCGTCCGAGCCATTATACCATAAGGAACCATTTTTAATCCATGGAATTGGTAAATGGACGCATCAATCAAATCACATAATAAAAACAAAAAATTTAAACAAAAATCAGAAAATAAAAAATCAAAACAAAACCCAAAACTAAAAACAAGAGATCTTGGAAAAAAAAAGATGTACTTTTGATGGTGGGATTGGAATTGAAAGTGCTCAGACAGCCAAGGGTTTGTCTTCAACTATAGATTTATATATCAGAAACTCTAGTCCAATATATTTGCTTCCTCATCACACTATCAAATCCCAATCTTCACAAAACAATGAAAACATAAAAAGAGAGTAAAAAAGACAGGAAAAATAAAATCCAGAGCGTGATCAGACGAAACCCTAGAAACTGAGGGAGGTGGAGGCGCTCTTCGAACTTCTGAGAGGTTGGGTGGTGGTTGTGTTTATATAGCCCCTCCCTTTAGGGTTCCTTTTTTGTTTTTATATATACATATAAACATGGATTTGTTTTGGCCGTTGGATTCATTCGGCCGATCATCGGGTGGTCTCGCAATCCGGATTCGGACCCGAACCGGGCTATACTTCGTATTGATAAAATAAGGGGTCTAGGGTTCTCGATGATTTCGAGTGAATGAATGCGGTTGTATTGTCATCTCATTTAAATTTATATCTAAATTTTACTTAAAATTTAAATAAAAATTTAATTTGATATGATGTCTCTAACCATCATTTTATGTTTTATTTAAATCTTTTAAAAAATTTACATTTTCTTCTAGTTATTTCCTATAAACATTTTCAAAGTCTTTTTCTCAAAAAATTTATTACTCAATTTTTCTTCCTTCAAGGCATTCAAATTTAAAAATATAATCATCCAATTTAAAAAAAAAATAATAATAATATTTTTTATTGGAGTAAAAATAAGATGAAAATTTAATAAAGAAAACTTTTTTTTTGTTTCAAGAGCTATTGAAATTTTTTTTTTTTTGGGGGGGTGTGAGAAGACATCTAATATAATTCAATTAAAGACGGTATTGAAAGAAAAAAAAAATGTCACATTCGAAGAAAATGTGAAGACAAAGGGAAATAAAATATATTTAAAATTTGGGTAAAAGATTTGAGTTCAACTTGATTTGGGTAAATGTTTGAGTAAAAATTTGATTTGGTATAGGTATGGATAAATGGTTGGAGAGGGTTTTAGGTGACTTTTACTCAAATTTAAATTTAAATAAAAATTTGAATATAAGATTGGAGATGCTCTAACATAGAAAAGTGTTCACGCATTGCGAGATATTTAACAGGGTTCACGCATGACTCATTTCCTGCATAGATGTTTTGTGATGGAGAGAATAAACTGGGATTGTAAAACAAATGATGGTAATTGTTGGTACAATAGAGTGCATCTCTTTTCCACTGTGACCATGTTTTCAGTTATTACCAAATAAAATAAAATATAATAAAAATAAAATCCATGATCCCTGTTTGGTTATTCCAATTGCTCGACAATAACAGCTATTACTAAAGCATGCCCACAAATTTTGTGTACGATAGATATTCAAGCGTGTAATTCATAAAATACATATACATTCATGTATCATACAAATTTCAGATTATTTGAAACTGTTGTAATGAATTCTCCAATAACCATTGGTTGTTGATTCTCTATTTTGTTCTCACCAAATCCTTCAGAAATTATCATGTATTGCTTTTAACTGATATTTATGTGATAAACTACAAAATGTGTTGGCGTATTGGATTTTACGCCTTGCATTCTGGTTTGTAGATATAAAAGAATTACAATTCTATGATCAAAATATGATTTGCCACTAGTAAAAAAACATCAGTTGAATTAGGTGATTAGCTCACTTGTATGGTATACAATTTTTTTATGTCCACGTATTTTCATGTTTTATGTAATTAATTCTTGTATTCTGTGTGGAGACATTGTGGTCATGTATAATGACATATATACTCTTTTGTAAGTTAATTTATTTATTTATATATATTGAGAATAATTATAGGATTTGAAAGGGAGAGAAAGAGAGAGAGAGTTAAATTTGTATTCCCTCACAAAAAACAAAAATACGTGATCCAAAAAATAAAAAAAAAAGCACCATCACCAATGGCAGCACCGTAACACATCATTTTTATAATACTAGGACAAAAGAAATTATAAATACAAATGATAAAAAGATTTGCAAAAATAACACAAATAAATAATATCATATAATGATATAATCACCGATGTTTTGAAGTGGGTGATACATTTTGATTTACACAAATCAAACATACCTAACAATAAAAAAGCACATTAAATCCCATTTTTTGTAACCCTAAATAAAACAAAAGAATCATCCTGTGAAACTCAATAATGATAATAGTTGAATATCTCGTCTCGATTTGATACTGACTCAATTAACTCCAATATTTCATTGCAACGTAGTCTTTCAGTTCCAGATCCTCTATGGTATTTTTTTTTATGTTAGAATCTATTTGATTTTTATTGTACAGCCGCCATGTATTAAAACACAAATCGAACGGTGAAAAAATTATCATAGCATATGAATTCGTGGGTCCCACTGTTTATTGCTTTTCTTTAATTCTTTCGACCCTTTCACATATCACCATTTGGTCCACTTGCATTCTTGGTTTTTTTTTAGTCCCTAGCACTCTCATTTTCAAACCTGAGCTTGGCTTCATAAGTTATTTTGCTCTTTATTTTATTCACTATCATCCGATTTTTTTTTTAAAGCTTCTCAATTACTATTAGTCTACACATTTAAATAATATTCATTAAAATTTAAATAGCATTCACAAATCATAAATTATAATTAACATAAATAATAAATTACAAAAATCACACATTAAAACAAATGAATTTGGCTAATATTGTCAGTTGTAGAAGAGCACACATACATGAAAATACAAAATTTATCTTTTTTCACGTTACCAAAACTCAAAATTTCTTGAGAACATAATCTATTGATTCATCACTTCAATGTATCTTCAACAACAGTGTTATTTGAGACTTGTGGGTCTTGATTTATGAAGTCAGTATATTGAGTTGATGTGCTCTATTGAAAGATTGGAAGTGGGTGTGTTGAGTACTTGAGTTCTCTATAGGACCTCATGGTAATAAATTAGGCATGTCATTTTCTTATAAATTGTATCAATAAGTATATTCAATCACCAATGTGATATATATTAATACATAAAAATTAGTTAAAAATACTCACATGATATGTATGGTATATAAATAGAAGACATTGGCTTTTACCACCCATATAAAATGTGTGAGGAGGTATTTGTACACCCTATATACAAGTTAAGCATTTATTTACATAAACAAATCAATTGATTTTAAATTTAATTCAACAATGTATATAAATGTACATCACCTAATTAGGCTGCGAGAGTGGTGGTGGATAGAGACTAAAAATACTAATATTCTATATCATTTCAAGCCAAATGAACAAATATTTTTTAATTAAATAAGATGACATTACTAAATTCAAAAAATTTACAAATTTTTTCTTCTTCTAATGATGGAGAATTGGATGCCTTCTTGTTCTTCTACAACTAATAGTATTAACCAAATTAATTTTCTCTTATGTGTTATTTTAGTAATTTATTATTTGTGTTTTCTTATAAGTTATTATGATTTGTGAATATTATTTAAATATTGATAAATATTATTGAAATTTGTGGACTAACAGTTATTTGTGAAACTTTAAAAGAAAAGCTCGAATGATTGTGAATAAAAAAAAGAGTAAGAAAACTCATGAAGCTAAGCCCAGGTTGAGATTTAAAAGAAAAGCAAATAAGAGTGCTAGGGACTACAATTAAAAAAAATATGCAAGTGGACCAATTGGTGATATGTAAAAGATTTGAAAGAGAAGCAATTAAGAGTGAGACCCACGAACTCATAACTATTATGATTTTTTCGTAGTCTATTTGTTTCTTCATACGTGACGGCTGTGCATTGAAAATCAAATAGATCCCAACAACAAAAAACACAACAGAGGATCTGGACATGTAGTCTTTCGTAACCCATCAAAAAACCATAAAAAATTTCCCTACCAAAGAATGTAAGATGCGAGTATATACATATATAAAAAACATTAAGCATTCATGTAGAAGTCATTCCATTGCATATATATTTTGTGATGGAAAGAATAGAAACTGTGACATGTAAAACAAGTTATGGTACTTGGTGCAATCGAGCGTATCCTCTTATTTTACTGTTACTCTAGCTCCTATAATTTTTTATATTGACCATGATTAATTTGATCTCGGTTTTAAATAAATCATAATCATAATTTTTATTATGACAGTTTTAAATAAAAGATTGTTTATAAATATTTGGTTACAGTTTGTATCAAAATAGGATATTTTTAGATGTTTTATCACTGTTTTAATTAAATCATGATATTTTATTTATTATTAAAAAGACTATGGTATGACAAAACGGATATCTATTTTATTAAAAAAATCTAAAAATTTATAAACGCCATCCACCTCACCCGGTCCCACATCCCCCTCTCTCCTCTCTCTCTCTCTCCTCTTTCTCTCTCTCTCCTCTTTCTCTCTCTCACACACACGCAGTATATATTACGTTATCATAATGTATCGAGCTACAAACGAAGTTGTAAATGGGGATGCGTGTATGAGCGCTTTTTGTTTTTGTTGTGCATATTAGGTGAGACTTATGGTACCTTCAGCCCTTTCTGTTGTGCCTGTGGGCTGTGGCCCATGTGGAGACCATGAGAATACATTGTAGAAAAATAATACATTCAGAATCCATTGCAGTCTTATTTGTGGTTTTTTTTTAATTATATACTATTTCATTGAAGTACATACAATAATATGAAATGATGCATATATTGAGATACATTGATATACTTTTTTTATTTTAAAAAAAATAAAAAAAATAAGTTTGCACACTATGGTAAAATCCTATATACTATGATAACGTAGTATATGCTATGTTAAACGAATGGAAGGAGGAGGAAGATGACGACGATGGGGGTGACTCATTCTTACTGAGCCGGAGGAGGAGGTGGGTCTGGACAACGTAGGCGGAGGAGGATGGGTGGTGGCTGCGGGCGTCGCGGACGCAAGAGGAGACGCAAGAAGGGGGGCCGCGGGTACGAGAGAGAGAGAGAGAGAGAGGGGACGTGGGTCGGGTGGGGTCTATAATTTTTTTATGGTTTTTTTAATGGAATAGATCTCAGTTTTGTCGGAAGGTAATCTTTTATAATAAATAAAAGACCATAAAACATATAAAAAGATCACGTTTTGATATAAGCTATAAAAATAAAGTATTTATAAATTATCATGGTTTATTTAAAATTGTGATAAAAAAATTATGATTATGGTTATTTTAAATCTAGATCAAATTAATCATGATCAATGTGAAAAAATGTTGTAGTATTCAGTTATTACAACTATATTAACGACCACCTCCTACATTGATTTCAATTATTTAATGATATTAACCGCTGCTAAGATAAAAAAAAAAAGATTCAGATATTTTGGGTGACGAATATATATTTATTTGTGAAAAGATAGGTCTCTATTTAATTTTTCTTTTTTTTTTTGGGTTTGTGGTCAATCTTTAATTCATATTTAGATTCGGCTGTCATTAAATTTTTTTCAGGATTAAAGTTTGTTATTCCTCTACGTCAAATCTGATAGGGAGAATTTAAGTTGGATGCATGAATAAATGGTTACAAAATAATTTATCATATTTATTATAAAAAATAATTAAAATAAAATAGGAACATTTAATTATCAGGATTTTAAAATTAGAATGATAATTTTTTTTTATTCCTCCCAAAGACTAAAATAACATTTATCAAATCTTTTCTCTTATTTTAATAAATGCGATTAAAGACAAAATCGGATGATTTTTTTTTATCCCAAAATTATTTTTAAAAATCTTATTCCATTGTCAAATTATCTCACGTCAGAACTCCACAAAAATCCAGTTAATGTATGCCACAATACTGTACAACATTAACATTGCTTGTTACAATATTACATAAAAGGTACGAGTACAAGTAGTGTACGAGTACGACTGTTTCGAAAGTTAACAATGCACACATAGATGAATACCAATTTATAAGTTGACATAACAATACATGGATGATGATAATTTCGATCATCCCCAAAGACAGTTTATTAAACAGTGAACACAAAGATGAATATCAAAAGTGTATATTTGAAATACAAAACAAGGTAAACAGTGAACAGAATAATGATTCCAAATAAACATAACTACTAAGAGCCTGTTTGGAAATGGGTGTGGGCAATTTTTGTGTTTTCAAAAAGTTGTTTTTTCAAACTCGTTTTCAAACAAAAAATCTGGTGTCAAAAGTTGAAGATAGATTTATGTGAAAAAAATACTCAAAATCTGAGTTTTTCAAAAATTGTGAAAATGCAGCTTCCTGTAAAATCAGTTTTAAACTCAGCTTTTGTCTAAAATTAATTTTATAATCATGCAACCAAACTCAGCCTAAAGGTTTGAAAAAATAATAATTAGAATTAATCTCCCCAAACTTAAAAAAATGTGTTTTTATTAATTTTAATCACATGTATTACACATGTTTTAGAATAAGCAAATAACAAGGGAACTTATTTTATTCATTTGGATGTTGTTTGACTTTCAATATCGAGATGCTGATTAAAATAGGATGACAGGTTGTCGAAACTCATTTAATTGTGCCAACGCTAAATTTATCAATTGAAATGTGAACCACACATTTCCCAAAACGAAACAATTCATGCACAACAAAAATCGAAGGCAGTTTACATAAATGACCTCCATATTTTTAAAATTAGCACAAATAACCCCACCATATTAATATTTGCAAAAAAAATAAGGGGGAATGGTTCAAATACCCTTTGATTAAGGGTTTAATTTTTTTTCTACTCTTGATTTTTTTTTTTTATTTATCTCTGAAATCTGGTCTTATTTTTTTTTTGCCTCTGACCTGTACCACCTCATTTTTTATACCTAAATCACCCTCATTTGTAAATTAATATTACATTTATGTAATTAGTTATTACATTTATGTAATTTACATGTTCTTAGTTAGTTCTATGTATGATATTACATATTTGTTCTATAAATTATAATTTTTGTAATTTCTGTTGTAATTGTTATAAGAATAATAGAAAATATTACATTTCTATTATGTAAATAGTAGATTATGTCATTGAGCATCACATTGATAGTTTTTGTTGTAGTTGTTATGTAAATGTTATTTTCCATAATTGTTAAGTACATTGATCAAAAAGTAATTTTACTAAAATATTTTGTTCATAAATTTCCAGTTCAGAATTCAGATTCATGCTATTACTTATTTTGTTCATATTGTTAAATAAAAATTTATTTAAGTGTTTGATTGTTGTATTTTTGATATAGCTTGGAAAGCCCGTTCTTCGTTATGATGTACATTGAATGTCTAACTTGATAATTTTGTTTCATTTTATCTAAGAGGATATGAAGAGGATTAAGTGGGAGATAACAATTAATCATTAAGATTTGAAGAAAACTTCGTAATTCAAACAATTGATGTATCTATTTTAATGAAACTTTGAGATTGTATCTATAATAATTTTGTGTACATTGAGTGCATTTACAGATGATAATGTAATAATGTAATGACACTGAGAATGTATATATGATCATTTTGTATATAAACATCTTTGCGTACTTTAATATTTTTTTGTAGATAAGTATTAAATATCTGTAACTATGTGTATAATTTTTGTATGTATCATATTATATTTATGTAACTCTGTCTATAAGGAATAGTTCGGGTATTATAAAAATTCAGGAGCAAAAAAAAATAGAACTATATTTTAGGGGTAAATAAAAAATAAAAAAATCTAAGGGCAGAAAAAAATTGACCCTTAATCAAGGGGTATTTGAACAATTCCCCTGAAAAATAATTTTTGACCCGGTCATTGCTCACTTTTTTATTTTTCATTTTTCAAAGGACTCACTTGTATTTATTTTTTACCTTATATCCATATCTATATTATCTTTGTTATATTGATTTAAAATTAAAATTAAATCAGATAAGATTGATAAAAAATTTAAATATTTAATTAAAAATAATTTTTTTAATACAATCAGATTTTAAAAATAGATAAAATCTTAATAGATAAAGGTTGCTATAAAATTTAAAATTTGAATTATCTAATTTAATAGATAAGATTGAAATAAAATTTAAGTTTTAACATATAACTTAATCTTATTATAGCAGGTAATTAATAGATAGGATTAAGATAAAATTTAAATTTTAATAGGTAAATCAATCTCACATAAGAGGCGTGACCGTATAATAAAATCAGTCAATTTTGTTAATATTTAAACAAAGGGGTTAGTTTTGCAAAATTGACCAAAAATCAAGCAGACAAGTATTTCTAGGTCAATTACTGGTCAATGGTGTAGCCATGAAGCTATGTTAGGCTTACAAGTTGTCAATTAAATATGAACAGATTGTACTACGTGAGATTTCTTGGAACCTTCATGGACTTCCATCTACACTGGAATAATCAAATGACACGAGGCTATTAACTCTTCTTCTGAATTATTCACAAATTCTGGGACTCTGAAACACTCGATCAGGTCCCGTTTGGGACCGCGGCAATCTAACTCCACGTTTGAAATTTCCGGTCTCACCATGGATTCAAACAGAAACTCAATCTCCACCATCACCACCATCATCTTATCTTTCCTTCAACTCCTCCGTGGCATCATCGCCGCCGATCGGATCACACCAGACACACCAATCGCAGTCAACGAAACAATCATCTCTTCCGGCAACAATTTCGCGTTGGGCTTCTTCAACAGCTCGGGCAACCTGTACGTCGGGATATGGTACAACAACATCCCCGGGCCCCGGACCGTCGTATGGGTCGCCAACAGAGGCAGACCTCTCAAGGACTCGGACGGCGTTTTCACCGTCACCCAAAGTGGAAATCTCGCAATTCTTGATGCAAAGGGCATCACGTACTGGTCTTCGAACACGAGCGATGGAACCGCAGCAGTGCTATTCGATACGGGGAATCTGATATTGCTCGGAAACGGAGGCGCGTCGTCTCTGCTTTGGCAGAGCTTCGACGACCCAACTGACACGTTGTTACCGGGGATGCGACTCGAGTCGAACTCGAAGACGGGTGTGGTCCGAAAGCTGGTTTCGTGGAGGGACGATTCGGACCCGTCTCCGGGGGAGTTCTCGTTCGGGGTGGACCCGCGGACCCTCTTCCAGATAGTCACTTGGAAGGGTTCGGACCCGTATTGGAGAAGGCACCTCTGGAACGGGAGATCGTTGAGCGACACCAACGGTTATGTGGATTCAGTCCTCAGACTCGTCCAGAATGACATGGAGGCGTACATCAATTTCAGCTCAAACGATCTTGGAAGGTACGTTATTTCAAATGATATATCATCAATTTGGATTTGGATATTAATATGGACAAGGGTTATGATTAGATGTGGATGTGAACTTGGCACGTGGATGTGGAGTTTACATAATTCATGTATTTTGGCAAGTGTTATAGGTGCATTTAAGGATGCAATTCGGTCAGTTTAATTCGATTTTGACAAACCTAAATTGAATCTAACTATATTCACATATAAACTGACAATCGAATCGAACCGAACACCTAAAACCGAACTGAACCGATCTTTGTTTGGTTAACCGGAACTGAACCAAACTACTAAAGATAAACATATATATATCCAATTATCTTCCTACCAATTTGGGTTAGAGTTTTTTTGGGGATTGATTTACAACTTTACATAAATATATCGAAATGATTGGATTGATGGTATAAATTAATATATTCATTTTTTAATGAATATTGATGGTATAATAACAATATAGTTTTTAATATAAAAAGAATGATTAAATTGAATATTATTTATGAATAATCATGTGTTTAAATTTAATTTGGTTTGGTTCGATTAATTGATTTTTTTAAAGTAAAACCAAACTCAAATCTATGTGGATCGGTTTATTAATTTTTCAATCCATACCCAAACCCAAACTATAAAACTATTGACCTAAACACGAAAAAAATCGATTTGAATCGGTTCAAGTTTGGTTTAACCGACTAAAGTTGCACCCCTAGGTGCATTAGACTCTACCTTGAAATTTATCACTCATTGAAGGAATAGAATTCACAAGGTTCATCCATATGGATTCCTATGATGAACTTAGATTGGAATGAACTATATTTAAAGCATTGAATATGAAATGTTCTTTTTCTATTGATGCTCTTAGGTTGGATATATGAATTGACATTAAAAGAGTTTATAATGTACGTTGATATTGGCATCACCATTGAATATGGAATGATGAACTACACATGAAATATTTACAAGTCCATTATTTCTCATTAATTTTGGACTTCCAATTTGAAGAGGAATCTTGAGTTGCCTATCAGCCTAAGGCATCTATAAGTATCTAATGTATGTCATTCCACCTAACCCAACTCAGAAAGTGAGAAGTCATTTAAAGAGAGAGAGAGTCGCTTGTGAGGGTTTTTGAGAGAGAGCCTAGAGGTTCTATGAGTGAGTCTAATAGCTCGAGTGCCTTTGTGATGATAAAGTTCTGGGCCTGTATTTGATTCCATATGAGCGTGCACTCTGTGTGAGCTTACTGGATCCTAGGGGCGGTGCGGTATGAGACTTTTGTATCAGGAAGAGTTGAATAATGACTTAAGTGTCATAACGATCATTTTCAATCCATACATGCATGTCTCTCATCATTATCTCTTTTTGTCTACTCTTTCTGTGTTCTATTTTGCTAAATTTTTGTAATTTGACCCAAATTTCATCTAAAATCCCGTAACAGGTACCTATTGGACTCGACAGGGAAGCTGAAGATGATGTATTGGGAGGACTTGAAAAAGAATTGGACATTTGATTGGTTTCGTCCAGAAAGGCCTTGTGATCTATATGATCGATGCGGCCCTAACGGTATCTGTGATAACAGTTACCTGGCACAGACATGTAGTTGCTTGCAGGGGTTCGAGCCTCAGAGCCAAAAAGATTGGGAGGTGGGGAACTGGTCAGGGGGTTGCGTGAGGACGAAGCCTTTGAGTTGTGACAACAAGGGTGGCGTGTTTTACAAGTTGCAAATGATGAAATTGCCTGATCAGCAAAGACCGACAAAGAACGCGAGCATCACAGCATGTGAGACAGAGTGCGTGAACAACTGCGAGTGCGTGGCGTACACGTTCGTGAATGCAACACTTGCGGGGAGCCTGAGTAGTTGCATGGTATGGGAAAGGAACTTGATGGATCTTGAACAGCTCACGACCAAGGGGGAGAATCTTTACGTGCGCTTGGCGGCCTCTGAATTGCGTACTTTTCTTTATGCTCATCTCATCTCAATTTTAATCCCCAAAAATGTTTCACAAAGATCAGAAGATACTACGTGATTGCTTATAAAACGATGTGCTTCAATAAGTAGTCTAGTTCCTCAAATGTATGATTAGTTGTGCATTCATTATATAACTCTACCAATAACTTAAGTTATCAGGATATCTAATTGCTTTTATATAGTTCTGATTCTAGTTATTGACCAACAAAAATATAGCTGATGATCAATGCAGAATGATTTTCTATTTTATGCAGATAACATTAAAAATTTGCTAGTTATTGCACTATCGACAGTTGCAATAACTGGTTTGATTTTTTTGGGCATTTTGAGTTGTTTATGTTGGAGAAGATTTGAACAACAAAGTATGATCCAGACTCTTCTTTTACTCCTCATTCAAGCCTAGAAAGTTTGATGATCACTCACTGACTGAATATCGCTTTGTTAAAAAAACAGAGAAGAGAAGCAGAGTGTTGTTTGGTGAACCGAGGTTTTCAAATTTACTTGCGAGGGCACAAAATATCTCAGATGATGTACCTTTGTTTAATTTCAGTGCTGTACGAGCTGCTACAAATAATTTCTCCACTTCAAATAGGCTTGGACAAGGAGGATTTGGACCTGTTTACATGGTGAAATTCATTCTTACAATCTAATGTTACTGTCGATTATTTAAGTATTTATCTTTGACATAGAATGAATGCGTGTTTCAGGGGAGATTATCACAAGGTGAAATTGTAGCAGTGAAGAGGCTCTCCAAAAGCTCTAGGCAAGGATTGGACGAATTCAAGAATGAAGTTGACCTTATCGCGAGGCTACAACACAAGAATCTTGTTAGGCTTTTGGGTTGGTGTGTCCACAAAAATGAGAATATACTAATCTATGAATACCTCTCTAACAAAAGCTTGGACAATTTTATTTTTGGTCAGTCATTTTTTTTTATATTACTTCTCATATGCATGCATTTTTTGAAATGAAATGTGTTTAGTGACTTGTTCAATCCATATAAATTTCAGACTCTACCCAGTCAGGTCAATTGGATTGGGCGAAGCGCTATCACATTGTTGAAGGGATTGCTCAGGGGCTTCTCTATCTACATCAGTATTCAAGATTAAAGATCATTCATAGAGATCTAAAGACTAGTAATATTTTGCTAGATGATTCAATGAATCCAAAAATTTCAGATTTTGGATTGGCAAGGATTTTTGGAGGGACTCAAAAGGAAGCGAATACTGAAAGAGTTGTTGGAACATAGTGAGTTTCCAACCCCCACAAAACCAAACAAGTAGTCATCCAATAAACTGAGTGACTGATTCATGTTTTTATTTATATTTCAGTGGCTATATGTCCCCGGAGTATGCTTTGGGTGGGCTTTTCTATGAGAAATCCGATGTATTCAGTTTTGGCGTGATAATATTAGAGATCATCACTGGAAAGAGAAGCACTGGCTTTTACCTCTACGATCAGTCACTGAATCTCCTTGGATATGTGAGATTGAATTCATATATTACAACCAACTTTCAATAGTATGAATGATATTAAAATGAGTTTGATATTGTTTCAGGCATGGAAGTACTGGGGAGAAGGAAGAAGCTTGGATTTGTTGGATCCATGTATGGGGACTTCATTTATTTCCCTTGAAGTAGCAAGATACATTCAAATTGGACTCTTGTGTGTTCAAGATAACGCAGCAGATCAACCAACAATATCTTCTGTTGTTTCCATGCTGGGAAATGAAAACGCAATATTACCATTACCAAAACAATCAACTTTTGTTATTGAGAAGAATCCTTCTACGATGTTGCCTTCTTCCTCCAACTCCAAAAGCTCAGTGAATGAGGTGACGATTAGCATTGTCAAAGGTCGTTGAGTTTTTCTTTCATTGAGTACTCCTCCATCGAACAATTTGCAGTATATAAAATTACTGAATCTTATGTTTCCATGTTTTACTTTTGGTATGTGTTTTTGGCTAGTGCGACTTGGTTACACTATTTTGAGTCTCGTGTCTTTTCATAAAGAGTATTGCTTACAAATGTCTATCTTAAATCCACACTTTCCGCAAGTTTAAACTTTTTTTTTTTTTTTTTCTTGAGACACTTTCTAGCAAATTGTCTTAACCAAAATTTTTATCAATTTAGTGATCTGGACCAATACAACATAACATGTTATCTTATCATTTTTTGATATTTATCATTTTTATGATTAACTCACGTCAGCGTACAATGAATTAATCACCAAATTGATCGAGTTTTTGATTAATAATAGATCATTTTTCTCTAGCAAATGGGCCATGTAACCCAACTTGGTCTGGCTTTCCCTCCCATATAAACCCATTCATCTAACTAACTCTTTTTTGCCAACGTATAATTTAAATAAGATGCCTTTTAATTGCCAAAAAAAAACTGTCAAATGAGCAACATCATTCACTCAAAGAATAAGAATAAAAAAAAAAGAGCTACCAAAGCAATTCAACACAACAATACAAATAAAATCAACTAAAATAAATAGAGCACCGCTTCTCCTTCGACGCCGGCAGCACCACCCCATCAGACCCGACCATCACATCACACCCAACATGCATCGAGTGGTGGTGCGTGTCCCACGTCGACAGCCTGAACCGAATCGTCGACGTCAGCTCCAGCCGGAACCCCACGACCGGCCAAACATACTCATTCACCACAACCCCCTCCGGCCCTGATTCCGCCGTCCCGTTTATCACCGTCGTGTTCTTCGGCGGCTGATAGAACGGGTACCTAAGCATCGCCGGCTTCCCAACGAGGCGGTCACGGTAGAAGATTGAGGCGCGCATGGCGTCGTAGTAGACGCCAATGTGCCGGTTGGGGTTGCGATCGGAGACCGAAAAAGAGATGGAGAGGGGTTGTGGTTGTTGTTGGAGGGAGAGGGAGGGGATGGAGAAGGAGAGGAGGTGGAAGCGGGGGCGGTGGGGGCGGAGGGAGAGGAAGAGGACGAAGAGGATGATTCCCAAGAGGAGGAGGAGGGAGAGGAAGATGGAACAGAAGCACTTGCAGAAGCGGCTTGTTAGGCTGTCGTGAAGGCGGTGGGTGTAGTAGCGGGTGCGGCGGTGGGGGCGGTGGTGGAAGAGGTGGTGGTGGGGGGTGGGGGGTGGTGGTGGTGGGGATTGTTGGGGGTGCATTGTTGAGGTTAATTTTGGTTTTTGGTTTTTGGTTTTGTTATGTTTTATATGAAGGGGGGGAGAGGGGTGGACAGTTATTTCTGTTGGAGGTGGCGGGAAGTGAAAGGGATGTCAGGGGAATTTTGAGGTTATTTATTTATTTATTTATTTTTGGGTTGGGAGGGGACTTGGTGTTTCAAAAGGAAGGTATAAAGGTGTTTTGTGTTATATTAAAGGGAGGGGTTTGGGGTGTAAAGTTGGGTTGTAAATTTTTTTGTAACCACTTTTATTCTATGAAAACCGATGGCAATCCATGTATTTATTTCTGAAATTTTTAGAAACATATATATTATATTTTTGAAATTTTGAATTACAGATGTTCTTGAGATAATTGACATAGTTAAACATGTATGAAAAACACATTAGAGATGTGCAATTATCGTGTAATAAAATAAATTTAAATAGTTAAAATCCAAACTTGAGGGATTCTTGCCTCCTTCAAATGTCGTAGAAAGACAATGTAATATATCCATTTTCAAAAATTATAATTAATCATGTGATAATTAACTTAAACATGATATAATACATATATAATTTTTAATAATATGAATTTAGATATTTTTCACAATGAAAGCTTTTATATAATGTCCGTTTTAAAATCATTACGGATTTTGAATATTGAATAATTATTCTAAGTTTTTTTAGTACATATTTGGAATAGACACATGTTTTTGTGATAACCCACAGCCCACAGGATTAATGCAACTCTGGTTTCCCCCACTTTTGATTGAAATATTTGGCCTGAAGAGCTCATGCAAAGCACAACATTGTGGGGGATGCAAGTTGCACGAAGAGAATCATGGAAGTACACAATGCAGGTTTCTTGTAAGGTGTGACAAGGGATATATGTTGCGGATGATGGTGGGACGGGTTGGGGATTTTAAAAAAAAAATAAAAAAAAAAGAAGAAGAAAAGAAGATGGAGAAGCAGGCCTACTTTTTATCTCTATGGTCTTTTAAAGTTTGCACATTGCATGTCTTTAATGCTCGTCTTGAGATGTCATTGTTCATGCGAAGTCCTGAATCCTTGATGTGATATATGCTTCATTAAATGAAACACATAATTTTTTTTTTCTAGTAATTTTATTAATTTAGTGTAAAGTATATTCGGTTTTTATGAAAGTACATATTCGTTTCATAAATTGTAGGATGACTGCATATAACGTTGGACAGTTGTCTCAATATTATCCTTTGATGCAAAACAAGATTGTGTGTGTGTTAGTCCTGATTTTGGACAAGCTTAAAAAAAAATCAAACATCAGATAAAAATATCGTCATGTACATAATATAAGATCTAATTATATATCTTTCCTTCACCATTACTTTCAAGTTTGTATCGGAATTTGACCCGAATTTGATTCGATAAACAGTGTAAATTAAAATGCCTGACCCAAAGAATCAGATCATTAAAAGGGGTCTGGTCTAGGCCCATCTGACCCGATCCTACGGATCTAATTAAGACCATATAAATTATTAATTATTACCTAACTTAACTAAACTTATTCCATTGCCCAGCCCAAGTAACACAAAACCCATTAGGCTCCCCATTCCCCAACTACCCAACTGAACCTACCCATTTACCCAGCCCAACATTGTAGTACCCTAAAGTCCAATCAAAACAAAGCCTAAAAAACTCTCTTGGCAGCGTCTTCGGGGGCTCCTCTCCCTAGCTCACCCTCTCCTCCCTCACTAGACCCTCAACCACCACCACTACCACCAAACGCCTCACTGTCCGCCTCCTGCGGCAAGTTCGAGTGCAAGAAGTCATTGCTAACTTCATGATCTATCACATGAATCTATTGGATTGAAAACTTGAAAAAATGCTAATGAAATATATACACCATGTTAGGAGGTATGTATCCTAACCGATGAATATCTAGTTATATGGACGGTCCACAAGAAGGTGGGAAATTTTTTAAATTAACCTTAATTATATAATTAATGTTAAAAGTAACAGTTTTCAAAACTTATTTACAAAAGTGACCTTCTAATATTTTTTTTTTACCATTTGACCATGCCACATGAGCGGCACCTAACAATTCTATTTTTTTATATTTATTTAATGACCATCACCGTTTAAGAAGAGAAATATTGTAAGCCTTGCATGTGGGTCTCATGTCATTAATTACTCTAATCTCATTAAATTTTTATTATCTCACAAACTTAATTTAAAATATTCTACATCTCATTGTCATCATCACAAATACCCAATGATCATGTTTTTTTTTTAACTTTAATATTTTTGGAACAAATAAATCAAATAAGATTTTTTAGAAAAAAATATAGATATAAGGGTATAGTGGTCAATTTGGGTTTCAAAATTATTAAAGATTTTTTTTGGGTTGAATTTTAGAAGACTGATTTAGCTATTTCTAAATTTTAGAAAATTTCTTTGGGAATTATCCCTTAATAATTATATTTATTTAGTGAAATTTCTTTATGCAACTTTAGTACATAAATATTATTCTAAAATAAATTGGGAGATCCAATCATGTTTCAAATTTACAAGTTCACATTAACAAGATTTTTTTATATAATTTTCACATCATAAATCAAATTCATAAATACCTAATACATTGATTAATGGAACAATGAAATAGAGAAATAATTTATCTAATATGATAAAAGTGATATAAGGAGTTGATGAACACCAGATATTGATGAAATCAACTTTGCTATATTTGTTTTAGAATATTACTTTTAACATTAATTATGTAATTAAGGTTAGTTTGAAAATTTTTTTAATGTTAAAAGTAATTTTTTTTTTTCGTTTTTTTTTGTTTTTTTTTTAAAAAAACATCGACCGTGCGATCACGAGAACGTCGATCGCACGGTCGACGTTAGGGGCGCACGAGGGGTGCACCGTGCGCACGGTCGCCCCCTTATTTATATATATATATATATATATAATTTATTAAGTATATATTTAAAAAAATAAAAAAATAATAATTTTGGGGCCGGTAAAGTGATTGCAATAATGATTCGTTCCTAATATTTTTTTTTGAAATCGTTGACAATTCCACAGGATTGTGTCATTTTTTTTAATTGGATGTAGTCTTTAAAGTGCACTGGGCTTGCCCACGTATTTTTCAGTTTTTGTGCTCTTGGCTTGGCAGTCCAACGAGCGTTAAATAAAGCTCACACAACATTGAAGGAAAAATGATAGGTTTAAAATTTATTGTCATCATTACAAAATTATTTTTTATTAATAAAAAATTATAAAACTGCATATACTTCCACATATTGGATATATTCTGTGCAGTACTCTAATCACACATAAACCGCATGTCGCATTCCAGAACACTGGTGTATACCGTTATAAAAAGTAAAATATGTATTGAAATACATTAATATATTTTTTTTTAAAAAAATGAATAAATTTTTAATTTCATACACTGCGATAGTACAATGTATACTATATTATCGCAGTATATAAACGACTAGGAGAACCATTTCTAAGCTGTATACAAGACTGTAAAACAAATAGAGTATATAACATTCTATGTAGAATGAGAATTATTATATGTGGTTTTTATATGTAACCTTATTAACAATCACTTTTATTTAAAGAGTAATATGAGACTTTTATTTAATTATTGTAAAAACCAAAGTATAGAGGTACTGCTTATTAAAGTAACATTATTCTTAAAAAAATACAAAATCTGGAACAAGGTCAATTTCAATTGGACTTCCACTAGAGCAAAGAATAGAAAATCTTTTTTTTCCAGCCCAGCATGCACTATTGTGCGTGCTTATACAAGCTGTATTGAGAAATTGTTCGTATGCAATGTGGTGCATATGAATAAAATTAGCCAAAAATATGAAATTATGTATTCACAGGTTAATAGAAATATCATTTTTTCATTGAAGAATACTAGATCCAAGTCTTACTTCTGATAATAGAATAAAATTTATCTACAAAATAAACATGACAACTACCTACAAAAAAAAAAAAGGAATTGTACCTTAAACTCGTATACAATATTTATATGGAGATAAGAAAAGACACATTGACTCTTAACCAAGTTGCCATTGCTTGGATCTGTGAATTCTTCTTTGGAGACAAAGGACCACTCATTAAAGCTTGTTTCTCTATCTGTTTAGTCAGCTGGGGCATTTGAGCCACAGAAGGGATTAATTCTTGTTCCAGTCACAAATTTTTGTTGCATGCAGTGATCATATCTTCAAGTTGGATAGATAGACACATCCCATTATTGATCTTTTGTAAAAAGCAACATCAATTTTCATCATCATCATCACTATTTTATAGTTTTATGTATGCACTGATGGTTTACTTTCATTTTGGTCGATTGTTTTTTGTGTTCATGCACTTGGAACACTATCAAGTATCAACTACTACTGTTTATAAAACTAGCAACTTCAATTATTCAGGTTCCATCTCCCATACCCACTATGCCCCAAATCTTCTTTTCCCTTTTATTTCATGCAACTTTATGCAAGTAGGACACCCACTTGAAATTGATCAACTTCACAACTTTATCATCATAAGTATCCCAATTTTATATTTACGTGTCAATCGACTTGATGCACTCTCATTTATCATCTGTTTTGTGTTCTTTGCCGGTCAAAATTGAATCTCTCAGGCACTCAACTACATATGAGATTAAGACTTCTATCAATCTCACATAGTAAAAATATGAAATAACACAAGACAATTTCTCATTGAAAATCATTGAGACTGAAGAGATTCAGACCTCTTGCTAGTATTAATCAATGATTTCATCAGGTGCTCACAATATGTGATTCTGCCATTGTGGCTTCTCTTCGCGGATCGACTATATAACTATCAAGGATCCGGCTTGCTTGATCCTTCCATCGATCCAGAGTTGCTAACCACCCTACAAAAAAGATGTCCGGACCCTACCGTGTTCATGAATCAAGTGACATCCACGCCTTTCGCTTTCGATAGCTCGTTCTATCGAGGCCTGCTTGACAACATATCAATCCTTCAATTAGACCAAGAGCTAGCTTTCGAGGTTCTCACGAGGCGGCAGGCGACAAAGTATGTGAACCAGTGAAAGGTCTTTATAAAAGAATTCTCAAAGGCGATGATCAAACTTGGCAATGCGGGTGTTTTAGCTGGAGATGAGGGAGAGATTAGGCTGAATTGTTGTAGGGAAGTGAATGGACAGACATAATAGTAGAGGCTAGTGGAAGCTTGTTGGAGGTTGAATTTTACCCCATCCGATTTTGTATTGATATTTGTATTTATAATTTATGAGTAACAGTAACGTAAGAGAAGAAGAAGATTATGTCTTTTTCATGGATAATATCCTTAATCCACAAGGACCAATGTTGAAAATAAATTCAGAAGATTCATGATCATGCAAAGATAATGACATTTTTTTTTACCCACAAATGGTAAACAGACATTTAATCACAGAAACACTGAAATTCTCTAAAAATAATAATAAAATAACTCTTGAAAATCAAAATTCACCAACTAATAATAAAAGAATGCTAATGTACTCTAAATGAAGAAATTAATGAATATATAACAAGTTTTTAGAAAAACTAAATTTTGAGAGTTGAATTGAAAGAACGTCGCACGAATAAAAAATCATGATTCATGACAATATGAAATTATAGGTACTTACCGCGGACACTTTCAACTTGTTTTCTTTGGAATTTATCACTCCAAAAACTCTTGCAGCTCCTCCACAACTCGTACTACATTTTGTTTGTTGATCGAATATGTTCATCAGCAACCTTTTAAAATTTTTCTTTTGCATTATATATTTATAATATGATTCTTTACTTCAATACATAGCAAGGTGTCACATGCTCCTAGACTCCCAACTTTTTCTTTGAACCACATTTGGTCATCGAAGAGACCAAGAGAATCCAATAAAGATTGTCCCAAAATAACAACCATTCAATACAATCAACAAATTATTCTTCACAAACAAACACAAAAGTTCCCCACAAAGAACCAAAGAACACAAACTTAACAAACACAAATTCAAAATCCTAATTAACTGTTCACAACGGCGCAGTTTTTCCTGATCTCCCCCACCGAACCAGTCTTCACTTCGATCCTCCCCATCTTCTCCATTGCCAATGCGAACTCCTTGTAGAACTCGGAGAGAGGACCATCGACGAGCTTCGTAACATAGGCCTTGGCGATCGAATTCATGGTCAGGGCGGAGTCCGTATCGAAGAGTCCCCTCCTCTTGAGCACAAGCTTGTAGTAATCGAGATCAAAAGTCCTGAAACTCCCCGGATCCATCTCGACTATCGTCGTGTTGTCGCTTGGAGTCTTGCACTTGTTCTTCTTGAGGACCGCGGCATACTCACTGTCCAATGCGGGGTCCTGGTCGCCCTTTCCGGTAAAGTTGTAGAGGCGGTTGTTGAACGAAAGGCAATGCGAGACGCCGATGGTGTGGGCGCCTGATAAATGTGGTTTGGATTTGTAATTCAAGAACAAAAGTTGAAGAAAATTACATATTATATATAGATCTGAACTTTTCTAATGAGCAATAAACATGTTTGTTTTAGCTATAAAAAAAGAGAAAAAAAAGGCCCAATTGTAATTCATAATTTGGGTTAAGGGTATTTGTGTTTTTGAGAAAATTTATAACGTTCTGCACATGATATAATCCGAAAAACAATCTTGAACTAGATTTCAAAAAAACATGTCAAAACAGCTTACTTTAAACTAAAAAATTAGAATCTACAACTTATAAGTTTAAACCTCACCTGATAGTAGTACTAGATCTGTCAGATTGAGTCCTTTGTTCGCGAAGGAAGTCTGAAGTCTCGTGAAATTGAAGGTCGGCGCCGGGATGTTGTTATTGGCCTCCGTCGCATTTGATATGGTCCCGTCCCTCCGCCCGGTCGGTACGTTCCAAAATGGTCCTCCCTGTTGTGAGAAGAACAGTTTCAAAGCATGCATTCCAAAAAGAAATTTTACCTGAATTTGGTTTACAGTTGTGGGGGCTCACAATGACCGAAACCGCATCTCTGGCGGCTAATGCGATGGTGTCCGCACAAGAAACAACGCCCGGACATGCTGCTTCGAGGAGCGATTTCAACCTGTCGATGAAGTCGAAACCCCGGAGTGTCTGGTTCGGGACCCCAGCCTTCTCCGCCTGGTTGTTAGATGTGGAATTGATCAACACAGATCCATCACAGCCCTGAAACAGAGGAAAAACAGAGTGAATTCATGAAGAATCAGTTATCTGAAACAGAGGGAAAACAGAGGAAAGACAGAGCAAAAGCAGGAGGATACCAACCCTGACAAAGCAGTCATGGAAGTGCATCCTGATAAGCGGAGCTGCGAGTGTCGGTGCATTTGGGATGTGCTTTTTGACGAAATCCGATACGATCTGCTCTGCGTTTGGGCATGTCTGGGCATAGAAGCCGAGCTTCAGATCGGCTTGAGCGGAACCGAAGAGGACCAAGAGAGCAGAAAAGATGACCACAATATAGCTGATACTGTCCATCTCTTTGGCTTTAATGGAGGACTAGTTCATGAAGACTTGATTTATAGGACCTAAAAGTGCCTTCATAAGGTGAACCACCATGTGCTCTTCTTACTTAGCTTTATTGTCTATCACTGTAAAGCCTTATTTGTTTATGGGGGTGATTTGATAGATTTGAATCACAATTGGGACCCTCTTTGTAGTAGCTGTCCTGCTTTTTCTTTGCTTTCTTATTAATTAGTTAGAAGAGATGTTTTCAAATTTGGTGTCGATGGGTAACTCTGCTTCCTATAGCTTTTTATTCTTATATGGAGCATTCTAACAACTTGCATTTTGTGTGTAAAAAAATGAGCAGTTTTGAGTGTTACAGTATCTCCTTTTTGTGTGTGTATTTTTGGGTGGGCGTGCATGTGTTGGGATATGGATTGGGGGAGGGGGGGACTACATGAATAATGTTCCTTTGTTTTATTCTTCATTTGTTTATGTGTGACATACCAACAAAAATTGCACCCTGTCTCTCTCTCATGCGCACATTCAGAGACACAAACGTGTTGTGCACGAGCCATGATATTATTATTGTTAGATTATATGTGTTATCTTATAATGTGTGTAGTGTATTAAACATGTAACTCCTAGACATTTGTATATATAAAGGGATTAACCCCTAAGTGGAATACAAGGATTCCCATTATTTCATTATCTCATTCTAACATCTAACATGGTATCAGAGCCACCACCTCAAAAACCCTAATTTTTTTTTTTGGAATCCTTCGCCGTCGTCGTCGCCGTTGCCGTCGTGCCCCTGCCGCTCTTGGCGCAGCAAGAAACAGGAGGTTGTTTCTCTTTCCAGCACTGAGGCTGAATATCGAGCCATGGCTATCACCACCAAGGAGATTGTTCATCTCAGACGTCTCTTGGTGGATCTAGGAGTTACTATGACTGGTCCTACTCCTCTTCACTGTAATAACCGGTCTGCTATTCAGATTGCTAGCAATCCGGTCTTTCATGAGAGGACCAAACACATTGAGATCGATTGTCACTTCGTTTGTCAGCACTTTCTTGCAGAGACATTATCGCTTCCGCATATCTCCTCTGCTGAGCAGCTTGCTGATTTCTTTACGAAGTCACATCCAATTCCTCGATTTCAGTTTCTTCTTCGCAAACTCACTTTGTATGATCCACTGTGAGTTTGAGGAGGGCTGTTAGATTATATGTGTTATCTTATAATGTGTGTAGTGTATTACACGTGTAACTCATAGACATTTGTATATATAAAGGGATTAACCCCTAAGTGGAATATAAGGATTCCCATTATTTCATTTCTCATTGTAATATTATTATTACTGTTTATGTGTGTGACGCAGTTAAAGATCACATCAAGGTTTGGCCTGGGCACTGTTACAGGAGTGCAGTCACCTTCCATTGCCTAGGTATACGAATTTCATTCAATATAAAACCATCTAATTTCTTGTATCTGTGCATAATCGGATATCTCCCATTGTTATTTTGTGGTAGGTGTATGATTTTGTTATATTATGGAGCCTGATTCATATGCGTAGAATATTGTTAGTACTTCATTGAATGAGGGTCAAACTTTTTGTATTAAGATGTTATTATAAAATGACATTTCATGTTTTTCATTATGCTATATGATTTTTTATTTTCGATGTGATCATTGTAAAAATCTTTTAAAAATATAGTGGATTGATATCTGTTGTGCTCCATGGACGTCAGCAATGTTTGTTAAACTATGTAATTCTTTGTGTTTTTCTTTATGATTTGGCATTGTTACTTGAGTGAAGTCACCTTTCATTGCCTAGGTCTACATTTCATTCAATATAAAACCATGTAATTTCTTGTATTTTTGCATAAACGGATATGTTTAAATTATTATGTTGTTGTAGGTGAATGTTTTTTTTTTTTCGCAGAATTTTATCTTAACAACATGAGTAAGATTTGAACCCAAAACACTTAAGTGGAAATGCCTGAGGTGGTATATACAATTGATTTTTTACTCCTTGTAAATTATATGATTTGATGATCGATCCCTCACTTCTTTATATTTTAATTTAAGTCTCTAGATTTAAAGAACATGTTTCTTATTAGTATTTGGGAGGGACCTATCATTAAATTATTTGATTTTCTTTTTAGTTCCTCGGCGGGACTAAAAAGAACATATCCTTTAAATCTGAGAACTTAAACCGAAAAATATAAAAAAGTGAGGAATCGATTACTAAATCATATAGTTTATGGAGACTTAAAAATAAAAAACCCTTGATTAAAATATATGTTATTATTATTATTTTTTTAATAAAGATACATGCTATGTTACTTGAAAAACACATTTTCAAAAACAAATCAAATTGTATGAGATTGCACTCAGTGTTAGACGCAAGACTGTCCCTAACATTACCTTCTTGGCCTAGGTGTTACAATTCTTAATGTGACCCACCAATGTCGGAGAATAACTGGATATTATAGTCAATTCATGCATGTCTAGATGCATAAAGATCAATCCAGGTCCCAATTCTTATTATAGTAAGTCTCTTCTCAGGCTGCACATTGGATGGTCATTCTGCTCATCCTTATTAACCAAATCTCTCATGACATCTCCTGGTAACATTAAATTTGCCAGCCTAGGTGAAACATAATGCTAAGATTCAAATTTAGGAGGATTTTGAACACAATGAGGCCTTTTGTTTTTATCTGTATTAGGCACCATAGGACCATCAGTAGACACCACATGCACACATTGACCTAGAGATTGTAATACGAAAGAGAGTCTAGTTACGCTCTTTCCTCTATAACAACAGAACTCAAAATATTCCTTGACGTAAAATCCGGAATCGTAGAAGTGAAAAAGAATTTCTTAGTATTCAATGAGCATCTTGAATTTCGTCGGGCATTTCCCATTGATACAGTAACTTCTGCACCAGAAACAGATGAACAGTGAGACACAGTTGAAATTACAACACAAACACAATGAGACACAACACAACTTCTGTGTACCCCACAGCTTCCTTAGTTGATGGATTGACACTAACAATTGCAGGTTTTGGTCAAAACATACGGACATGATACGTGGGTTTATGTCCCTTCTTAAAAGGATAAACTGTATTAATAAGAATCTGAATCCAATGTCTCCTTCATCACCAACTTCTCTGGCTTCTGGATGGTCGCTGATTATAATTGGAATGCGTAAAATTAAAGGATTTGATTCCTTGCAATGCCAGGCTTTACTCTTGTTTAGATAGTTTGGTTGGATGCAACAACATGGATTTTAGGTTAAATCATTTTCATTCACATATTTGCTGCAATGCTAATTGGATTTTTAAGTTAAATCATTTTCATTCACATATTTTGCTACAATGCTAATTCATTATTGGAAAAATGATAGCCTAATCACTAGTGAGGGGAATGGGATCAGTGGCTACGTGGCTTGAGTAACCCATGAAAACATCTTTATGATTCCTTGATTTCTAGATCTAGGTTTGAAGGATTAGAAAGAAAACAAATATATCAATGAATACAAAAGAAATAATTTACGTGATTTGTCAAATTGGTTATGTTTAGAAGTGATGAATTTTATTGAGGAACTCTCTTTCTCATTCATGTCAGTTCTCATGTTAAAAAAAAAAAATTGTTTTTGTAATTTGCCAAAAAAAAAAAGAAAAAAGAAAAAAAAAGAGAACTCACCAGCCTATTCATACGGTTTATTTATACATCTCCTCTTCTGGATGTAGTCTAAACACTTGTTTGGGTAGAAGAATAGAAATGGAATAAGAGTAAAAACATCCAAAAAAACATGTTTGTTTATAAATAATAGATATGTGTAATTATTTCAGAATATGAGAAAAATAAACTGGTATTGGTAGTCTAGATCTCATGTAGTTGTGTTATTCGATTCAATTTTATTTTTATTGATATAGAAGGAATCCACATGTTAAATTCCATATTATCACTTTTTATAAATCAGGGGAGCCCGCATGTGAAAACATTTTTCTGCCTTTCTGGAATCTTAATTTATTTCATGTTATTCACTTTTATCCACCATTTATTCATAATTAATTAATCAAATAATAAAAACTTCATTATTATGTTTTTCAACTAAAATAACTAAAAACACAATCAAACAAAAAATAATTTATATCACTGGTATAATTATCTATATCAGAACAACTTATGTTGATACTCAAACTGGGGTTAAAACTTCCACAATCATTTCCTTGGCATGGCATATCTATGACTTAAACTTTGGGTCATGTTTTTCAGCCGCATGACTTATCCCAATCCTTCTTAAAGCACTTCTCATTTTAAGCAAAATGTTAGATTGATAAGTTTAACCACTCTCCTTTTTTTTGTAAAAAATATTACCTTTTCTTGCTTTGCCATTAATTAAAAACCATGGATGATTGCATTTGCCATCGCTAATAATCCAAATAATTTGAATAAATCAAATTGAAAGAAGAAACACAACAAAACAAAAGCAAGGGCATAGTGATTGTTATAGGGCTAAGCCAAGAGAAAGCAAAGCTTCAAGAACAAGAGACACAAAGGGGGCTGTGTGATTAACTGGCTTTATGTCACAAGGTATTAATAAAAAGGAGGACCATTGTCCCTGGATGCTTCTTTTGCATGTCTCTTTCAATTCTTTGGCTCTTAACATACCTTTATTATATTATAGGCTGATAAACTTGTAAGGATCAGGGGCGGTTGGCCCGCAATCTAGGGTTTCATATAGAAGTTTCATCTACCATACGTGTTCCCAAAATACTGTTTTTCTTTGTAATGTTTTTTTTCTTTTTCATAGGGTTCTCGTTCCTTAATATATGAAAGCTTCAATCTGCCGTTTACATAAAAAGAGAAAAGCATACCTTTTTAAGAGGGACTTATATTGATTGTGATATATTGTTGACCCCCATCAGTTTCACATTACACATGATGGCCCTTCACCTGTCCTGACCAGTTTTGTGTGTCGTAATTTGCTCATGTAGGGCCCAGGTGAACTGCTATGTAATGTTTTTTTTATGTGTTATTATTATTATTATTATTATTTAAAGTAAATGATTCATGTATAAAATATGGCTTTAGTTGCGCGTGGAACCGGATCAGATCTGCTTTGATATCAGTTCACAATCATCAAAAAAATAGAAGAAATGAATTTACTACGTGGTTGTCTTAATATGAGATATAACCACAGCCCTATAGACTATCAACACACCAAATATCCACTATAGACTATCAACACACCAAATATCCACTATAGAAAAATAGTGGAGTACAAAATCCTTATCACCCCCCTCTCTCTCCTTTTCACTCCCTCAAGCATATCCTTATTGGATTTTTTATTTTTAAGTCCCTATAAACAATAGGATTTAGTGATCCATCCCTCACATTTTCGTATTTTGATTTTAGTCCCGACATTTAAAAGATATATTCTTTATTAATCCTTGAGAGGGACCTATCTCTAACTTATTTGATTTTCTTTTTAGTCCTTAGGAGGGACTAAAAATGAACATATCATTTAAATCTGGGGACTAAAATCAAAATACGAAGAAGTGAGGTATCAATCACTAAATCCTATGATTTTTTGGGACTTAAAAATAAAAAAATTCCATCTTTCTTTTGTCACACACATAGAATCCAATGTTTCTAGATTTTGTACATCAAAGGAAAAGTGTCGGCAACTTCTAATAGAAAGGTTTTACAATAGGTAAAAAGGGATACAAGTCTAATTCCTGAGTGCTTGTTTGGATAGGGTATTAAGACCTGTATAACATGGAATAGCTCTGTATAAGTACATTTTAGACGTTTGATGTGACAGAATAACTTGGAATATACGGGTATTTGGATACCACCTCCCCTCATGGAATTAACCTATTCCAACAACAATTATAAATGGATCCCATATTTGTATATATTTTTTTCATTTCAAATCATCTGTCATCACCTCTTATACATGAATGGGATCTATGTATCAAATCATCCTTTTACACCTTATTCACATTTTATTCTTCATCAACCGAACATTCTAACCTTTATTATTATATTTTTCAATAAGAATAATCGAAAACACAATCAAACAGAAAATCATTTATTCTATTGATAAAGTTAATAATTCCTAGAATAGATAAAAAATTTAGAATAACTTATGCCTAAGATATTAGATGAAATCAAGTGGTTGTGATTCAAATAACAGTAAAATCTGAATAGCAGAACATCTAGACAGTCTTGAAAATGTGGGTAACATTTCGAGGTTGTCCGAACTTTCCAGCGAAAGAGGATGTCTCAGCTACCTCAACATGCACCTTTGTAAAATAAATAAAATATATAATTCAATCACATGCAATCCTTTATTCCAAAACAAAAAATGACATGATTTATGTAATGAAATTTGTACCTCATTAGTGAAAGGGGATACACATAGAACTGCTCGTGGTAGTGTCAATTTTAAAGGAGTGCTATTGCACGCAGTTTGTGGGAATAATTTATATACCTCAATAGCTATCAAACGAGTTATATACCTCGTTAGATGAATTTATATCTATTTAATAAATTTTTCACATTTCCATCCAATGGATCTTTGTATTTTCTCAATATATATATATATACACATTTTTCATAAAAAATTATACTCCATTAGGAAATTTATTACTTTTAAAAATTAAAATTTATGCGGACTACACGTAGGGACTGTCCTTAATATTATTCATTAAAAAAGGAATAAAAAGTTGATTACGCCCATTCGCTGTAATGGGCTTACAAGATGAATCAAGTACCATTACAGAATCCAAGCCCATAATAAATAACGAGAGCAGGTGTTGACAAAGTGTTTCAGTTGCAGATGATCAATTTATAGAATGTATCAATCTATGGAATGTCAACAATAAAATAAAAATGCATGGCCTGAGTGGATCACAATTAAACAACCAACACTTATTCATACACTAATTAATTTTAAGAAATAACATAGAAGGAGAAAGTCTTTTGAAATTTAGTCTCACGCCATTACATGAAAATAAAATTCTCATATTTTATAATGGATCACTTGTTAAGTGGTGTCTTCCACGCATGCATACCGTGTCTTTCTTTTATAAGAAGAAATTTTATAAAAAGAAATTAATAGAAAAAAAATATGTTGGGGTCCATGAGGGATGGAGTTTTAGGACATCTCTCTCGACCGACCTGAATTTTTGTTAGAGGAGTTTGGTTTTATGTACTCTATTTGTATAACATATTCTTAATTTGCTAGGGTTGTGGGGATTAATTTTTTAAGAGATACAAGAAAGCAGCATTGAGAGAAATTAAGGATCTCAAAGGAGCAGTGATGAGAAAAGAAATTGAGAGAATTATTATGTCATGATCTCTTATTAATAGTGAATAGAAAAATAGCTGTGATTTTTTTTCTCATAGTTGTTCTACATGTGCTAAATGTGGAATCGTAGTAAGGAGTCTCTGAGTAACAGCTTGCTAGATCATCATTCTATTAATATCTTGTCTATATTATCAATGCAAACCCCAAAAATTCAAACCATTGTTTTCATTATATTCAACAATTGTTGACAAGAGAGGGAGGAGCTTTTTGGGTAACAAATTATTTAATAAGTGGTTGGAAAGACTATATTATCAATGCCAGCAAGATCTATGAAGATCCAGTGGAGATCTGAAACATTGGTCTAATGAGATGGATTTAGAGACATTCAAAACCAAGCAATGCATACGAGAGTGCACACCTAATTAGTAAAATATTAGTTAAGATATGATCTTAAATAATATTTAAAGTGAATCTCCTAAAATCAAATAATAATATTTATTTGTTAATTAGGAGATTAATTGGGGAGAAAATTATTTATCTATATAAATATCTTCTAGGGTACTATGACAAAACTAAGCATGTATGTAACCAAGAGATATTGAGAGGGTTCAGACTCCATGAGAGAGACTGATCAGTAAATAACATAGTTTACAGAGGTTTAAAATTAAAAATCATTTTTCACAAACTAACGGTATATGGACAGATGTTTGAAGGATGGATAAAAAACGAAATAGGCTGTTGAAGTTAGGGACTTAAAAAAAATATGATGAAGGGAGTGATTGATCCCTAAATATGCATGTTTATAGAGACTTACGCCTAGTTTGGATATAAGTTCAGGTAAATTCTACGTTTGAAAAGTTAAAAATTCACAAACTCATATTCAAACACATTTTTAGCGTTTAACTTTTCAAACACCATCTTTCATTTTTAAGTAAAAAAATCTTGCAGTTAAAAATCTAACAAAATAACGTTTTTTAAAAGTTGAGTTTGAAATACAAGATTATAAAAATCTTAACGTTCCAACCTCATGTACGGTAGTTTTAAAATTAAAATTTGTTTTTTTTTTTTTTAAATAAAGTTGGTGGGTGCTAAAATTGAGGTGGTGGGGCCTAACTTAAATATCGGATATTTGTGAAGCTAGCTGGCTAGAGTGGTTGTTTGTGTCAAAGGATGCATGCCACGCAAATGTATCCCGTCACGTTTTGCCAAACTATCAACAGTTCACTAATCATCACTTTTTGTTATTTATCCTGTTTAATTTGTTTAAAATAATCAGTGAGTCACTATCTAATTTACTTGATTATATAGGTTCTTGTCGGTGGTGGTTAATTATCATGGAGACAGTTATTTTCACCTCATTTTTCTGCTAACCCACCATGTTTTCTAATCCACCCCCTTTCAAATTTTATAACCTACAAACCCGCCCCTTTATATCAAATTGGGTGGGGTGTGTGAGTTTGATTAGATTGATTTCTTCATAGAAACCGTGCTTTTGAATTTAAATATGTTTTTTTGGTGCTGGATTGCTTTTGCAATGAAATTGCAAGGTCATTTGATTTCATTTATTTGATTTATTTATTTTCATTTCTTTGATAAGAAATTCGGATATGTGTTGAAGATTTAAAATATCATGTAAGAATGTATGTTATAATTGATGTGTTTCCATACATGCAGTATATAGTATGTTAATATGCCTGAACGTGCGTATAGTACACTATACTAGTATATATTTATTTATGCGGATTCCATATTTTTGCCTTGAGTGAACCACCGCAACTTCTCTTTTTTATGAATCTTATATTTTTTTATTTTTTTAAAATTAAGGTAGATAGTTGCCATTTGATTTTCATTTTTGAATGGTCGAATTATAAACTCTAAAAATAGGGAGAACTGAGAATCTTATATTTCTTGATATTTCTTGATGGATCTTGATGAAATGATTTCATTTATATTTAATCATGACATTTAATCATAAAATATACTTTAACATGTCGGTTGAGATATCCCTCGTAACATGACATTTAATCATAAAATATACTTTCTCAAAAAAATCAATAGAACTAATTTAATGGCCTGGTTTTTTGTTTTTTTGTTTTATTAGGTAAGCGATGCTTTTCGAACTGTAGAACTTAGGATTGCATGGAGTTGTGAAAGTTTTTCATGGTCAAAATATAGTTTTTCATTATATGAGACCACTCGTTGAGTGATCTCTTTCACACGTGCATACTGTTAGAAATATATTGAGAAATTATGAAAAATAGTGTATCTCAATATATAATATTTTGAGAAATTGAAATATTAAAAATCAATAATAAAAAAATAAAAGAATTAAGAGATAAAGATATTAAAATCTCCTGGTCGAGATGCACACAAGAGATTATACTATCCGTGAAACGAATATGTCATCCTCTAGCTTTTGAAAATCACAGATTTTAGACACTATTTGTCTAAAATCTACCTGTAGAAAACTACCTCAATTTTTTTTGTTTGGTTGCACGAACAAAAGCAATTTTCTGTAAATGCAAAAGTTGTTCAATCATAAAGTCAAACGCTGCCTAAGAAAAGAGTAACAAGAAAAAAAAAATGTTGGGGTCCATGAGGGAGGGGGTTTTAGGACCCTCTCTTTCGGCCTGAATTTTTGTTAGCAAAACTTGGTCTTATGTACTCTATTTGTATAACATATTCTTTGCTAGGGTTGTGGGGATTAATTTTTTAAGAGATGTAAGAAAGCTACTTTGAAAGAAATTAAGGATCTCAAAAAAGCAGTGATGAGGAAAGAAATTGAGAGAATTATTATGCCCTGATCTTTTATAAATAGTGAATAGAAAAATGGTTGTGATTTTTTCTCATAGTTGTTCTACATGTGCTAGATGTGGTATCCTAATAAGGAGTCTCTGGGTAACAACTTGCTAGATCATTCTATTAATATCATGCTGACTAGGTGAATAGGTCCCAAAACCAAGCAATGAATGTACTATTAAAAACTACACGAAAATCTAGTCTCATGTGCGGGTGAGTGCCTAATTGGTAATGGTTATAACAACCTCTATGTTTTTGCACTTCTATATTATATTAGATGCTTATTTTGTATATTATTGGAGTATGATAAATGTTTGTTTATATATTTGTGGTACGGTTTACTGGAAGTTTTTCCAACTACCACGCGTGTAAAGTGTATGTTTCTTAGTTACCTTCATAAAATATGAAATATGTATTCCTATATATAAATTTTACACTCTTTTGTATAATTGAAATAATTACATATTTTACTCAATAAAATATTTATCTTGGTAGTGAAATAAAATTGCATAAGGAACTGCATATAATTAAGTGCTGCTGTACCGATGTCCCTCAACCTATGGGAATAAATGTATATTGTACTTAACCAAATAAAATTCAAAATATCAATTATTGTTGTTCCGTTTTAGGGGGTTCTGGCGCTCTATGCCTGTCAATCGGACGGATACGAATCGGATAGGCCCATATCCGTATCCGTATCTGAATTGAATATCTGAAAAAATATCTGTATTCGATATCCGACAGATATTCCAAAACCCATATCCCTATCCGATCTGAAAATCCGTATACAGATTCAGATAATATCCGAAATATCCGAACCAGATTAAAATATAAAAAATTTATAAAATTTTAAGTCCTAACATGATTAAATAGGTATCTACTAAAGACATAAAAACACAAATCCTAATATAGTTAAACAAGTATTCAACATGGTTAAATAGGTTTGTGTTTTGTCCTAGATCATGAGCCATTGGATTTTCATCTAAGGGTTGAAACTAATTTTAACGTATATAAATAAAGTAATAGTTTGGATACGGATATTGTTCGGATCGGATATAGGCTATATCCGATCCAATCCAAAAATTTTCAGATACGGATTATTTGGTTCGGATACAGATACGGATTTTCAGATATCGGATATTTTTGCATTTTCAGATACGGATTCGGATCAGATACGGATATTTTTTCGGATAATTGACAGACTTAGTTCTAGCCAGAGCTGATGTCGATGACACGGTTCAGGCTGTCAACGGGGGAAGCGCACTGGAACTTGATGCACGTCGGGTGCGATGTGTTAGTGTGGTCCGACGGGGAGGTCCTCCCGGCGTCGAAGGAGAAGAGGTGCTCTGTTTATTTTATTTAATTTTATGTATATTGTTGTGTTTGATTTCTTGGTATATTTTTTTTTTCTTTTTAAGATGGACTGAATAATGTTGTTCATTTGACATTTTTTTTTTATAATTAAAAAGCATCTTATTAACTATATATTTACAAAAGAAAAAAAGTTAATTAGATGAGTAGTTTACAAGGATGATAGGAGGGAAAATCAGACTAGGTTGGGTGGCCCATTTGCTTGAGAAAAATGATCTATTAGCCAAAAAACTCAATCATATAATCAATATGGTGATTAACGCTGATGTGAATAAATCACAAAAATGATAGCATCTATACTAATAAATGATAGATGATAAATGATAGATATGGCTCACTGAATTGATGAAATTTTTTGTCAACTTTGCTAGAGTTTTTTTGTGAGGATACTGCCTTTAAGATAGACAATTGCAAGTAGTGATTAGAAGATTGCCTTTACCCAATTAATAAGTTAAGATCAATTCTTAAAATAATTTAGTTGTGCTCACACTTCATCATGTCCATCCGATCTGAGTACATTGGATCTGAGATATAATCCAAACAAGGTGGGAGATAATAATTAAGGAAATTGTGAAAACATCAGTTCAATAAGTTTAATAGTTTGAATTGTATAAAAGAAAATCACATTCAATAATCCCATCCATGGCAAGTTCTTCGATGGAGGATTACTCAATAAAAGTAAAAACTCAATGACCATCGACAATGCTGATCGTCATCACATTCACTGACCTCCTGTAGTTGGTGGAAGAAGGATTCCTCTCAAGAATAAAAGTTGATTGTTTGGGTAATGGTAATGTCGTGTTTTCATTTCCCAACATGGAAACAACAGAAGACATTGTTGGTCGATTTGCTGCACTATCTTGAACACACAAGAGCACAATTTGAATGCATCTTGCCACTTAAGGGTAAACAAATGAAGTCCCCATACATGGATCCAACAAATCCAAGCTTCTTCCCTTTCCCCAGTGTTTCCATGCCTAAAGCAATATCAAACTCAACTTTACAAATATCATTTATACTATGCAAAGATGTTTTAATATATGAATTCAATCTTACATATCCAGGGAGATGGAGTGATTGATCGTCAAGGTAAAAACCAGGGCTTCTCGTGCTGATGATGATCTCTAACACTATCACGCCAAAACTGAATACATCGGATTTCTCAAAGAAAAGCCCATACAGAGCATACTCCGGGGACATATACCCACTGAAATATAAATAATAAAAGGTACCAGTCAGTTTATTGGTTTATTAGTTGTTTGATTTTGTGGGAGTTGGAAGCTCACTATGTTCCAACAACTCTTTCAGTATTCGCTTCTTTCTGAGTCCCTTCAAAAATTCTTGCCAATCCAAAATCTGAAATTTTTGGATTCATTAAATCATTTAGCAAGATATTACTAGTCTTCAAATCTCTATGAATGATCCTTAATCTTGAATACTGATGTAGATAGAGAAGCCCCTGAGCGATCCCTTCAATAATGTGATAGCGCTTACCTCTCTAAAATTTATATGGATCGAGCAAGTCACTAAACACATTTCATTCAGGAAATGCATGGATATGAGAGGTAATTAAAAAGAAATTTAACTGACCAAAAATAAATTTGTCTAAGCTTTTGTTAGAGAGGTATTTGTAGATTAGTATAGTATATTCTCATTTTCGTGGACACACCAACCCAAAAGTCTAACGAGATTCATATGTTGCAGCCTCGCGATAAGCTCAACTTAATTCTCGAATTCCTCAAGTCCTTGCCTGGAGCTGTTGGAGAGTCTCTCACTGATACAATTTCACCTTCTGATAATCTCCCCTGAAACACGCATTCATTCTATGTCAACGATACTTAAATCGATAGAAACATTAGATTGTAAGAATGAACGTCACCATGTAAACTGGTCCAAATCCTCCTTCTCCAAGCTTATTTGAAGTAGAGAAATTATTTGTAGCGGCTTGTACAACATTGAAATTAAACAGGGGTACGTCGTTTGAGATACTTTTTGTCCTCTCAAATGAAATAGATAACCTTGGTTCCCCAAACAACACTCTTCTTCTCTTCTCTGTTTTTTTAACAAAGCGATATTTAGTCAGTGAGTGATCATCAGACTTTCTAGGCTTGAATGAGGAGTAAAAGAAGAGTTTGGATCATACTTTGTTGTTCAAATCTTCTCCAACACAAACAACTCAGAATGCCCAAAACAATCAGACCAGTTGCAACTATCAATAGTGCAATAACTAGCAAATGTTATATTGTTATCTGCATAAAATAGAAAATCATTCCTCATTGATCGTCAGCTATAGTTATGTTGGTCAATTATCAAAATCAGAACTCCATATATAAAAACATCTAGATATCCTTATCACTTAAGTTATTGGCAGAGTTAATAATAAATGCACAACTAATCATACATTGAGGAACTAGGCTACCCATTGAAGCACATTATTGTAAAAGCAATTATGCAGTGTCTTCTGATCTTTGTCAAACATTTATGGAAATTAAAATTTAAATGAGACGAGCATAAAAGTACCCAATTCAGAGGCAACCAAGCGCACGTAAAGATACTCCCCTCCATCTATGAGCTGTTCAAGATCCATTAAATCCCTTCACCAAACCATGCATCTACTCAAGCTCCCCACGCGTGTCGCATTCACGAACATGTATGCCATGCACTCACAGCTGTTCACACACTCTGCCTCGCATGCTGCGCTGCTCCCGTTCTTTATCAGTCTCAGTCGGTCAGGCAATTTTATCATTTGCAACTTGAAAAACACGTCACCCTTGTTGTCGCAACTTAAAGGCTTTGTCCTCACACACCCCCCTGACCAGTTCCCCGCCTCCAAATCTTTCTGGTTCTGGGGCTTGAACCCTTGCAAGCAAGTACAAGTCTGCGCTAGGGTACTACCATCACAGATACTGTTAGGGCCGCATCGATCATATAGATCGCAAGGCCTTCCTGGACGAACCCAATTAACTGTCCAATTCTTTATCAAGTCCTCCCGATACATCATCTTCAGATTTCCCGTCGAGTCCAACAAGTACCTGTTACGGGATTTTAGATGAAATTTAGGTCAAATTATAAAAATTCAGCAAAATAAAATGCTAAAATAGTAGAGAAAAAGAGATGATGATGATGATGAGAGAGATGCACGTATGGATGGAAAATGCTTGTTGTGATGCTTAAGACATTATTCAACTTCTCCCGATACAAAAGTCTCGAACCACACTACCCCCAGGATCCAGCAAGCCCACACAGGGTGCACCTCATATAGAATTAGATAGAGGCCCAGAACTCTATCACCACAAAGGCACTCGAGCTACGGGACTCACTCATAGAACATCTGGGCTCTCTCTCCTAAACTCTCATAATTAAGCGACTCTCTCTCCTTGAATGACTTCTCACTTTCTAAGTTGGGTTAGGTGGAATGACATACATGAGATACTTATAGATGCCTCTAGGCTGATAGACAACCCGAGATTCCTCTCTAAATTCGAAGTCCCAAATTAATTAGGAATAATGGACTTGTAAATATATCGTGTGTGGTTTATCATTCCATATTCAATGGTGATCCCAATATCAACTTACATTATAAATTATTTTAATGTTAATTTATATATCCAACCTAGGTGCATCGATAGGAAAAAAACATTGCATAGATGAACTCTCTGAATTCAAGTCCCCAGTGGCCATAACACGACGGTTTAAAACTTACCTGTAAAAAGGGCAAGTCTTGGTATCGAGTCTTGGTGCTGACTTACTCTCCTGTGTGTTGGTAAAAATTTAAAAATTTATGTAGGACCAAGACACACAGGCAGAGATAACCTACCTAACTCGGCAGAAAGATAAGTTACGAGAGGTCCTTGGATATTAAAAAAAAAAAAAACTAATTCAATAGGTGATAAATTTCAAGATAGAGTCTAATGCACCTATTACACTTACTAAAATACATAAATCATGTGAACTCTACATCCACATCCACAGCAACATCCAATCATAGTTAGCCCTAGTTCATATTAACATCCAAACCCAAATTGGTGATCATCTGAAACAAACGTACCTTCCAAGAGCGTTTGAACTGAATGTGATGTACCCCTCCATGTCATTCTGGACAAGTATGAGGTCCGAATCCATCGAACCGTTGGTGTCGCTTGTCACGCTCAACGAACTCCCCTTCCAGAGGTGTCTTCTTCAATACGGGTCCGAACCCTTCCAAGTGACTATCTGGAGGGGGGTCTGCGGGTCTACCCCGAACGAGAACTTTCCTGGAGACTGGTCCGAATCGTCCCTCCACGAAACCAGCTTCGACGACCCGAGTCGCATCCCCGATAACAACGTGTCGGTCGGGTCGTCGAAGCTCTGCCAAAGCAGAGATGATTCGCTTTCGTTTCCGAGCAATATCAGATTCCCCGTATTGAATAGCACTGCTGCGGTTCCATTGCTCGTGTTCGAAGACCAGTACGTGATGCCTTTTGTGTCAAGAATTGCGAGATTTCCACTTTGGGTGACAGTGAAAACGCTGGTTGGGTCCTTGAGAGGTCTGTCTCTGTTGGCGACCCACACGGCTGATCGGCGACCGGGCAAGTTGTTGTACCTCTTATAATAAAAAAAGAAATGAATTCTTCATATTGTATTATAAAAGTTAAAAGCTTTATTTATAAGGATGGGGTTAGGTGACATTGAACAATCTGATATTCTCACGTTATAATTTGTAAGATTTCAAATTTATATTTATATTTAAATTCTTCATATTGTATTATAAGAGTCAAAAGTTTTATTTATAGGAATCGGATTAGGTCCAACGGACGTTGGACAATTTGATTGTCCAAAACGTTGTTGACCGTTCGATATTCTCACGATATAATTTGTAAGATTTTAAATTTATATTTAAAATGAAATTAATTTCTAAATCTTCATTTTAAGAATTCAATTAATTTGTATTTTCTCAAAACGAACACGTTAAGCAATTAAATTATCTAATTGCTATTGGACCTAACATGAACCTAATGATATACACAAAGGAAATCTAAAATAGCAAAAAAGAAAAATAAGAAAACTCAAAAAATAATAATATCATAATAATGACTTTTAACATCCTCTCTGAAACTCTCAAGAGTACAACTCTTAAGAGGTTCTCTGTTGGCGATCCACACTGCGGCCCAGGGCCTGGGTATGTTGTTGTACCATATACCGACATAGAGGTTGCCCGAGCTGTTGAAGAAGCCCAACGCGAAATTCCCACCGGAAGAGACTATGGTCTCGTTGACTGTGATTGGGGCCTCGAGTGTGACGCGATGGTCGGCAGCGATGCCACAGTGGTTGAGTGTTTCAGAGCCTCCATAATTTGTGAACAAGTGAGAAGCAGAGTTATAGCTAGCCTCATATCATATGATTATTGGGTTAAATCCATATAACCCCTTGCGTTTTCTTAAAATCCATATAACACCCTCAAAACCTTACCTAAATTCAAATATATCATTTCGTTAGTCAAATTAACTACTGTTATATATTGTGGAGTCTGATGATGTGTGCAGAGGATTGTTGGCGCTACGCAAGGTCGGAGGGGGGCGAGCTCCCCGCAGAGCTCGCGGGGATTGAGCTCGCTGCCCGGTCAGCTCGCGGGGTCTGGGGGCAGCACCCCGAGAAATTTTTTTTGGGGTGTCCTTCGTGTATTGACTTTTTTGCCCTTAATGAGATGTCAGTATAAAAAGGCATCTCATATTTTTCATTAGGCTCTAGGGTTTTTATCTTCGGTGTGACCATTGTAAAAACTTCTCATTGATTGTGGATTGATCTCTGATATACTCCGTGGACGTAGGCAAGATTTGTCGAACCACGTAAAATTTTTGTATCTTTGCTTCGATTTGTTTGTTTATTTCTTTTGATTGATTGCATCCCAAGATCCGAAATCGTAACAACTACTGGGTTGGTTGAATCTAACTCTTTTCAGGAAATTAACTTTATAACCCCAACATTAAATCACAGTCAATCCTTGTTCTTTCATCTCATCACAGCCGCCGCCCCTATCCCGCCCTCCTCATCTCATCGCAGCCGCTCCTCCTCGATTGTCCCCAACAACTCATCGCAACCCCCTTTTCGATCTCTCCTCCGTGGGCTCCTACTCAGAATCTCATCGTTCCAAAGTTACTCTTCGAAAGCAACTCCTCTAAATGCTCCTCATTTGAAGGCTTCTCCTCATAATGTTACTCATTTTACCTCTCCTCTTCAAAATTTCCAGGTTCCATCACCTACCCACATCTCCCTTGGTTTTCACTGTTCATTGGGTTTTTAGTCTCTCTCTTTCTCTATTTCTATCTTTATTTATATTTTAAAGTAGAGAAAAAATAGATATAACTTACAAAAAAAATTAATTAAATCAGTTTTAGTCCTTCTAAAATTAGATAATCACCATTGATCCTTATGTTATTAGAAAAATATTATTTCAGTTCTTACCGTCACTCCAATTCACCCCAACTAACTAAGTACGTGGTTAATGCTGCCTGCACATTAAAAGCTATCAAAATACATTCTCCCTTTATTTCTATGAGAAAAATCGATATAGTACCCTAGAAACTTATGAAATTCGAAAAAGGTCCATGTACAATCAGTAAACTCCCCCAGTTTATATCTTATTAGAAAATATTATTTTATTCCCTATCGTAACCAAAATTAACCAAATATGTAATTAACTTTAACTGTATATGATAACTTTAATACCCTTTTAAATTTTAAATAGATAATATATTTTATAAAATTTTATTATAAAAAAACAGATTATATAAAAAATTAATTAAAATCAATTAAAAAAGAATACATATTACATATTCACCAAATCTCATCAAATTTTAAAAAATTTATAGTTTTAATGCATGTAAAAATAATTTTTTTGGATAGGAATTCAAAATATCATTTTATAATAAAATACACAATTTTCTAACTTTGAGGGCATTTACTAATTTTTTATAAGTTTCCAGGAAGTTATTTCGATTTTTCCCTTTTTCTTTGAGTATAAGATACCATAATAATTTTTAGGAAAAAGTAGATGCATTTTTGTCATTAAAAACATTAAATCGGATTTTTCATATTTTGTAGGGACTTATTTGATTGTCATTTGTTGGAGCTCCGTTTAGTAAACAGAATATTATTAAGAATATTCCCTATAAACTAACGCCAATTGACTCGGGGATAAATCTGTTAATCATATAAACTTTATAGGGACCTGTGACTATTTTCAAATTTTACAAGACTAAAACCGATTTAGCTAATTTTTTATGGAGTTGTATCAATTTTTTTCCTAAAAAATAAACCATCAAAGAAATGTGATGGTTCAAATCTAATGTTTATAAGAATAACACCACAGTAGGGGTAATTTGGGGGGTTTAAGTATAAAATTTGCGCCGAGCATGATCAACTGGTGGGCTGATGAGTCACTGGTGCGCTGATGAGTCATTGGTGAGCTGAGTTTCCATGGTTTGAAAGAGTGACAATAGTAGTTTGGATTTTTATTTTATTTTTTATTTTTTTTATTTGTAAATGTAATGGGTTCAATTGACTCCCACTTTTTTTTTGAAACAAAGATAGATGTTGTTACCACGATTTTCTTGCCCCGTTTGGAACGAGGATAGGATTTATTCTTAGGTATACATTTATCCGAGCATAAGTGAGTATAAATAAGGATAAAGTGATTTTGTGTTTGATTATGTTTTGAATTATTCTCGTTGGTAAACGTAAGAATAAATGTTTTGTTGTTTGGGTAAAATGTGAATAAAGTATGGATAAGGATATATAAAAGGTAAAAAAATAATGATAATTGATTTGACAGGTGATTTATAAGAGGTGATGACAGTTGATTTGACAGTGGGTCCACATATTCTTTGGGTGAAATAACCTAGGATAACTTTTATTCTAGGGGTTGATTGAAATCCATATACCACTTTATACCAGTTTATTCTAGCATACTTTATCTGGGGTTATCCGGGCTTTACAAACACAACAAAATTTCTATCCGGATTTATCTAGGAGTTTATTCTCATTCCAAACATGGGCTTACCCCCCCGTATGGGGTGTGACATTAGGTTATTCGCTCCCGATAACTATACTGGGATAGATAACAATCCAGGCTGAATAAGTAACTTTTTGTTTGGTTATCTTTTTTGTTATTCTCATTGGGAAACGTAAAAATGACTTTTTTGTTGTTTGGTTCACCTTGGATAAAGTGATGATAAATGGTTGATAAGGGATGAATAAAAGTTTATGATTTTTTAAATGACAATTATACCCCCTGGGAATAGTGTGAGAGATAAATGATTGATTTGATAGGTGTGACAGTTTTTGGAATCTGTGTGAGTCTGTTAGGTGAGATAAATTTTTTAAAATGACAGAGAAGGGTATTTTTATTCATTGGCATAGATAAACCTTGATAAGCAATTCTACCATTTCCTTAGAATAGTTATTAGACCTTATCCTAGCTTATCCAGACATAACTATCGGGGTTTATTCCATCAAAATAAATAACTTTTTTTTAGTTATCCTCATCTATTCTTATTCTTGCATTATGTTCCACACCATATGGGGGGTAAAAGAATGGCACCCGCATAGGGCAAAACGGTGTAACATGGGATTTGCATAAAGCTCCCCACAGTTTACCAATTTAACAATGAGGTTCCCTCACTTTTTTATCTCCTCTGGCTATTTGCAATTGGTCTCCCACTCTATACCAGTTTTATAATCAGGCCCCTTCCTAAAACCGGCCAATTTTGTCTTTTATGGGTTTTTTTGCTTGTCGATTCTCAGATTCTATCAATTTCATAATCAAACCCCTATTTGTGTTACAAACATGTGCCTCGTCCATATTTTTTCAAACTTCTAATTCATAAAATTCCATGCAATAGTATGAATTCCATCTAATAGTTTTTCAGTGTTGTATAATTAAATACGTATTTAGTTAAATTAGTTGAATGAAAATAAATAAAGAGAGGAGGCACTAAGTAAAAAAAAGAAGAGAAGATGCTATTTATTTTAGAAGAAATATAGATAAAGAGTAGCATAATAATCTAATTTAAGATTCTTGGTGGAATTTAAATTTATCACAAAAAATGGTGAGAATTTGATTTCACCTTATTTTTTCACATGCATGATTCTAATTTCAGTGGAGTCCATAATTACCATTAACACCACTACTAATAAAAAAATAAAGTATATACAATAATGAATTTTATTATCAAATTATTTTTTGTTCTTTTTTATGACATAGGTTTTAAATAGAAAATATATTCATAAATCAAATTGATTTTTGTTCTTTTTTTTTCATTGAATGGCTCATTTATTAGTTATTCATTGCATATATGTGATCAGTAATTAACACGCGTTTTAAGCTCGTGCACTTTACCTAGTATACAGGGGCGGAGCCAGAAAATAATTTTGAGGTGGGCTGAATTAAATTTTGATAAAAAAAATTTTATGCCTAATAAAAAGAACTAAGTAAAATTTTATATAAATAAATCAAATTTATAATAAAAATCTACTCAACAATCACATAGATATATAAAAAATTATATAAATAAACATTACTATAAATAATCAATAAAAAACTACCGCCTTTATTTTATTAAAAAAAAATTAATAATGAGACATTAAAAATAAATAGAAAATACATATAAAAATAGAACTTCACCCATTCTTTCAGTGAAAAAAATGATAAAAATCATCTTTATTTATTTTAAAAAATAAAACCACTGTCACACTTAGATATTGAAATAGATATTCTAGAAAGAGAATAAAATCACTAAAAATCACACAAAAAAGTGATTTTAGCTGCAGTTTTTTTGTGACAATAAAAAAAAGGCCTTTAAATGTTATGGAAATTTTATTATATGCCACAAAAAAATAAAAAATAAATATCAAAATAATTTAATTAGCGGCACTTAGCAAAGTGTCACACCTATTGTAACTAAATTAATTCATTTAAAATATAAAAACAATAATTAAAGTTTTAATTCAGCCATTAAAGGAAACAAATTAACTGTCCATATCCCTCACACCCTTATTTTGCTCCACCAAAATAAGGATCACCAATCCTAACGTCCCAACACCTTTTTCTCCTCAAAATCAACAAAAACATCTCCCGCAAGAATCTGATCCAGTGGACCAAAATAAAATTAAATATGTGTTTGTTATAGGTCAAGTTAATTAGCATATGGGTTCAAGGGGAATACAAGGATTTTCTTCAAAAATCTGGGCCGGGCTATAGCCCGGCCCAGTCTACCTATAGATCCGCCCTTGCCTAGTATATAATTATATGTGGTGCTACTTTTGTCATTTTATACAATTTCATATTTGGCTGCCGACTTGACTCATGAGTCTGACCATTCACCCATTAATTGACCTGAAACTCGTCTGTTTGTAATTTGGTCAATTTTGCAAAACTAACCCCTTCTTTTAATATCAGCAAAATTGACCCCCGTCTACTGAATATTTTAAAAAGAAAAAAGACCTTAGACTCAACTTTGATTGATTTTTTTAATACTGTCACACCTCCTACGTAAGATTGAGTTATATATTAAAATTTAAATTTTATCTCAATCTTATTTATTAAATTAAAAAATAATTCAAAATTTAAAATTTTATATCAATTTTTGTCTATTAAGATTTTATCTATTTAAAATGTCATATAATTAAAATTTAAAATTTTAATTAAATATTTAAATACTTTTTCAATTTTATCTGATTTTATTGTAATTTTTAAATCTAATCTCGTTAACTTATTCAAAAACATATGTGTGATTAAAATTAAAAAAACACATTTTAAGAAGGGGAGATTAATTCTTATTATTATTGTTTTCAAAACCTTTAAGCATATGAAACACCCTCAATTTAGTAGTTGTATTTATTCTGAGTCATTCCTTCTGTTTTTCATTGTTTATCTTATTTTGAATTTCAAAAATACTTTTTGGTACATTGACATTCATTCATCTTGTATACACTGTTTAATAAACTATTTAATACACTATTGATATGGCCTAAGTGGGTCACAAGCAACAAACACTTACTCATACTAATCGGTTGAAAATACACTAATATTTTCTAATTTTGAAAAAACCACAACAAAGTTGGAATTAAGCAGAGTTAAAAAAAATATGATAAACAGGGAGAATCGGAGCACGCAAAAGCGCTTTTTAAAAAGTAGATTCAACCCCACTTTAGTGTAATAGTTCACCGGCGGTCGACTCCGAAGATATGACTATTCATAACCCTTCTCAAGATGCACTTCAAGTGAGAATGTTTTAGCGAACACCTTGTAAGTCTTTAAAAAAAGGAAACCCCATCTCAATTAGAATATTCAAACACTGAATTGAAATCACTGTTTTAATTTTTGGCCCAACATAGATTAGTTTGTAAAGCAATCGGGGAGAGCAAAAAAACACTCTAGGCCACCTCCGTTGTTGATTTTCAATATGTTTTTGAAGAATTGTGTTCCTCAATATTTAATTCCTTGATCACTTTTAAGGAAGTGAGAAGTGTTTTTTGGACTTAACCAAAATTCATTCGCTTTTGTTTTTTAATGTTGTTGGTGGAATAATAATTGGTTATTTTATCCTGTGCTCTCTCACTCTCTGGTGCTAAGGCATCCTCAAGAAAACAAAACATTTACCACCCCTTGAACTATATTTCAAAACACACACTGTGTATTCAAACAGTCAAGGAAGTGAAAAATAAAACCGGTTTTGACCGTTAATCATCTCCTATAACATATAATATGTTGGAATTAAGTGATCAAAAATGCATTCATATCATTAAATCAATGCATATTATTAGGTGATGTTGAAATGGTTGGAATACCCTCATGCAACATTTCATTCCAAATCGGTTTCATTTGTATGCAATAGTTAAAAATTCATAATTGCATACATTGTGAATGAAATGGTGTAACATACTATTCATTTGTTACATGTATCATTTAATTGGGTTAATTAATATTGTTGCCTATATAAAGGCATCATGCATCCTTTGATAAATGAGAGAGTATGATGATCAACATAATCAACAAACTACCATTCAACATATTTTCATCACCAACCTGTGAGGAGTACTTAGCACTCCAATTTTCTACAAACCAGTGTTGAAATTCATCCACTAATTTTTAGCTATTCTCTTTGATCCGGGCGTCTGAAAGGATCGCAGTCTGTTCATCGTGGTTCTTTAATAACTCGCACCTCAGAAGAACAAAACCTATTGTGGTCGTATCTCTCAGTGGTAGGAGCCATTCAACCCTGTGCATGAGGGGCCTTATTCACCGAGGACAGAGTGTCTTCACTCGCTTCCACATTTTTGGATACATTTTCTAATATCTAACTCTTTTATTTCATGCTTTTACTATATATTTTAGAGTATGCATTATTTAATATATTTATTTAATGTCTATATTCTTGGTGGGATAATTATAAGAATCTGTGTTTAGCCTAATATTTATGTGTTACGCACAACACAATAATATTATAACACATGACAAAACCAATTCAACATAAATCAATAATAATAGTTTGAAATAATTTTCTAACACTAACTAATTTGAAGAATAACAACCTACCCATAATTATGTTGATTTGAATAGATGGTAATACTGGAGGAGAAAGTGCCACATTTGAAATTTATTCCCACACCAATAAATTAATAAAAAAATTCACATTGTATAAGGGATCACTTGGAGTGGAGCAGTGATGAGAAAAGAAGCAGAGAGAATGTTTCGAAGTCTAATAAATCTCAATAAATAAATTTATTTTCAAATCTATAGATAAAATTTAAGGATTGTTATTTTTAAGTTTACCTAAATACGATATTTAATTATTGATTCTTCCATTTTTTATATTTTATTTTAAATCTCCAACTTCAATTTTTTTTTTCGTTATTAGTCCTTGCATTAAATATCCGTCGGTTCGGGGCTAACAAATAGTTGAAAATACACCCCCCGTCCCTTGGATTTTTTTTTAGCAGGGGATGCATTGATTTAAAGTAGAATATGTGGGTTTTAAAATTGAAAAATATTATATTTAGTCCTGATTTAAATCTCGTTTGCAACCCACACACATTTTATTTTTTTAAAAAAAATATATATTTGGCTAATTATATACATTCTCTTACAAAAATAAAATATTCATATAAATTGAATGCATATATTTTCAATTATATTTTTGTGTAATATATAGTTTTTGAAATAGTGAAGTATATAATGCAATAGCAAATTTATATAACTAGTTATTGATGTGGTTGCAAATGAAGCTATAAAACGGATTGAGTGTATCAGTGCCTGTTGATATTTTTGGTAGAGTTTGCATTTTTTTTTTAAACTGTTAGGAAAAGCTTGGGCTTTAAAGGATTTTCGATCTCTAGTTTTGGATGTTGCAAGTCACATATTCGAAATTTTTCAGTGATTTTTTATTTTATTTTGATTTTTCATGATTGATAATTTGAGTATCATAGATTTTTTTAGAAGTCCGGTTTTAAAATCTTCTCTTAAAATTAAAATTTTGAAGAGTATCATTGTATATTTTTGTAGTTAATCATTTCTTCTTTTTTTAACTTATTTTATCTGGTGGTAAATACAATATTTCAAGATTTTTCTAAATTTTCAAGTAAAATTTTTCATATTTCTAAATGTGGAAAAAGAAGTAGAAAATCATTTCTATTTCAATCAATCAAAGGTGGAAAATCATTTCTATTTGAATCATTCATTACTTTAAAGACTTGGTAATTATCCGATGATTTTAATCATCTTAAATTATCATACATTTATATTATTGTATATCGATAATTTTTTACACTTAATTCTCATGGCTTCCTGCTCCCTTGTTCTAAATCCTGAACACTTAATGATGTATATACAATTTTATGCGAGATATATATCTCGTTTAGCAGTTTTCACATTTTCTATCTAATGTATCCATGCAATTTCTAATAAGGGTATAATATATTTTTCCTATAAATATATGTTTCATTTCATGAGATTTATTATTTTAAAAATTAAATGTGTGCGGACTACACGTGGGAATATTCTATGAACCTGTCACTAACATTGTGCCGTTACACTCAATTTTTTTTATAATTCAAATTACAATCCTATATACCTCGCTACAGATTCAATAAAACATATACATCGTTAGACAATGTATATACCTCGTTAAATTTTTTCATACACTTATGAAAAATGGGTTCATTCAACTTGTAATGGATTGATATATATTTTTTATTAAAATATATACCTCATTAGGTGATGTTTACTATTTTAAAAAAAATAAAAACATGTTGTCTGAGTTTTAGTTAGTAAAAATGATTGACTCTAACATTTTCATGTTCATTTTAAAGGGGAATAAAAAGATGACTAAGCCCATTCGTTGTATCATAATGGGCTTAGAAGATGAATCAAAGTAATCCAAGCCCATGATGAATAACAGGAGCAGGCGTTGACAAAGTGTTTCTGTTGCAGCTGATCAATTCATGAAAAGTTAATAATTGGGAAAAATCCATATAACCTCCAGTAAACTCCTGTAAACTGTCTGAATCTATACAACCCCATGACTTTTTTTGAAGTCTATATAACCTCTTAAAAACACAACACATATATAAATCCAAATAGCCTCTGAGTTAATTTTTTGCTGCTAGAAGAGAAATATTCGATGAATATTTTATTAGGTTAACCTTAACTGAAAACACAGTATATCAAAAAATATCTTCAATGTGTTAAAAATGTCAAAAATCCTCTGTAAATGACGATATTCCCTTTTCGAATAGGGTTTTATAATTTATTCAGATAAGCAAAATTGCCATTTAGGATTTTCTAAATTTTTAACAAATTGTAGATGATTTTTTGTATTAATATGTTTTCAGCTAGGATTAACCAAGCGGTTGCGAATATTCCTAATCAGTCAACGGGAGTTTAACTCATGGGTTATATGGATTTACATAGATATTTTCTAGGAAAATTTAGGGGGTTATATGAATTTCTGGCAGTTTATAGGGGGGGTTATTTGGATTTTTCCCTTAACAATAACATAAAAAATGCATGGCCTGAGTGGATCACAAACAACCAACACTTATTCATACTAATTAATTTAACAAACTAGCCACAATTATGATTTGTGTAGATGGTAATGCTGGAGGAGAAAGTTCCTCCTCTGAAATTTAGTCCCACATCTGTGAAAATATAAAAATAAATTTACATTTTATAATGGATCACTTATTGATTGGCGTCTTTCTTGCACGCATCTCATATATATACTTCTTCGAGATGGGGAGGTTAAATAAACCCCTTAAAGATGAACTCCACCCCCTATTAAGAGAGAGAGAGAGAGAGAGAGGGTAATGTGGCGTGAGATGAAGAAAGATGCAACCACCGTTGAGATCTTAAAGCACAATTATCACAAATCTCAAAAGAAAGGAAACTAAAAGCAGGGGATCGGGAGGGCAGCTGAGGTGAGAAGAGGGTTGCGAAGGTGAATGAGGAGGTGACGGCAATGGGGGAGAAGGCGACAAGCGGGGGTGGGTGGAGGGGTAGTGGGAGCGAAAGAGAGTGATAGAGTGAGAGAGAGAGAGAGAGAGAGAGAGAGAGAGTTAAGGAGGCGGTTCGATTTGTTTGATAGTTCACTACAACAAAATTGGCTTTTGGTGACGAGCACTATAAGTGACTATCACATAAAACTATTGAATTGCATAAAAGAAAATCACATTCAATAATCCCATCCATCACAAGTTCTTTGAATGGGGACCACTCAACAAAAAAAACTCAATGACCTCCGACAATGCTGATCGTCACCTCATTCACTGAGCTCCTGGAGTTGGAGGAGGAAGGCAACATCGCAGAAGGATTTCACCCAGTAACAAAAGTTGATTGTTTGGGTAATGGTAATGGCGCATTTTCATTTCCCAACATGGAAACAACAGAAGACATTGTTGGTCGATCATCCGCGTTATCTTGAACGCACAAGAGCCCAATTTGAATGCATCTTGACACTTCAGGGGAAACAAATGAAGTCCCCATGCATGGATCCAACAAATCCAAGCTTCTTCCCTCTCCCCAGTGCTTCCGTGCCTGAAACAATATCAAACTCATCTTAATATCATTCATACTATTGAAAGTTGGTTGTAATATATGAATTCAATCTTACATATCCAAGGAGATTGAGTGACTGATCTTCAAGGTAAAAGCCAGTGCTTCTTTTGCTAGTGATGATCTCTAATACTATCACGCCAAAACTGAATACATCGGATTTCTCGGAGAAAAACCCACCCAAAGCATACTCCGGGGACATATAGCCACTGAAAAATATAAATAATAACAGGAACCTGTTAGTTTATTGGATGACTATTTGTTAGGTTTTGTGGGGGTTGGAAACTCACTATGTTCCAACAACTCTTTGAGTGTTCGCTTCCTTCTGAGTCCCTCCAAAAATCCTTGCCAATCCAAAATCAGAAATTTTTGGATTCATTGAATCATCTAGCAAGATATTACTAGTCTTTAGATCTCTATGAATGATCTTTAATCTTGAATATTGATGTAGATAGAGAAGCCCCTGAGCAGTCCCTTCAATAATGTGATAGCGCTTCGCCCAATCCAATTGACCCGACTGTGTAGAGTCTGAAATTTATATGGATTGAACAAGTCACTAAACATATTTTGTTTCAGGAAATGCATGCATATGAGAAGTAAGATAAATAAAAGTGTCCAAGCTTTTGTTAGAGAGGTATTCGTAGATTAGTATATTCTCATTTTCATGGACACACCAACCCAAAAGCCTAACAAGATTCTTGTGTTGCAGCCTCGCGATAAGATCAACTTCGTTCTTGAATTCGTCCAATCCTTGCCTAGAGTTCATGGAGAGCCTCTTCACTGCTACAATTTCACCTTGTGATAATCTCCCCTGAAACACACATTTATTCCGTGTCAAAGATACTTAAATATTTGACAAAAACATTAGATTGTAAGAATGAATCTCACCATATAAACAGGTCCAAATCCTCCTTCTCCAAGCTTATTTGAAGTGGAGAAATTATTTGTAGCAGCTCGTACAGCACTGAAATTAAACAGGGGTACATCGTTTGAGATATTTTGCGCCCTCGCAAGTAGATTTGAAAACCTTGGTTCACCCAATAACACTCTGCTTCTCTTTTCTATATTTTTAATAAAGCGATAGATATTCAGTCAGTGATTGATCATCAAACTTTCTAAGCTCAAATGAGGAGTAAAAGAAGAGTGGGGATCATACTTTCTTGTTCAAATCTTCTGCAACATAAACAACTCAGAATGCCCAAAAGAATTAGACCAGTTGCAACTGTCAATAGTGCAATAACTAGCAAATGTTTATTGTTATCTGCATAAAATAGAAAATCATTCTGCATTGATCATCAGCTATATTTTCTAGAATCAGAACTATATAAAAACATCTAGATATCCTAATAAGTTATTGGTAGAGTTATATAATGAATGCACAACTAATCATACATTTGAGGAACTAGACTACTCATTGAAGCACATCGTTTTATAAGCAATCATGTAGTATCTTCTTATCTTTGTGAAACATTTATGGGGATTAAAATTGAGATGAGATGAGCATGAAGAAAAGTACGCAATTCAGAGGCCACCAAGCGCACGTAAAGATTCTCCCCCTTGGTTGTGAGCTGTTCAAGATCCATCAAGTCCCTTTCCCATACCATGCAACTGCTCAGGCTCCCCGCAAGTGTTGCATTCAAGAACGTGTATGCCATGCAATCGCAGCTATTCGTGCACTCTGCCTTGCACGTTGCACTGCTCGCGCTCCTTGTCTGTCTCAGCTGATCGGGCAATTTCATCATTTGCAACTTGAAAAACACGCCACCCTTGTTGTCACAACTCAAAGGCTTCATCCTCACGCACCCCCCTGACCAGTCCCCACCTCCCAATCTTTCTGGCTCTGGGGCTCGAACCCCTGCAAGCAACTACATGTCTGTGCCAAGAAACTGTCATCACATATACCGTTAGGGCCACATCGATCATATAGATCGCAAGGCCTTTCTGGACGAACCCAATTAACTGTCCAATTCTTTATCGAGTCCTCCCAATACATCATTTTCAGCTTCCCGTCGAGTCCAACAGGTACCTGTTATGGGATTTTAGATGAAATTGGGTCAAATTACAAAAATTCAGCAAAATAAAATATTGAAATGATATACAAAAAGAGATGATGATGAGAGAGATGCATGTATGGATGGAAAATGCTCGTTTTTCACACTTAAAGACGTTATTCAACTCCTCCTCCCGTTATAGAAGTCTCGAACCGCACCACCCTTAGCATCCAGGAAGCCCACATAGAGTGCACGCTCATATAGAATCAGATATAGGCCCAGAACTCTATCACCACAAAGGCACTCGAGCTACTGGACTCAACTCATGGAATGTTTGGGCTCTCTCTCAAAAACCCTCACAAGTGACACTCTCTCTTTGAATGACTTCTTACTTTCTGAGTTGGGTTAGGTGGAATGACATACATGAGATACTTATAGATGTCTTAGGCTAATAGGCAACCCAAGATTCATCTCCAAATTGGAAGTCCCAAATTAATCAGGAATAATGGACTTGTAAATATATCATGTATGGTTCATCATTCCATATTCAATGGTGATGCCAACATCAGCATACATTGTAAACTCTTTTAATGCCAATTCATATATCCAACCTAGGTGCATCAATAGAAAAATAACATTGCATATTCAATGTTTTAAATACAGTTCACTCCAATCTAAGTTCATCATAGAAATCCACACGGATGAACCTTGTGAATTCAATTCCTTTAATAAGTGATAAATTTCAAGGTAGAGTCTAACGCACCTATAACACTTGCTAAAATACATGAATCATGAGAACTCCACATCCACATCCCAAGTTCACATTCACATCCAATCAAGCTATGGGCGGCGCCATGCATTGACCCCATCAATTTTTTTTTTTAAATCTAAACTATTATTGTCACCATGGCAATCCAACCCACTAATGACCCCACCATCCCATCAACCCATCACTCTTTTTTTATTATTTGATGGTTTAATTTTTGAGTGTTGATACGCTCATTCCATTTTGCAACCCGTTTTACACCTCCATACACTATTATAATGTAATTTATATTATGTTATCTTAATGTATGAGATTCTTTCATAGTGTATGATGTAAAAAAATTTATCATTTTTTCAACGCAAGAAAAAAAAAACTAATGTGTCTTAATATATATTCTATTTCATATAACTGCATACATGTACTTTCAATGGGAGAGCGTAAGATTAAAAAAAAAAACTGATTAGGACTGCAATTCGGGTTGTAATAGGAGCTGAACATATCATTTTTTTATTTTTGTATTAATGTAAATTGTAGTTCTATTTAAAAAAAAATTGTACTTTTGATAAATACACCGTAAGACTAGATTTTAAAAAAAACAACGTACCTTCCAAGAGCGTTTGAGCTGAATGTGATGTACGCCTCCATGTCATTCGGGATGAGTTTGAGGACTGAATCCATAGAACCGTTGGTGTCGCTTGTAACTCTCAACAAACTATCGTTCCAGAGGTGCCTTCTCCAATACGGGTCCGAACCCTTCCAAGTGACCATCTGGAAGAGGGTCCCCGGGTCTACCCCGAACGAGAACTCCCCCAGAGACGGGTCCGAATCGTCCCTCCACGAAACCAGCTTTCCGACCACTCCCGTCTTCGAGTTCGACCCGAGTCGCATCCCCGGTAACAACGTATCGGTCGGGTCGTCGAAGCTCTGCCAAACCCGAGACGACTCGCTTCCGTTTCCGAGCAATATCAGATTCCCCGTATCGAGTAGCACTGCTTCGGTTCCATCGCTCGTGTTCGAAGACCAATACGTGATCCCCTTTGCATCAAGAATTGCGAGATTTCCACTTTGGGTGAGAGTGAAAACGCTGGTTGGGTCATTGAGAGGTCTGTCTCTGTTTGTGATCCACACGACGGTCCGGGGCCCGGGTATGTTGTTGTACCATATCCCGACGTAGAGGTTGCCCGAGCTGTTGAAGAAGCCCAATGCGAAACTCTTGCCGGGAGAGATGATGGTTTTGTTGACAGCATTTGGTGTGTCGGGTGTGATCCGATCGACGTCGGCGATGCCATGGAGGAGTTGAAGGAAAGATAAGATGATGGTGGTGGACATTGAGGTTCTGTTTGAATCTATAGTGAGACTGATTTTAGGACGGGGACTCAGTGTGACACTATCGTGACGTTTGGGTTTTCAACACGAAGACAGCGTTGTAGGTTTTTATTTTTTAAAAAAAATTAAAAAACAACACTTCTTCATCATCTTTTTACTTTTTCAAATGTGGAGTTGGCCACCGCGGTCCCAAACAGGATATGAGTGTTTCAGAGCCTCATACCATTTGATGATTTTATTTGTTTGTTTTCAGTGGAGATGGAATTCCAAGTAGGTTCCAAGAAATCTGACGTACTAATTTTATTTGGCTGCCGAACTGTGTGGCTGACGAGTTGACCACCTGGGACCGTAACATAGCTTCAATAGTCTACCATTGCCCCATTAATTGACCTGAAAGTCGTCTGCTTGCATTTTGGTCAATTTTGCAAAACTAACCTCTTTTTAAAAATTATTAGCAAAATTGACCTCATGAATAATTTCTGATATTTTTGAGAAAATTTTGAAATTAACTTTTACTTAATAATTATTTTTACAAATGATCTTTACAAAAAATAATTTGTAAAAAATGACATTCTTTGATCGGTTTGACAACGCCACATCAGCTTCCCATTTAAACCGTCATAAATTGTGCACCACAAAAAACACACACAAATATTGTTCCCACTTCCCACACCATTAAGGCATTTGTTTTTTGTTATTTTCTTTATATTCTTAAATAGTGTATCTTATTACATAAATCAATTTATTATAAAATTAGTACACAATTAGAAAAATATTAGCGAAACATTTAAAATAAGATAAATTTTGAATATATTCAGTTTACATTTGAAAATTACAATTAATTAATTAACATTTATATTTTTTAAATTAATTTTAATTTAATTTCATTACTTTAATTACATTTATTTAGTCAATTTTTTTTATGATGTCCACGTAATCAAATATGATATTTTTGATGTAATGAATGATATTAATTGTAATCAACCATTTAATGGATTATTTAAGTGTACTATTTGGAATGTGTTTTTCAGTTTGTTTGAGTGTAATAAATTAGATAATGTATAGGTACTCAAAATAATATTTTAAAATAAAATATTCTACCAAAAACTATCTAAAGATATTTCAATAAAGAAATTTAATTATATATTAATTAAATCAAATTAATATTAATTAATAATATATATATATACATATTTTAATTAAATATCTTAAATTTATCATTATTAAACATACACTAGATATATTCAATATTGATCTCATTTTAAATATTTTAATGATATATTTCAAATGGTACTAATTTCGTAAAAAAAGTATTTATGTGATAAATGTTATATTATTTAAAGATATATAAAAAAGTAAAGAAAATAACAAAAACAAAAAACACACGTCTTAATTGCGTGTGAACAACTATTGGGCAGGGTGATGCTGAGGTATCATTGTCAAACCAGTAAAAATAATGCTAATGGTTATTTTTACAAATAATTATTGTGGATGATCATTTCTAGATAATTATTAAATTATGGTTAATTTAAAAAAATCACCATTTTTTTAAATATAATCACACCTCATATGTAAGATTGAGTTACATATTAAAATAAAAATATTATTGAAATCTTAAAATTTCATCAAATTAAAATTTAAAATTTTAATTAAATATTTATTTTTTTTAAATCTTATCTGATTTTATTTCAATTTGTTAGAATAAAGGAAAAGAATTCTTCTTTTTATATTAGAGGAGCTAAAAACTCTATTTATAAATACACAAAAAAAACCTAAATTACCATAATAGGAAAATAAAAAAATTATGAAAGCAATAATAACTCAATATTGTCATAATAATGACTCAATATTGTCATTACAGTGACTATTTAACAACTTTTAAATCCAATCTAACATACAATATAACAAAAGTATAGATGTGGATATATGGTAAAGAAAAAATACAAGTGACTCCTTTGAAGAAAAAAAAATCAAGTTCACTTGGTCAAAAGACTTTTGCAAATATTCATTTGGTGGGGTTATTTGCTAATATTAAAAAAGTTGAGGTTATTTATGCCAATTACCCTTGATTTTTTTGCTATGCTTTGGATCTTGGATTTCAGTTTGGGAAATGTGTGGTTCACATTTCATTAGATGAATTCAGTGTTGGACAATTATTATGTTTCAAGGATCTTCTGCCATCTAGTATTGTATGGGTCATGTTTGGTTAGAAAATAAGCCCAGAATAAATTAGAATTAGTTGGAATAATTTCATTGTGGATGATTGGATAACTAAAATAAATTAGAATCTCTATGTCAGAATTAACTAGTATAAAGTGGTATATGGATTCCATTCACCCATTGAAATTAAGTTATTTCAGGTTATTCAAGCCAAAAGAATATGTGGGTCCACTGTCAAATCAACTGTCATCACCTCTTATAAATCAATTGTCAAATCAACTGTCATCATTTTTTTATCTTTTATAAATCTTTATCCATACTTTATTCATATTTTATCCAAACAACAAAAACTTTATTATTACGTTTTCTAATGGGAATAATTCAAAACACAACTAAACACAAAATCATTTTATCCTTATTTATATTAGAATAGTCATAAATCTCAGAATAATTTAATTCTTGAACCAGACATGAAATATTAGAGCATGCTTGTAATACTAGCTCTTGTTTTGAATTGGTGATAGTTATGCATTGTATCCCTCTTTTGAAGGGATCTACCAAAAAAACAAAAAAAAACTTCTGTCATCTGATTTTAATCAGCATCTCCATCTTAAAAGTCCAGCAAGATCCAAATAAACAAAATAAGTTCCTTTACCGTTAATTTATTCTAAAACATAAGTGTGATTAGAATTAATTAAAAAAAACATTTTAAGATTGGGGAGATTCATTCTATTTTTTTTCTTTTTTTTCAAAACTTTTAAGCGTATGAAACACCCTCATTTTAGTAGTTGTATTTATTCTGAGTCATTCTTTCTTTTTTTCCTTGTTAATCTTGCTTTGAATTTCAAAAATACACTTTTATGCACATGGGCCACGCCATATATAATGTGGTGGAGTCATATTTTAAAAAAAAATTAAACTGCTATTGTCATTCTTTCAAACCATGACAACCCAGCTCACCAGTTGACCCTCCACCCTCCCAGATTTTATTGTTAAAACCCCCAAAATTATAAAAGTTTATGTATTTGAAAATCTTTCATCTCTTTTCTCTGATGGCTTTTTTTTTTAGTAATGTAAGTTGTTTTATTTTTAAAATAAAAATTTATGCTTTTGATAAATATATGATAAGAATAGATTTTTTAAAAAATTTTGTGTAATTTATTTTTTTAAATGGCCCCATTTATAAAATTTATGTTTATGAAAAATATATAAATTGTGCATTGATATTCATCTTGTGTACACTATTTAATAAACTGTCTCCAGGGATGCTCGTAATTATCATTCATCAATGTATTATTATGTAAACTTATAAACTGTTATTAATCTATGTGCTAAATACTTAACCATGTAATAATTCAGGGGGTTATATGGAAATTCGAGGAAATGGGGAGGCAATATGGATATACGCTAACTTTCAGGGAGTTATATGCATTTAACCCAAGTTAATAGTATTGAAAAATGCATATAGCCCCTTGTAAACTGTCTGAAATCCATAGAAGTCCCTAACGTTTCCTGAAGTTTATATAACCCCTAAAAACACAACACATATGGAAATCCAAATAGCCTCCTGAATTAAATTTTTGCTGATAGAAGAGGAATACTCTTCGAATATTTTATTTAGCTAATTTTGACTGAAAACACAGTGTACCAAAAAATCCCCTACAATGTGTTAAAAATACTAAAAATCCGTTGTAAATGATGATTTTATCTCGCTGGATAGGATTATATAATCAATTCGGATGGGTAAAATTATAATTTATATAGGATTTTTTGAATTTTTAATAAATTATAGGGGATTTTTGGTATATTGTGTTTTCAGCTGCCAAGATTAATCAAACGGAATATTTGGAAAATTTTCCTAATATGTTAACGGAAGTTTAACTTAGGGGTTTATATGGATGTACATAAATGTATTCAGGGGGTTATATGGACATCAGTCAAAATTAGAGGGTTATATGCAGTTTATAAGGGGTTATTTAGATTTTTCCCTTAATAATAACATAAAAAATGCATGGCCTGAGTGGATCAAAAACAACCAACACTTATTCATACTAATTAATTTGAAGAATAACAAACTACCCACAATTATGATTCGTATAGATGGTAATGCTGGAGGAGAAAGTGCCTCTTCTGAACTTTAGTCCCATATCCGTAATTCAAAAAAAATATTACATTTTATAACGAACCACTTTGTGAGTGGTATCTTTCATGTGCATATACAACATCCTTCTTTGAGATAGGGATGGTTCAATAAACCCCTTAAAGATGGAACAACACCCCCTCATAGAGAGAGAGAAAGAGAGGGAGGGAGAAAGCGGGGGGTTGGGAGGGCGGCTAAGGTGGGTGTAGGTAGGGGTGCAACTTGGGTGGGTTGAATCCGACCCAATCCGATTCATGAACGGGTTTAGGTTGAGGTTTTTCTCTGCCGGGTTCAACTCGATCCGAACCCGAATTAACCCAAACCCAATTCGAGTCGGGTTCAGGTTGAGGGGTCGGGTTAGGCGGGCTCAACCTGAACCCGACCCCCAATGCATGTTAACATAAATGTTATGATACACAACGTACCTACATTTTACTAAACCCAAATTACATATTGTCTAATTTTTTTTGTTTGTTTTTGTGTAGACTTATTGTGTATGTACGTAGTAAAGATTGATTTGAACATTGAAGGTGAATGGTTTTTTTAGCAAGTGGTGAAGGTTTTTTTTATATTTTTGTTGAAAAGCGATGAAGCTATGTTTAACTTAATTAAAATTTAGAATATGTATTCATAAATTATTTGGATTTTGTAAGTTTTTTTTGTGGTGAATATACATTTAATTAATTAGAGTTTATTGTGTTGTTTATTAAATATTTTTTATGATCTTTTAAGTATTAAACCCGAGCTCGACCCGAGCCCAACCCGAGCCCGAATTCGACCCGAACCCGCAGATTGAGGTCGGGTTCGGGTGGAACCCTTCGGGTTGAGGTCGAGTTCGGGTTCGGGTTTGACTCTTTGCAATGCAGGTTAAAACCGAATCCGACCCAACCCGCCCGAGTTACACCCCTAGGCAGAGGGTGGCGAAGGCGAGTGGAGGAGGTGGCAATGACGGGACAGAAAGATAAAAGGAGAAGGGAGAAAAAAAAGAAAGAGGGAGGGAGGGAAGGGCAGAGGTGGCTGGCGACGGTTGCAGAGGGGTTGGGCGACAACGGTGGATGGGGTGGGCAGAGGGATAGACGAGAGAGAATGAGAATGAGAGAGAGAGAGAGGAGACAGTCGGCCGTCATCTATCGCCGCCCACCTCCCCCCACCCGCCGTCGTACGTCGTTGTTGATGCTCTCTCTTTCTTTCCCTCTCTCTTTCGTTCTCTAATTTTTTAGTAGAACCCCACCCCCTTTGTTTGGATTTTTTGTGGGGTGGGGTTCTCGCAGGAAGGGGTGGCTTTAGTTGCGCCCCCCCCCCCCCCCCCCCCCCCCCCCCCCCCCTTCGAAACCACTAAGCAATTTCAATTTACAGCCATGCATGAACATAAAATTGATTCATCATAATATATCTCTTCTATGGATAGAGAGAAATTGTCAAACCATCTATATGGTCTATTGTGATTTTTTCCCTCATTGTTCTACATGTGCTAAATGGCATGCGAATCGGAGTATCTGAGTAACAGCTTGCTAGATGATTTTATTGATATATATCATATCATGAATAAGTGAATAGGTCTCCAAGCATGTCATACTACAATAATGCAAACCATTGCTTTCTTTCAACAATTATTGACAAGAGAGGGGTGAGCTTTTTGGGTAACAAATTAATTACATTATTTAATAAATGGTTGGAAAGACTATAATATATATCAAACTGGGATTGACAGCAAGATCTATGAAGATCCAGTGGAGATATGAAACAGTGGTCTAATGAGATGGATTTGACTCTAGGGACATTCAAAAAACAAGCAATGCATGTACCAATAAAAACTATACGAAAATTTAGTTCCATGTGCGGATGAGCACCTAATTGGTAATTAATGGTTATAACAAGCTTTTTTTTTTGTCCTTCTATGTTATATTAGATGTTTATTGGTGGATTGGAGTATGATAACTGTTTGTTTATGTATATGTGGTAAGGTTTATTGGAATTTTTTCAACTGTTTGTGAAGTGTATATTTCTTAATTACATACCTTCATAAAATATGAAATATATATTCTGATAAATTTTATATGAATATAATTACATATATTACCTAATGAAACATATGCCTCATTAGTAAAACAGAATTGTAGAAGAAACTGCATGTAATGGTTGTTACTTTGTTATTATTTATATGAGGAATGTATACTGTACTTAACCAAAAAAAATTATCAGAATTTCAATTCTTGTTATCCTACTAAATCATACACTCTATTTCTATTATCATACTTTAACAATAATGATTTTTGAGCCCCAATTGGTAGACCCCATCCTAAGCCCCATGAGGTGGCAAGTGTGAATTTCCTATATTACCCCCTCACAATTAATCTCTTCGTTGTTTCCATAACCGGTCCAATAATTACGGGGTTAGTTACGATATGGAAATTACTTCCTTTTCTGGAATATACGAATTCAATTGCACGTTCAAGAAAATAAAAAATCACGAGTTTCATTTTTTTCTTCTGATTGTTCTCTCGCAACGAAAACAAACATCAAATTTTTTTTTTCATTCATATTTGATCGGCGGAGAAGAGAAGAGAAAAACGAGTTTCATTTTTGTTTTTGTGCGATCTGTTTGTGGTGCAAACATTCAGGTTAGGCCAATCGGAACACCCAAAAATTGATGATTTAGAATTTTTAGATCCAGTTTATTCGGTGAAAATGAAAACAAACATCGTAATCGTTATTTTTTTTCAGTTTGATCGGTTGAGAATATAAGAATTACACGATTGTGGTGGAAACAATGGCGATCCATTCAGGTTAGACTGTTTTCGATCTGAATAATTGAATTTGATCTGATTTTTTTAACTGTTCCTTTGAATCATCATATAATTTTTTTTATACATAATTTAATTTAAATTAAGATACGTGTGGTGTATCTGAATTCTGATGCGTTCTTGTGTTTTACATTCAAGCCTGTATAATCAGTTTTTTAGTGGTGTGTATATGTACATTTATGCATATTAAGTCATTCAGCATATTTTATAGCTTTGAATGATTGGTATTCAACCCATTAGATTCAATATTCGGTAGTATCAAATGTGTAGATGTTAATTCCAATTCCAGATACATGTGTATCTTGATGTTGTTTTCTAGCCCAATTGAAGTTTGATTTATTATTTATATGGATTTGATTGATGCCTATCTGATTAATATTCAATTGCTTATTGTCGTATGTATATAAAGGCTTGAATGACTTTCATTGAAAATCTATGTGTGTTTTGCTAATTAGCTTGTAGACCATGAAATTGTTTGTTTTTTGTTTTATTGATTTTTCGTCATTACTTTGAATCATTATATACATTAATTGAATCTGAATTTTATTTTAAATTCAGATACATGGGCTGTATCTTGATTTTCATGCATTGTTGTGTACCAAGTATGATCTGTACAATCGTTTATGATTGTGTGTTTGTGTATAATTATGCATAATGTGTCATTCATCATATTTTTTAGCTTTATATCAGTATTATTCGACTCATTCAGATTGAAGATTTTGAAATACACTAGACATTCACTTGTATGAATGTGTATTTGTTAATTCAAATTCTAGATACATCTGTATCTGAATTTGAATTCAGCCCATTTTTTGAAGGTTGTTATTTTTATTTTTATGGATTTGATTAATATATAGCTGATTAATATGTAATTGCTTATTGTTGGCATTTTGAAGACCTTTTATGAATTTTCTATACAGTTCTGAGTAGCATGTAGATCATATTTGTTCATTTGGATTTTCAGATACATTATTGTATCTTAATTGATAACATGTGGTTGATGTTCTTTTTTTTCACCAGGCAATGATGGTGATTTTGTGGACACATGTGAAGACTCAATTCATTTGGATGACATCAATGATCCATGTTCTGTGAAAACCAGTTTGTTGAAGGAATTGTTTGTTGTGGCTGATCAGCAAAATGTAGAAGAGATTGTCTGAATGTCTGAATGCCTTTGGCTCAACTCTATTGCTGCAAATGTTTCAAATATTCTGTGCACTGTAGATCTGTACTCGGGATAGTATGCCCAGTTTCTTCTTTGTTCAGCAACTCCGTCTTTTTTTGCTTTTGCATAATTTGTACAACATCCAGATGCAGTTAAAATGCCTAATACAGTATCATACACATGACATTGTCTTTTCTATACGAACAGTGGACAAACACTGTCTTTTTGTGTATTAAGATACATGTGTATCTTAAAAATGAAATCAAGAGTTTCTAAACAAATATAAGAGAGATCAAAACTATATATACAATCTATATTTCAGATACATATGAACAGCCAGATTGCACACAAATAAATGCTATCAAATATTTGTTTTTTCAGATATAGCCAAAGGATTTAATCATGTTTTATATAACAATTTCAGATACAATTGATTCAGATATATACAATTTTCAAAGGATTTATAGAAACAGTTGAGTAATCCAAAATATAAGATTGAAGTTTTTAATACACAACACATTCTGATTCATGGCTACTTGTTAATAGCTTGTAATGTGACTATTAGGTTCTATGTTACTACATAATTGCTTCAGATTCATATTTATTTGATAACAGGTTTTCAAATACATGTACAGTTGATTAAGATACATGGATTGTTTACAAAAAAAATAAGATATATTCATCAAACAATGCATGTTAATTATCAAAGATAATATAATAATTCATGATCTACATGCATATGATATTTCAAACATTTCATTTGGCTACTATTAATTGCTCAGTTAACCAGATTTTGTTTCACTGAATCATGAAACAATTGCACATTATATAAATTTTTCAGATACATGTATCTGACTTATGTTTTTGTTTCATGAGAAGCGAAATATGCACACGAGAAAACCCTAAACAATCGAAAAATGTAATTTCATTTCCTTTAATCTTGATACACTGGCAGACGAAGACAATGTATCAGAAAACAATCTCATAATATATTAGAGATTAATGACAATGTATCTTGATACACTTTTTTTTTTATTCAGATGCATGTATCAGAATCACTGATTTCAAATCATTTTTTATTTATTTCAGATGCAAGTATTTGAAACAATGATTCTTCAAATGAATATCAGACACAATCAGATTAACAGGAGTCGAGATAATCGAAGGAAATCGTTTTATATATTATTTTGAAAATAAAAGATTTCGTCTAATAAGAAGTGCAAAAAAAAAAAAAAAAAACGCGACCTCTTTATCGGATACAAACGACCTGTTTTTTTTTGTCAAAAAAAAAAAAACAAATACAAAGCGACAGTTAAGTTTCGATTGGTGGAAGAAATCTATCCTTTTTTATTCGCCATTGTTGACGGTTTGTTGGGGAAGAGAATCAGATGGATTGAAATCTTGATCGCCTAATTTTTTTCTTTTTTTTTCATTCGTATGGTTTTGCTTAAATGGGAACCCTAACATTCAATTTTTTTTGAAATATGTTACTTCGGGGAGAGGAATTAATGGTGCCCTCATTTGTGAGATTCGGTTACGATTTTAATGAGGATATTAGCTAGTTGGAGGTTATTTTTTAAAATTATAAGAATAGTAGTTTTGTCATTGACATTTTGGTGGTTTGAAAAAATGAAATAGGAAACCAATAGGAGAGTACCACCTATTGGGACTCACAAATAAGGCTTAATTTATGAGGCATAGGTAGCAGCACTTATACTTTAAACTGTAGGAATCACAAGAGGACAAAATAGCGGACCAAACAATATAATTTTTTCATTTTTAACCCTTTAATTGTGAAAATACTTTCAATTTACATGTGTTCCGGTTTTTTCCAGGGGTATATATGAAAATTTTGGGAACATGGAGTATGTGAGGACAAAAACAAGGGTGCCATGTGTGGACAAAATAGATGTCCAAACATTTTTGTTTTTCAATTTTTGCACTCCTTTAATCAAGAAATGATAATTCATTCTTGTCTTTGTATTTTGTCTGTCTGGGATAGTAGTGAAATGCAAGCTCATCGATCTTACTTTTTGTTTGTCTGGTTAACGTTTTGAATGACACAGTTCTGTCTCCACAGCATTTGTTTGGGCTAATGACAACAAATGAAATTTAAGAAGGCTGGGTGTAATATAATATTTTGGATGTACCTGAAGATATAAAAAAAATGTTATACTTAGTCCATTTTATAGTATTGCACATATTTTTATTCTTTTAAAATAGTATACTCTGTACTTTTATATTAAAAAAAAATAAAATATATATTGATATAAAGTCAAATGTATGATTTTTTTTTATTTTTTTTGAAAGAATATGATGCTTTCACATATTACTATTTATTGGTATTTTTGTAATGTCAGATTTAGTATATGTTAAGGCACATGGTATTTTTGTAATTTTGTTTTAATATAATGTGTCTCTCGAGACCAGAATAGTTTACATATTTAGCTTAGTTTGCAAATAAATTTATTTATTTATTTCAAATGTTCTTTAACAGAACAAATTCAACATAAATGTATATCTAACTATTTTATTTTTTTATTTTTTTTTGCATCTGCTTATATGTGCCTAGGCACGTGCTCATAGCTAGTATATAACTAAACATGGATTGAATGGTTTTACTTTTTAATCTTCACTTAGTGCCCAATACTTAGCCATTGAATAATCATGGTGAACTTGGGGTGCTAAACAAATGACATAGAAGATGAATAAAAGGTACACCTAGCCCAAATTTTATCCTTCCATATATATACCTTTAATTTATTTGAAAAGTACAAGATGATCAAGGTTTCCACATAATTGAATACACACTCATATAAAGATATAGTCTACAAATATGACTAAAAGTAAGGTTATGAACATGAAGCTGCTAATTTGTATACGCATGGGCCAACGCCAGATCCAATTCCGCAAACAAATATCATTGAAACAATATGGGACTGAATATTGGCGGAGCCAGAAATTTCTATAAAAGGAGGTTTTACACGAAATACAAAAAAAATCCATTATATATCATATCTTTTATATAAATTTAATTTTAAACAGAGATATTCATAAAAATCTATCATAACACTTAAGAAAATTGCATTTGAAATCATCCATTTATGTGTTCATTTTCAGATATTTCAATTAAAATTTTTTATTCCAGAAAATCTACTTGAACTGGATTATTGAGAAAGAGAAATTATAATTCTCAATCAGAATTATCAAACTAACTCTTAATAGTATACATAGGATGCATAATAATGGTTGATATATAAAATAAAGGGAATAAATAACAATGTACGAGTGAACAACATATACAGAGTATATAATTGTGTGTAAAAAGTATTTAACGGGGTAAGCAATAAAAAAGGAGATGGAAGAACTTAGAAAAAATATAATCACTACTTAGGGGTGTTTTGATATACTAGAAGTTTGAGAGACCTAAACAAAATATAAAAAAATTTAAATTTATTTTCCCAAGAATTTTTGTTATAATTCAATAAATATAACCATATTAAATTCAGATACTCAATTGTTATTATTTGTTTACCATAAAAAAAAAAGTGTTGCTACACGCGGTTTTTATTCCGATCCCACTTCTAGTCCTATATGCATCGATAGAAAATTATCAAAGTATATACTCACTTTAGCGAAATATATGCTTCGATAAATTTTTTTCACATTTTCTATAAATACATTCATGTAATTCCTTAGAGTAAATACTTCATTTTTTATAAAAATATGTACTTCATTAGATGAGTTATACTATTTTTAAAAAATTCAAAATACTTATAAACTGGATTTAGAGCCGGAAAAAATGCAACATTATTCAACACCGCCTCTGGGACTGATGAAACTTAATAAGATGGATCCAGTCTTGAGTTAATCCAATGAATACTCATGTAATTTACATTTGCAACTCTAATAATTAGTTGAATAATGATGTGACTTAATCCAATGAATACTCATGTAATTTACATTTGCAACTCTAATAATTAGTTGAATAATGATGTGACAGAGTTAAACATCTAATGAAAACAGAATTAATGATGAACTTATACATGAAGGTTTAATATACATATATGTATAAAAAATTGATCATAAATTAATATGATAAACCCATTAGGTTGACTATAAATTAAATATCGGATATTTGTGAAGCTAGCTAGCTAGAGTGGTCGTTTGCGTGGCAAGCCACGCACATTGTCCCCAATCACGTTTTGCCTTCACTAATCACGTTTTGTTATATTTAACATGTTTAATTTGTTTAAAAATAATCATTCTGTCTCTATCTAATTAACTTAATTATAAAGGTTTTTGTCGGTGGTGATTAATAAATATCATTGATGCAGTACCTTTCTTGACCTTGTAATGTAAATATTTATGTACATTCCATGTTTAACAAACAGCACTCTGCGCTTTGAAACCACAACAACTTAACGACTTCCTTTTTTTTATGAATCTTAATATTTCTTAATGAAACTTGATGAAATGATTTCAATTAAACCATTTTTTTTTAGAATGACAAGTAAACCATCTTTGACATGTCGGTTGAGGTTATATATAGCCCTCACAACAGTATAACATGACATTTAACCAGAAAAAAATACTTTATCAAAAAAATCAATAGAACTAATGTACAAAGCTTTTTTGGATGCGCCCCCCCCTCCCTTCCCCTCCCCCGAATTTAGGTAATGTCCATATCTCTCCCCCATTTTTTTAAAAATCCATATAACCCCTTGAAAGTTTTCCTAATTAAGCAAAAAAAAATCTTAAATTAAATTTTCATCAATTTAAAAAGAATATTCCGTTATTTAAATCACCCTAAAAATATATATTTATATAACACCCTAAAAGATTGCAAATATACATATCGATCCCTTATTTTCTGAATATCCAGATAACCCCCTAAAATTACGTACTTAATTCATATCATCCTCTACCGTTATCTAGTTAAAACTTGTGTGTAACTAATATAACAATATACAATAATTTATTCTTAACACATTGAAGAAGAAACATGGTGGGGTATTTTTTTATGGACGACATTTTGATCATTTAGAGGGATCATATTGAATTTTTCTTAAATTTCATGAGGTTATCTGGATAAATATATTTGTATAACCTTTAGATGAATAGAATATACTTATAATATTGTTTAAAATTTGATAGAAAACTAACTCATGAACCCAAATCTTTATTCATGAGAAAATATAAAGGGTTATATGGATATTCAGAAAAATGAGTGGTTAATATGGATATTCGCAAACTTTAAAGGATTATAAGCATTTTCCCTTTGGAAAGTGACGAGGGTAAAAAGATAATTTAACTATGTATGGTTAAGTTAACCACACCCAATTTGAAGCTGTTAACGGCAGGGGGGTATATCAATACAACTCAAACAATCAAGGGGTCATATGGATTTTTGAAAAAAAGAAGGATCGATATGGATATAAATAAATTTTCATAGGGTTATATGAATTTTTCTCTCTGTTTTTTTATTTTGGTTAAGTGATGCGATTCGAAGTTTAGATCTTAGGATTGTAAATATTGTTGGATTTATGTCTTGCATTCTAAATTCTAAATTATCAAGGAAGAAATATAGTTTTTTACTATAAAAGAACGTGGCTTTGAGCTACTCGATGAGCTCGCTGTGGAGCGAAAGGGGTACGGATATTTTACCACGTGTAATAACGCTGTCGTAATTCTTTATTAATTATTATGTCTAAGGCATGATGGTGTTGTACCGGACTATTTATATTCTTTTATTGGGAGTTAGATTTTTTGTATGATTGAGAATCAGCCTAAGGTTCTATTTGGCATAACATTGGAGGACGTTACGTCGGCTTAACGCGAGAAACGTTGTTTTAACGTATCGAGGAGACGAACAAAAAACGCTTAAATCTCTAGGAGAAGAAATCAAACGCAAAAACGGGTTTTTCCGTTTGGTTGGGCGAGTGCGTGTGTTGGTATTAACCACTGCCGATGCGGGTGGGACGTTAAAGATTGAGGCTCCATTTAAAAGCATGTCGGGCAAGTTCACGGTGGACTAAACACGATGGGGGGTGGGGGGGAAGCTGTGTTTCACGGCATCGACGGGACACGAGAAAAAACGGAAAACTGAGATACGACAAAGGGTTTTGGGGCTGTTGAAGAAAATAAGAAAAGTGTCGTATGTATGTGAGATCATGTCCGTCAGCCCCCACCAACACCAATGCCGTCAAACTGCTCCGCCAAACAGAGACGGAAATGAAGAGAGAGATTTGTAATCCCACCAAACTAATATGTGTTACACTTGAGCTATAGATCAAAATGACATTAGCATGTTTTAAATAATAAAAAATAATCTAATTTTGTAGCTATAATATAAAAGAAAATTTGGATGACATGATAGCCGATGATTGATTCAAAATGTAGTTGTTCAATTGTTCTTGGATCCCCGTATTCAAAATTTGCATCTAACATTTATTGTTCTTGTTAGCAATATCATGTCTTTTTTAAATTCTTCAAATAAAGGAATAGTTGACGAGGTCCACCCTAATCGATTACCCACCTAATTATCTATGAGTTTGACTTATATCCAACGCTAATTGAATAATTTGATTATACAACATTATTTTATGATAACATATTAATTTAACATTATAATATGATATAAATAGAATGCACAATAAACTACAGAAGGTGTGTGATTGCAACCATTCTCATCGAGTTATACTAATCTTTTAGTTTTCAAATTCTTGAGATAAAATAACAAATCTCCGCTATAAAAATTTAAAGCAAAATTTCTGAAAGAATGAGACCCCAAAAAATTCACAAATCCATTCCAATTTATTCTCAAAATAAACAATTACAAAAATAAAAGAATTACATAAAGCCCATGTTTCATGTTGTGGACAAAATCCCTCACTCTCATGCATGCACGACCCGGATCAATTACAATTATCGAAAGACCTTCAAATGCCATCCACACATGAAACATAAGAACAAACAACATAAGAACAAACAACCAAAACAAGAAACACATGCAATGCAATGCATGCAGGAAAAACAAACCTAGCTATTGATAACCCTGCATTGCTTCCTGATCTCCCCATTCTTCCCTGTGAGAACTCCAATCCTCCCCATCTTCACCATCGACGCCCCGAAATCCCTGAAAAACTCCTCGATCGGACCGTTGATCCTCCGCACCACGTAGGCCTTCGTCTCCGGGTCGCTGAGGAGGGCAGCGTCGGACTCTAAGAGCCCCCGGCGCTTGGAGACCAGTTTGTAGTAGTCCGAGTCGAACGTCCGGAAACTTCCGGGGTCCATTTCGACGATCGTCGTCAGGTCGTTCGGGCTCTTGCACTTGCTCCTCAGCCTCGGCACGTACTCCGAGTCGAGCTTTGGGTCGGTGTCGGTGAAGTCGGCCCTGCCAGAGTAGTTGTAGATGCGGTTGGAGAAGGAGGAACAGTGGGAGTTTCCAATGGTGTGCGACCCTTTTTGGTATAAGAAAAAAAAAACATGAGTTAGGATTCTGGTAAGAAGACTGACTCGTGAGAAGGTAAATTACGAGAAAAGTTGTTTTCACATCTATTTGATTACAGTGATATTTAATGCGTGTACCTGATAGAACCACAAGGTCCTTGGCATTGAGACCAACGGCCCCGAACATGGATTTCAAGAGTGTGATGTTTGCGAAAGGAGGGGGCAAGTTTCTTGTCTCAAGGGCTATGGAGACCTTTCCATCCCTTCGTCCAGTCTCGACTTGCCAGTGTGGTCCCTTGATCTGAAGATGATTGAACACAACAATCAACACACACTAAAATCAATAACTGAGAAATAAGTCAGATATGATCAATCTCTTATAAGAGACAGGTGGTTTATGACAAAAAGTGTTTGTTTATGAAACTGACTAAACCTGATAAGAAAAATAACAAGGAACTTTAGATTGTTCCCAACCTGAGTAACTACATCTCTAGCGACCAAGGCCAACACATCAGCGCAAGACACGACACCGGGGCAGGCCTTCTCCACTGCGGCCTTGACGGCATCGATGACATGGTACCCTCTAAGGCTTAGGTTCGGGGGCGCGTCCTTCTCGGCCGGGGCATTCTTGTTCGTGGTATTCAACAAGACTGATCCTTCGCAACCCTGATTCACATGCATGTACACATTGATTTCATTAGCATAAACAGTCTTCAATCAGAGATTGTCATATGAATATTAAATATGTCACAAATTTCTATAAGCTAAAAATGTGAAGTGACATTTAAATGTGTTACCCTTATGAAGCAATCATGGAAGTGCATCCTCAATAGAGGAGCGGCGAGGGTGGGCGCCACGCCAATGAACCTCGCAGTGGTCTTGAAAACAATGGCTTCCAAGTTGGGGCACGACTTCGTGTAGAACCCGACCTTGAGGCCATGCGCGTCCGCCGTGCTAAGAGCGAGGAGGATAGAGAGAGCGGCGGAGAGAGTGAAGAGGGTGTTGGAAGCCATGGTGAGAGAGAGAGAAGAAGACTCACTATGGAAGGATGTTTTAGAAAAGTGTAGGGTGCAATGTATATATATAGGGTTGCTCAACTCTTTGAATGTGTCATCCACGAGCTGTCATTTGCATGAAGGCTCAATGTGATTGTTTGTCATGTTATCTTGTTTTAAAATGTGTTTTTTACATTATTAAATGGGATTAGGTAGTAGTAATTAATGCTGTCGTTCATATGTTAATGAAAAATTTGGTTGACTTTGCCTTTGGGATGGATCTAATATATAAGTGAAACCGTGGAGAGTTTTTTGTTTTTGTTTTTTATCTCTCCAAGCAAGCCCTACCAAATGTTGGATGGAATAGCAGGTCTGGCTGATCATGTATATATGATCCTCCACTTTAACTACTTTGTTAAAGTTTTTTTTAAGGAAACTATGGATATGCATATATACTTCAATTGATAATCAAAATAAAATAGATGAGAAGAGTAAGGAATAGATTATACTTTTAAAATTTGTGGTTACATGATACACCTGATTGTAATTAAGTCTGTGTTAATGAATGACAAAGTGGGATAGTTAATTGAATCCCATCACATATGATTTATAAAAAAAATCTGTTAAAAATTATCACAATTTCACGTGCTCACAAGCCACTCTCTCTTGTATATTGTGGTACAATCTTCATCCCATCCCCTAAGTAACATACATCATGTCATGTCTCATGTATATATTGATCAAACACAATTCATATTTGTCAGATTTGAATCATATCCATGTTTTTTTTTTTTTTTTTGCTTCGTAAAATTCTTATATCTATTGACTTTCCAAAATGTACAGCATTGTACAGTTACACAAAAATTGAAAGATTAAGGCCTGCATAGGGACTGAAATATCAGTCAGCCCCAAATGATTACAAAGCTTCCAATAGGTGGGAGATAATAGGGAAGATGAGAAGAAAATTTTCAACTGATCCGGATTTGTGGAAGACCTTCTTTATCTTCCCAAAGGATCTTCATGAAGTCCACCCAAAATGAAGATGGGTTGTAGATTGTGGTGCCCAGTTACCCTCCCTATCGATATGAGTGATTTTCCAATCTTCCAAGACTGAGACTAAAGAGGAGACAATGCAGAGGTCTCTGATGGCAGTCCATGGGATGAAGCCACGACCATTCACCCATGCCACGACCATTGTCGAATCCGATTCAAGCCATAGCTTTTTGGAGCCAAGAGATGAGCCTAATCTGAGACTAGCCAGAAGACCTTTGAGCTCCAAGATATTGATCGACGCAGCCTGGACCCTGGCTGTGAGAGCTTGGGAACATACTCCATGTTGGTCCCTAATGGGGGCTCCATAAGCATAACGGTCCTCAGCCTTAGAGCCATCGGAATTTATCTTCAACCAACCAGTTGGTGGGGGAGCCCAGACCACACTTTTGATGCAATCTGGTTTTACCTCCATAGAGAGATTAAAGACATTACAAAGAACCTTCGAAAGGGGAGAATCCTTGTCAATGAAGTGACATCCTCTGAAGGCACTGCGAGTGGCTAATATAATGCGATGGACTAGCAAGGACTTGGAGGTGATAGTGCTCAGGAAAAGCCTCTGGTTACGTTCTAGCCAAATACTCCACATTACTTGAACCAACAAGAAGTGAATGATCTTCTTTTCCATGTCTGATGAACCAATGGAAGCGAACCAGGAGAAGTGATCCGACAAAGACTGGTGTCTCATCCTGGAAACGCCCATCATTTTGAGCATAGAGGACCACACATAAGAAGAATATCTACACCGAAGGAAAAGATGGTCTGCGTCCTCCACCCCAGCCACTTATTCATTTATTAACATAATTTCATATTACAAATTTTGATGCCAACCATTGAGTTATGGATCCAAGCCTAATATTTAACAATTCACTTATCTTCACCTAGTGGTGACCATATCATAAAAGCTGCTTGTTTTAGATTTACAAGTGAGATACGTGTTGGGCACAAGGAGGAACATAAAAAGTTGACCCAACATGCACAAGAGGATATTGCTCAGGTCATGTGCTCAATACAATCAAGTCGACCAACTACTTACTTTATATTATAAGGGAAGATATTGTTTAATTAGAGTGGTCTTAGCATGGGTTGTCTTTTCTTTACCGGGTTGGCCTTGGAGCAAAGCCACCAAGGCAATTGTCTAGGACCTTTATCTCGGGAGGGCTCCAATCGTCTTATCAATGGAATTTTAAAAATAAATGATAAGATCTACATAAAAAAAAAAAATGAATTACTCCCTCTCAAAACACTCACTTTAATATTCTTAAAATCATGCCTAAAATCTCTCTCCTCCCAAATCTCTCCAAGCTATAGTGCTTAAATTTTAAACCCTCTTATAAAATTATTTTTTTAATTATTATAATTTTTCATTCCATTAAAAATTTATTATTTGTATTGCTTCTTATGTACATATGATAATATAGAAGATTGTAATTTAAATTATTTTATATATTGTGTAACTATTTTGTAATATTTGTAGCTTAAAATAAAATTATGTATAATATTCAAACAATCTACAATTTTTTAAAAAAATATTTAAGGGCCCCACTTTAAAATTTCATCTAGGGCCCACCTAAAAAATTTAATTCCTAGGCCGGCCCTGTTCCTTTAATTAAATTTTTTTCCTCCTTTTTTATGATTGCCTTTGGCATTGTTTGAAAATGACAGTCTAACAAACTTAAGGAGGTGATTTGTAGATTCTAAACAATTATGATTAAATTGATACTTGAATTGTATTAAAAGGATGGTTAGTTAGAGAAATCGTGACTGGTATAGAACCCACTGATGGATTTGGAATTTGGATTTGTTTATAATATAGTTTGGGTTGGTTATAAAGTGCATGTTCTTTTAAGATTCTTCAGTTTGACTTTGACCCCCAATCAATGCGAGAACAAATGAATGTCATCAAGATCAAACTAGAACATGGTAAATATAATGCTGACATGCACTAAGTAAGTACGGAAAGTTTAAAAACTTGAGTTTATGAAGAGGAGAGAATATGCTGTCTGCCTGTCTGTCACAGGATGAACTTGAAGAGTTTTATAACTCTATTTCACTTTATTAGATATAAAATTTTATTGTTTATGTATGTTCTTTTCCAACCAAAATATATTAAACAAACTGTGAGTTAAAAAAACACCCCCGCTTGACAACAATAGATGAATGCAAGCTATTTTGCTGACATTATATTCAATTAATTACCACATATGTATTTAAATAGATAGCCATATATAGTTGCATTAATTGTTGCATTGGCAAGCTTTGAAGACCTAATTTTCAGTATGAAATCACGTACAGTTTGTAAAGTGTGTATTCATTTGTTTGTACGCAAAATATATGTCATGGGTAGTTTGTTATTCCTCATGTAAATTAATATAAATAAATGTTGATTGCCTGTTATGAAGTGTTATCCACTCACACTATGCATTTTAATTTGATTTTATTATATCAACTTTAATTAAATATATTAAAAAAATGATACTGAAACCCTTTATTAACACCTGCTCCCGTTATTCAAAGTTTAGCACCAGCTAGCAAAAATTAATTAAAATTGATGCACTGCATTTGATCTACGCAACATATATATTATAATTTAAAAAAAAAAAAAAACAAATCATGCATGTCAATGTCACGTAGCAATAGTAAATCTGACATAAAGGGAGAGCATACGTAGGAATCAGTAGTTATATGATGTCTATTTATTATCAGATCATACTTTTTTTAATCAGATACCTTTGATATGTACTAATTGATAATTATTTATTTAATTTATTTTTTAGTCCCTGTGAGGGACCTATCCATGAATTATCCTTTAAATCGGGGGACTAAAACCTAAATACGAAGAAGGGAGAGATCGATCACTAAATATGATAGTTTGTGGGGACTTAAAACTAAAAATCCCATTATTATATTATTGTAATAATATATTTTCTTGACCACGAAAGAAAGTGAGAGTTGTTCTGATTGTAGGTGGGAGAGATTAAAAGATAATGTGATGTGAAACGCTGACAAATGATTGTTAGTAAGAAATATCTTAGGCTGTAGTTTCTAAAACAAAAAGAAATGTCTTAGGCTGTGTTGTTTGAATTCAGGATTGAGAAACAGTGATTCTAAAAATTCTATGTTTTAAATCAAGGCGATTGAAAAACATTGTTTCGATAACTTTTAATTTAGTCACTGGGTTTTGAACAAATTAAAGAAAAAGTTGACGTACGGTTTATTAGGAAATTAATCAAACGTGTAAAAGATATTTGAATCCGCGGTTGTAAATTTTCACTTTTTCAAACACAAATCCACCCAAACGCGAACTCAAATGAGACCAATTACTTCAAGTCATGCATTTTATTCCAATATACACCTTTCAAACACACAAGTTCCCATTTGGGCTAGTTGTAGCTAAGGGTGGTAAATTAGTCGAACGAGTCGAGCTTTGATCTGTTTAAACTCGGCTCGTTTATTATCAGGCTTGGCTCGAGACCAAACCTAATTTTGTGTTCAAGCTTGGTTCGTGAAAAGTTCGGTTGAAGCTCAGCTCGGCTCATTTATTAAAAAAATTAATCTGACGCTCCAATCAAAGCTTAACTCGGACTCGTTTAGCTAAAAAAAACTTGTTTAGTATTTGACATAACCTCGGGCTCAGCTCGTTTACAAATCGAGCTTTAAAAAGTATTCAAAATTAGCTCATTTATCTAATCGAACGAGTTTTAATCGAGCCGAGTCCGAGCTGTTCGGCTCGTTTACCACCTCTAGTTGTAGCAACAAGTGATAACATAAAATTAATTTGCTGTTCATTCTCTCGGAACACTTAGAAAAATTGCATTTGAAATACATTGTCATTCTTGTGTTCATTCTTCATCCCAAGCAAGATCCTTTCTCGAAATTTACCATAACTGGATCTTTGGAAAAGAGCAATTCTCTTGTTAAATAAAAAATATCAAAACTAACCCATAATTCTTCTATCTCTACAAGTTGTAACTAAGCGTGTAGTGATATATACAAATATCGACGTACTCTTTATTATAATTATCTTATGCTCTAGAAAACCACATAATTAAGAACATAAGTGTGTGCGCGCACGCATGTATTATTATATGTAATTAAATGTTTGTTCAAAGGCTTCTTTCATGCATCTGTATATCCATATGGAGCAGAAGATGAGATTGTGTTTGCCTTTCCATGGAAGCAAAGAACTAATACTGGCTTCCATGGCATTAATGTCACAAAACAATATATACATATATGAAGTGTATTGTATGTACCTTAATTAAACAGTGTCAACTCTTTTGATGTTAACAGTTTTGCCAGGCAATCTGACTTTTGATCACTATGTGGGCTCTTCAAAGGACTTATAAATAAATTGGATCTTATGAGTGACGATAGGTCTTTTTTTCAAAGAAGAAAAGAACTTCAGAGGATAAAATTTTTGTATAGATATGGCACTCTGTTCAATTCAATATTTTTATCAAATACGAGTTTTATCCTTGGAGATTCTTTTTCGTTAAGTGTGCATTGGATGATCATATTAGGGTTATTTGCATAAATATCTCTAAAAAATCGCATTTGTGAAATGACCCTCGTTGAAGCCCTTACAAATGCTATTTTGAGAAGTGTTCTTGGTCAACTTAAATATATATAAGTTTTTTTTTTTTTTAGTTCTATCGAGGTGTCATAAACTTTTCGAGACAAGGACTATCCTCTGGGTGAAATTTGTTAGGCAGTCTATAAATGGGTTCATAAAATTTATTGGAATATATATATCTTTTTTACAAAAATATATATATCATTAGATAAGGTATACTAATTTTTTTAAAAAAATGATATGAATTACATTTGAGTTTGAATCAGGGTTGAGCCTAACAATTTCCACATAAGAATATTGAGCAACGTAACACTTAATCTTTTTCACAATCTCAAATGTAATCTCATATATCTCTTTAGTCCATTCACTCACTGAACGTGGTATATACACATCTCATTAAAAAAATTTCATATTTTTTATAAATGATATCATTCGATTCGTTGAAATATATGCTTTATTTTTTTTCTAAATGTATACATAAGTATATATGATTTTAACAAATAAGAAACATGAGTGGATAACATTTTAAAAATGACAAATAGGTACAATGGACTGGGCATTACATTTCCCAAGAATATTTGATGTAAGCCTATCTGCAGTATATCATAGTATATAAGCTTTATCATGGTACATCAATATTGAAAAAAATATTTTTTAAAAAATATATATATATATTCTAGTATATAATTTATATCGTATACAAAATAACATAATGTATTATGAGTAAGAGAGGCTGCAAGTGGGACTGAGTGTAACATTTTTCTTTGATGTAGTTTCACGACCCATCATACTGACCGCCGGTTGGACTCCAATGCAATACATGTCAAGCCCAACCCGGCCCACCTTGTCTCATCCTTGGGTTTAGTGTGGGCAGGGTGCCTAGGTCGTGTTGAGATCTCTAATCCCCTGTATGGCATGAAAAACAAGCCCATAATAAGAAAGAAGACATGAGAATAAAAAATAAAAAAAATTGTTTGTTTTGACAGAATAAATCCCGATAGTTATGTTTAGATAAGCTAGGATAAGACCTGATAACTATTCAAATGAAATGTTAGAATTGCTTATCAGGCCTTATATATGCCAATGGATAAAAATACTCTTCTCTGTTATTTTAAAAAATTTATCTCACCTAACAGTCTCACACAGATTTTAAAAACTGTCACATCTATAACTCAATCATACATTTCTCACACTATTCCCAAGGGTATAGTTGTCATTTAAAAAGTCATAAACTCTTATTCATTCCTTATCAACCATTTATCATCACTTTATCCAAGATGAACCAAACAAAAAAAATTCATTTTTACGTTTTCCAATGAGAATAACAGAAAATGCAATATTCAGTCTAAATTGATATCTATCATAGTATAACTTGCGAATAATCAAATGTCACATCCCATTAGAGGGGGGGGGGGGGGGGCGGGGGGTGACAATTGACATTGGGCCTAATCCAATTTGTCTCGCCAAGCTCCGGTTGCTGGACACCCTCTCTTCTTGAGAGGCATGGTTTCAAGCCTCGTTGAGTGCAGCGAAGGTTGTAAGACTGGTAAAAAGCCCTGAATGGGCTGGTGCCTTGAGCTTTTAGCCCAGGTCAGATCATGGGTCATGATGGCCCTGGTCAATGGATGGTTTCAAGTTGTAAGTGGTCTCTCTCAGGTACTTGTAAGTGGATGTCCACTGTGGTTTGATATGCTCTGAACACTGAGCCTTGTTACCCAAAAAAAAAAAAAAAAAAAAACTTGTCCAGGCATATCAGATTCTATTTCACATAAATAGCTAGATCTATTTTCTTTGGGAAATTTTTAGGAACAGTTGTTCTTGTGGTCCATAAGAGCATCTTCAAAAGCCTCTCAAATATTTTCCTACATTGTGGGGAAAAAAAACTCCCTACATAGAGAGTCTTTTTTTTTATCACTCCAAAAGTCTACTCATTCTTATCCTATATTTATTTCAAATGATCAATTTACTCCGATTCATATCTATAAATTACAAGATATTCAAATCTCAAATAAATCAAAGGACATTCTAAAATTTATCAAGACTTGGAATAAATATCATTTAAATAAAATTATTAATAATGAATAAAAATTAATTAAAAGTAAATTAAAAATTTTAAATAAAACATGAAAAATATAATGAACTACTACAAAATCTTGACAATGATAGCATTCAAAATATTAAAATTCATGTTTAAATTGAAAAGGGTACATTTGGGGGAGTTGATTTTAAAAATGAGGAGAGAGAGAGAGAGAGAGAGTTGGTTTTTAAAAAAATGGGGTTTTGTTGAAAGAGGTAAAAAAGTCTTTTTGCATTGTAGGTATGGAGCCTTGTAGGGAAAACAATATGGTAAGGAGGGGTGTGGGGAGGCTTTTGGAGATGGATTTTAAGGTTTTTGACTCTCTGTATAAATAAAAATGTAATGTAGGAAGTCTTTTAAAGATGCTTTTATCTCTCAATATTTTATTTTATTTTATTTTAAATAATATTCTCATCTAAGTAAAAACACAAGGAATAGTGGATTTAATTATACAATTACAAAGGGAGAAGATGAGGAATCAACTTACTATCAATCAGTAATAGAAAACACAATTTTTCAATCTCTTTCCTCTCTACCTTTTTGTTTCTCCCAAAGAAAACTCGTACACCCATCTCTCTAGGAAAGACCAAAATATACTTACAAGTAAGGTCATGGGTGTTGTCCCTAAACCAACCACACACCCTACACCCCCCGGCCTATTGTCTTCTTAGTACACGGGTCTGTTCTTAATTTTGTGCCTTCGCAAATCCTCAGAAATAAATTAACTTATACTAGAATATTGCAAGGTATCTCAAAACATAATTTAATATAATTTTTTTTCATCTTGTATTTATTAGCTTGACCTTGTATATACTGGATTAGAGGAAGATGAGGACTATACCCACACCTTTTTTTTTCTCACATCTCATAGGGATGGAAACAAGGATTGTTCGTAGGGTTTAAAAATACCATGTGATGTAGTCATGTATATGAAGAACTATGAAAAAGAACTATATCTAGTATAAAGCAGGGGGCAAAATTAAGAATGTAGTCACATATCCTTTTATGCTTCATACTTACAGTTAGTCCCCTGCTTCATACCAGAATATTTGCGGACCAGAAAGTATGAAGTAGGGGACTAACTACAATAAGGGGTTAATCTTAAACTATAAACACAGATTTGTGGGATAATTAATATTATTCTAACTAATAAAGTCCAAAGTTTCCATGATTTGGCACTTGGTGATAGAACATCCTTTCTCTTCACGCTAGGTTCTCTTTTTCTCTTTTTGTTCTTTCCATAAAAAGCTAAATATATTCTCTTCTACTCAAAGCGATCTTTAACAAACAGAAAAATAAAACTATCAAATAACAGTGATTATTGTTAAACACATGTAAGAAATAGAAAAGATGATGTGGGGCCAAATGAGAACAGAGGAGTTTATATATATATTCTCTCTTGTGCAACTTAATGGGAAGCTTCATAACTAAGGAAAATGTTTTACAACATGTTTTTAAATTTTTATAAGAGAGCTGATATATTGCAACCTAATCTGCGGCTCCAAAATAGTCCCAGCCACTTATATGTTGCGATAGAGCAATATCTACAGCAGTATATAAAAAATTTTAAAAAAATCATTTTTTTAAAAAAAATACACTAATGTATCTTAATGTATCTTCATTTTTTATAATAGCATCCACTTTAATGAACTGCTATATATTTTATAAAAAAAATTGGTGAGAAATACAGACAAGGTTGCACAAAGAACTGAACATATCATTTTCTTTTTCATAAAATACATTATTTGTCTAGTTTTTAATGAATTAAGTATCCTTACAAAAAAAAATGAAATAAGTATATACATTCGAATGGATTCAATGCATTTTTTTAAAACCTAGTATATATTACTCTGAATCAGTGATATACTAAATTAGGGGGAAGTCGAGCATGCAAGAAGGATATTGAATATTGAGGATCAGTGTAACGTCCTTTCTCTTTTTTTTTCTTTTTTTTTTTTGTAACACTGAGAAAAATTATGTTTAAAATTCTTCATTCTTATGTGCAATCCTAGGCATTTTAAATAAAAAATTTCCTTGTAGGAATTTCTGATTATAAAGAATTCCTTTTATGTCCGGCAGTTTTAAACTGCCCAGAGTGTATCAAGGCCCAAATGAAAAAACTCTTAGCTGATATTATTTTTTGGGTGTTGTTACACCCAGATTCATTTTCAACCGTGATTCTAGTCCTATATGCGTCGATGAATTTCTATCAACGCATATCTCACTTTAATAAAGCATATGCTTCTAAATAATTTTTTTACATTTTTTATAAATGCATCCATACAATTTATTAGAGTATATACTTCATTTTTTTATAAAAACATGTATGGGGTATACTATTTTTAAAAAATTTAAAACACATAGACTGAAAATGAGACTGGATGTAACATTATCTTTTTTTTCTTTTTTTCTAAGTCAATGGTTCCGTTGTTATGTATAGGTCGTTATTGGTGCATTTGGAAACTTGATAAAGTCATCAATGATGAAAAATATTGCCAAATGAATGACAAGGACCTCATCAAGTGACAGATTATCAGTTTCTTTTATAAATTCAACATCATTATCTTTGTAGATGCAAGTGGAGCTAGGAATCCGTGTGGAAAAATTGGAGATGAAGGGGAAGTTCTATAAGTCAGTCATCTTTGTTTACTTTGTCTTGGACACAAGACTGACTTGATCAAAAAGTCCCAATCATAATATTGTTGAATTATTTTGTGTTGGATTTTCACATGTTTGTTTTGAAGTAATATCACCGGTACATTATAAACTTTGGATACCGTGATCTTTGGTCGTTTAAATTGTTGAATTTATTTGAAATCATTTACTCAAGTGGTTTGTGTGTGAATAATTAAAGATGGATTAGATTATCCATCATCATGAGTATCACTAGGGGTATGACTTTACCGTGTTGAACTAGACCTAACCCGAATTCTGGACATATTCAAATTCAATCCACTAAAATTTGAACCCATGCAAATTTCAACTGATCAACTTGGGTTAGTTTTGGCTTGTTAGGGTCTGGTTAGAGGAGATGATAAGTAGATTTAAATATTCATGTAAAATCTAAATAGCTCAGTTTATAAAGTGAATTGTGAATAGTCCAATTCGTTTTCACATGTACAATAATATACCATGCATGTACACCTTAGTAGTTGTATTTCTCTATTCTCTCTTGGTCACCACCCCTCATGTTATCTCTGTTACCTATTCTGATAAACTATCTAGAGTTCAAATTGTTTAGAATTATAAAAATTTGAGTGTTAGATTCCAAAACAAACTGAAACAGATCCAATCCAAATGAAACAATAACCAATACCAATGAGTTGGGTTTATGTTGAATTTCTCGATTTGATAGTCATGTCTGTTTAATTTGAATTTGGATTAGCCACCTCTGATTCGTATTAAAATCAATTGAGTTGTAACTTGATCTAATCCATCTAGGGGTGGCCCCATGGGCCGGCTCGGGCCGGGCTTTTTTCGGGCGGGCCTTGACCAGGCCTGAGAGGCTTCAGGCCCGGGTCCGGGCAGAGCCTAAAGTCCAAAATCAGGCACGGGTCCGCCCATAGGCCCGGCCACGAACGGGCCAAGTCCGGGCCGGGTCAGGCTTACGGTTCGGGTCGATTTTGTGCCCACGCCTATTTTTTTCATTTTTTTAGTTAAATTAAAACATACAATAAAGTAAATAAAAAAGTTGAATAACTTGAATTGAACTATGAACAATAAAACTATTTGAATTGAATATTGATATAACTTAACAATAATTGCACATTATAAGTTTACAACAAGAAATATTTGAACATTAATTGAATAGTTATAAACTCATAGAAAAAGTTTCAAAAAATAGCCGTTGGGAGGATTTTAAAAAAACCCTTAGGTTCCATGACCGGGCCAGGCCCGGGCCTACGGGCGGGCTTTCCCGGGCCGGGCCTTAGGCTGGGCTTTGGGATTTTTGCCAAGGCCCAAGCCCGGCCCTATGGAAGGTCCGGGCCCGGGCCGGGTGGCCCGAAGTCCGGGCCGGGCCGGGCTTAGGCCCAGAAATTTTTCGGCCGGGTCTGGGTCGGGTCCGGGCTCGCGGGCCGTTTGGCCACCCCTTTATCCATCTGAATTGCAATCTTATATTTGATTGATGGAAGTATTATATCAATGCATGACTGTGATTTTTTTTTTTTTTTTAAAAGGAGCATGCATGTGACAGACATTAAATTAGTATGAAAACAAAGAAAGACACTTTAGCAACATTAAATTTGATGTGATAGAACGGTTTGAATTCTAATATAATATAGGGGATGTCATTGTTCTTCAAGGAAATTAGTATTATTTCTTTCTTTCTTTCTTTTGTTGTCGTTTAAAGTCATCCACCATTTTAATGAAGAAAATAAAAGCCTATCCATTTATAGTTGTATAGCTCCTATTAGAAACTAAACTGAAACACTTCAACAATAAATAATTCCAACAGTTCGAACAAGAAAAGATTACAAAATCAAGAGACGCCCATCACATCCATTCAGTCTGTGTGCCACCATAAAACCCCATTGATTGGACGGTCCTGATCAGAGAGAAAACACATGCTCACAGGATTTATTTGGAGTGGTTTGTTTTCGTTTCAAACAATTCAAAAGGCAGCAGTTGGAACAGACAGCAGGTGAAGTGTTTTTTGTGTTTTCAACCACCTTGAAAATCTTGCAACTGCCCACTTTAATTTAATATTACTTCCATGACAATGTTCAAATTTCATTAAACCTATCAACGGATGGAATGTGGATCAGATATATGCATATATACATATTTGTTATGATTATTTGTATTCCAAATATAATTTTTGAATTATCTGATTTTTTATATTTGTTATAATACTTAGTATTTTTTGGAAAAACTTATTTATGATATAATTTTGAAAAATCTTATTATATTATGTGATATTTACGGATGGTAACGGATGAGATTTTATTGGTAACCATCTCTGATGTAGTTTTACCATAGGGAGGGTTTGGATTCCGTATTTTTAAAATATTTTCTATTGCAATATTAGGGTCTGGTTTAGGTTTTGAGCTTAAAGTCTGAACCGACCTGAAAGACATCTAAGTCCCTATAAACATGGGAAAACCCATATAAGTCCCTACTAAAATTAGGACAGACGTACGAGTCCCTGAAAACTAAGAAAAAACCCAATTATCATCATTGAATTAAATTTCCATCCAAATGTAACGAATATTCCTAGAATATTCCATCACATATAATTGTGTAGACATTGAAGTCCTTATAAACAGTCATAAAGACAAATTAGTCACTACAAAAGATAAAATTGCCCCTAAAAGACTTTTACATTAAATTGTGTATATATTGTAATCCTTATAAATAATCATAAAAACAAATTAGTCCCCGCAAAAGATAAATGTCCTTGAAAAACTTTTACATATAATTAATAGACATTACAGTCCTTATAAACAATCGTAAAGACAAATTGGTCCCTACCCTCGAATGATTTTTACATTTAATTGTGTAGACATTGCAATTTAAAAATTAAATACCCTCTAAAATACTGCAATTTCTACACAATTAAATGTAAAAATTCTTCAGGGGCATTTTTGTATTTTACATGTACCAATTTGTCTTTATGATTATTTATAAGGACTGTAATGTCTATCCAATTAAATGTAAAAATCTTTCAGGGGCAATTTTATCTTTTGCAATGACTAATTTGTCTTTATGATTGTTTACAGGGACTGCAATGTGTACACAATTTAATGTAAAAGTCTTTCAGGGGTAATTTTATCTTTTGCAAAGACTAATTTGTCTTTATGACTGTTTATAAGGACTTCAACGTCAACACAATTATATGTGACAGAATATTTTGGGAATATTTCGTTAAGTTTGGATGGAAATTGAACTCAAGGATGATAATTGGGTTTTTCTGAGTTTTCAGGGACTCGTACGTCTGTCCTAATTTTAGTAGGGACTTATATAGATTTTTCCATGTTTGTAGGGACTTAGATGTCTTTAAACCCTTAGAAAATATAAAAATTTCATATGATTAGATTAAGTTTTTTGTGCTATGGACTGTTTAAATACCCTATCAAAATGTTTATTTGGTAGATTTTAAGAATGGTTTGTGTTTTATTTATTTTGAAATGTTTAGTTTGTCTTGGGTAGAATAATTTATAATAACAACTTTTTATAAGTAATTTTTTATTATAAAATAATTGGTTACATAATTTTTTTGTTAAATCAAAATTAACACTTCAAGACAGACACTCAGTCCTTTTTACAGTATGCAGTTTTCTTAACTTCTTAATAATTTAATAAAATATATATTATATTATCACAATATATATATATATATATATATATATTATATATTATCATGAAAAATATAATAAATAAATATAAGTTATACATTTTTATTATAATAGACCATAATTCATTATCTAAATATATATTTGATAGATAAAAAATAATTAAAATGCAGGTATTTTTGCATATATACCCATGTTAAACTTTAATTTTATCAAAATACCCCTCCCTTGGATTAACTATGGTAACTGAGTATAACCTCACAGATAAAATGTCTTAAATGCCCTTATGTATTATGAGAAAACCCCAACTTATTCTTCCCTTGAAACCCTAGCTCCCCATTCAATCTGCATTCCCCTTCTTCTCCCTTGAAACCCTAACCCCCCATTTGATTGTAGTTCAAACCCTAATCCCCCTTTTTTCATTCAAAACTCAAACAAAATCCTAACCCCACATTTGATTGTAGTCTGAACCCTAATTCCCATTTCTTCATTCAAAATTCTAAACCACAACCTAGCCCCCCCATTCAATGGCCAGCCACCAATGAAGAGGCTTGGGAAGAGTTAAGATTAGATAAGTGGGTTTGGGAGAGATAGGATTAGATATGTTGAAATTGTGTAAAAAGTGGGTTTCAAAAAGGTAAAATGCCCTAGAATTGATAGAGGAAGAAGAATGGGTTTGGGAGGTTGAAATCGAGCGAGTAACATGAGGATATATGGATCATTTGGACGCCTCTAACAAAATGAAAATAAAGAACATTAATCATATCAGACAGAACTTGACCACAGAGACATGATTGCAGTCACTAAAATTTTTTAGTGAGTTTTTTCAGGTGTATTTTAACAATATTGAAATTTAATAAGAGTATATATGCAAAAATCCGTAAAATGTATGTAAAATGTATGTATTAGTCATTTAATTGGATATTTTTTTTGTCTGAATAATTGAGTCAATTGACGAGCTCGGATGGACCATCGAATCACCATTCAAATGATTCAATAAATCCAAAACCAGTTTCCAACCTTCCAAAATTCCAAATTCCTCTCTTTGTTTTATATTGTGTCATCAATTTGAAAGACCTCATCGCATCTTTTACTCTCTTTCATCCTCCTCACAAAACACCAACCACAACAAAATCACCCATAAGAGGTTCACTTCATCTCTCTTTCGTTCGTTCTTCATTAGATTTCATATAAAAATATTCTCTTTCGTGTTTTCTAGTATTTGGGGTTTCTTGTTCTCTCTGTTTTTCTCTCTGACGGTTGAGAAAAATCCAACCTTTCCAGTTGAAGCAAAACCAATTTTTCAATCTTCTAATCCAAACATCGAAAACTCCGCCTGGGCTTCAAATTCTCTGAATTTTTCATTTGGGTTTTCATTCTATTGAGGTACTGTTTCATTGGGTCTTCAAGAGAAGCCTCTCTTGCTCTGTTTCACTGATTTTGGGTTTTGTTTTTCTTTCAGTTTTGAAGGGATGGGTTCATCAAAAGGTGGAGTTTTTGAAGGCAAAGAGAATTTCGTGATTGACATGGAGAGCTTGTTGTCAACAATCGCGGATAAAGATTTCATATCAAATCCGAACATCTCTGTAAGTTTTTTTGTTTTTTTTTTTCAAAGAAACCAAGTTTGTGATCTTTGTTTGAGTTTCTTTGGTTTCTAATTTTGAAATTTTGACATCAGAAAACACTGTCTCGGAAATTGTCTCAGAGAATCGAACAGAAGGTGGCGCCTGAAACAGATTTTCCATCTCTCCAAGGTCTGAAATTTAATATCGGAATTCTTTCACATTGAACTCGTTCCAAAAAAAATAGGATTCTGTTGTTATTTTATTATAATTTTTAAAAAATTATAATGATAAATGTTTATTATGTAGAAATAATTGATGACTATATTTTAAATAAAAAATAAATATTAAAGATAAAAAAAACTATCTGACTTGCGTGTTCTTAATTTATAAGAAATGTCAGTGTATAAAATATATGGAATAAAGCAATTAAAAAAAAAATCTAAATATAAATATTAATTTATTCTTATATGTTATTATATAAATATATTTTCGTATTTTTTTTTCAAATTTGATATTTATTAACTCATATTTCCTTTTGAAAATGAAAAAAAAAGTGTGACTTATTAACTCCTATGTAACCCATATTCCAAAGTACAAAGTGGAACTTAATGAAATTTGCCAGATGACGGAAATGCCCTTTTATTTTTCATGGTTGATTTTGCCACGTGCATCTTACGTGGCGGATTCCCACGTAGGACTTTCTTTCGTGAGTCCACTCACGCTTTTTGTTCACAATATCATTGTAGGGGACGCGGTGATCGCGCGGGACACGGAAATTAACGTGGCACAGCAGAGTCAGATCGCATCAGGACCGTTCGTTTTAGATCAAGAGCCAAGAAAGCACGGAAGGCGCTCGTCGTCCCATTGGGTGGGCCCCAGGCGAGTCCTCATGTTATTCGCCACCCTGTAAGTGAAAAATTACTAGAATGTCCTTTAATTATTTATGTTTTATAATTTGACACAGATGCTTCGCAAAATACAAAAGAATCGAAAAAATTATGAATAATACTATCTTTAAATCTTGATTTTTAAAATACATATTCATGTAAGAAAAAGATATATATTTGAATTTTCTGGTATAACGGACCCTAAAAGGCGACAATACAGGTAATCCATTTTGTAACACTGTTTACAATAAAGAGCAATCTCGTCCACTAGCGCAATGTATATGTTACATATATTGTCTTAAGACTCTTAATACATTACATATTCCATTGATAAATTGTGTGAAATATTATTTTTTTTATTTCTCAGGAATACGTATGATTTATCTAATTATCTACGTATATATTTTAATTTTCATACTAATACATATTATATATATATATTAAAAAACAAAACAGTTGAGAGTTGTTGTAAATAAGACTGCACATGGGATTAGATGTATCATGTTCCGGCCTAATTTGATAAATGGATAAATTTTTATAATAAGTTAGCCTAATTCATGGGATAAAAATATTTTTATCCAAATTTGTATATGGTAATATTTTTTATTATTCTCATTTTTTGTGTTCTTATCCTCAATTTTGTATTTAGATCAAATATGGGATAACTTCAAAAAAATTTTAAAAATATCAGATCTATCCTTCCTATTAATAAGGCACTAATATTGTTTGGTGGAACACATTCTTTCTTTCTTTTTTTTTGTTATCCCAATTTTACAAAATAGGGGATAAAATTGTGACAAAGTCTGTTCTACCTTTTACTCAAAACAAATTATCCATATTTTTTATCTCAAAATGTGGACAATTGTCTATGTTTTATCCTTTTTTTTTTAATACCATATGGGATAACAAGTGATTTAATCTAATTTTTTTCTTATCTCAAGCATTTATCCTCATGTCAAACTAGGCTTAAAGATATTTGGGGTTAATATGGCCCATAATAAACTGTTACACGAACTTTTGTTTTTCACTCATGCACAGTAGTTGATCCCTAGCTAAATGATCAGTGCCCTTTCCTGGCATGTGTTTGAAACTAATTAATTAAATATAATGGTTCATGAAAAAAATAAAAAATTCATATATTACAAGTAATCAAATCAATCATGAATCTCATTAGAAAATGAAACTTTAATTGGTGTTTTTTTTTTTGATAGAGGAACTTTAATTGGCGTTGCATGTAAACATTGGTTTTTAAATTAATATGGCGTGCTAGACAGTTTAGAGAGGCACTGTTTGGATGACTAGATAATTGTGTGTGAGCAGGTCTAGCATGGGAACCCTAATACTGCTGTATTTCACTCTGTCAATGGCAACCATGGGAGGTGGTGATGAGTCTTCCAGTTCAACCTGATATACATATGTGTGTGTGCTCTAAGCCTCTTTTGTTTCATAAGATGTACATTTTTTATGATGGATCTCATTTTGAAGTTAGTGTACATCCATACAAAAAAAAAAAAAGTTAGTGTACATCATTGATCTATAAAAAAAAAAAAAGTGAAATAAGAAAATTTTATTTCAATTTTTGGTATATTGTTATGTATGGTATAATCTAGGTATTTTGAAACCCGTTTGAAAAACATGCTTTTGTTAAAGAGAGAGACATTTTGAGTTATTTTATCCAAAGTCCCAAAAGAGAGATTCAATGGATGTGTGTGAAGTAGGCCTGTCAACGGGTCCGGGTGGACCCGGACATGATTACACGTGTAATATACCCGACCCGATTTGGACCTGACCTGAGTTGGACCCGACCCGTCGGACCCGAACAAACAAACGGGTCGGGTCCGGGTCCACCCCGCCCCGACCCGTTGGATCCGAGACCCAATTGTTTTATTAAAATATGCTCATATATTATAAGACCATTAGTATTAGTTGATACATAATTTTATTTCTTACTTAATTTATTTTTGTATCTACAAATTCATAAATCATAATCATAACAAGCCCTTAAATTATAAGCATAATCATAATCATAACATTTTTTTTTGTGTGTTGTTTGAATATAATTTTATACAATTCAAAAGAAGTAAATGAATTATTAAACAACATCCAAAACAATAATCACTAACATAAAAAACATATTAACCTAAATAATAAACATAACTAATTATACAAACATTCAAAACAATATTAACCTAAACAACATTCAAAACAATAAACACTAACATATTAACATAAATAATAAACATAAATCATGCAACAAACTAATTAATCATACAAATTCAAAAGCTAATAAATTAATTGTCCAAAACAAACCGACGACAATACATTACTAAGTCTATTACATATTAAACAATCAAGTTCTTACAAGTTACAACATTAATAATAATGTTTTATTACAAAAAAATTTCAAATAGAATAATAAGGCAAACAAATACATGAGCTTTTTTTTTTTTAACCAACCATCTGGGTCGGGTCGGATCCGGACCCGACCCGGGTCTGACGGGTCCGCGTCCGGATCTACATTTCTCCGGACCCGTCAGGTCTTAGGTTAGACCCAAATCCGACCCGTTGACAGGCCTAGTGTAAAGCAGAAGCTTTGATGGGGGTTTGACATTAATATTATAATAATAATAATAACAAATGCTTTCCATTATATTTGCGATGTGGATTCAAAGTAGGTAAGTGGATAAGCCAAAAAAAAGCAGAGAGCTTAGCAGAGAATTTTTTATATTATTTTTTCGAAAGAGAAGAATTACTTGCATCATTCAAAATAAATATACATTTTTTTTCTTAGTAAATAAATATACTTGATTCAACTAATTTAATTTATAAGAGTTTATAAGAAATTAAAATAATATGACTTTCAAAATAAATATACATTTTTTTCTTGGTAAATAAATATACTTGATTCAACTAATTTAATTTATAATAGTTTATAAGAAATTAAAATAATATGACTGACCCAATATGATTCAGCCATTATCCCAACATTTCATTGTTGATGAATTTCAAAGAATTTATTCTATATTGTTTTTAATTCTTGAAAGAAAGGTAGATGTTATAAGTATAATATTTTTACAAAAGTTTTATTTATATATTGTCTATCACTGTAAGTAATTACAATTTTGATCTTTCATTAATACAAATTTATCCAATCTTAGATCAATATTGACAAATATGTAAAAAAAATTTAAGTCATCACATCTTGCCCCGTTAGCCGTCCACAGACTCAAAATCTCTTAGGTTTTTTTTTTTTTTTTTGGTAAGATCACAATCTTATAGTTGACTATATAAATTTTGTCAATATGTCTTATTTTATAAGCAATTAAGTAAGACATATACTGATTATAACTAATTATAAAGAGAATTACAAAAGTCCGAATTTAGAAGAAGAGTGGGGGTAGGAAGATAAAAGAGATTAGAAATCGAGATGGGAGAGTTAAATAAAGATACAATGGCACAAGACGTGCAAACCGCACAATCCATTCCCTCCGTCAAAATGGGTAAAACAAACTTACATAAAGAAAAAAGTTCTCCCAAGGAGACGCACACCCAAGATCACGGAGTGACGCTCTCACTCGACCCAAAATCCAAATAACCCACCCCAGTTCAAGAGATACTGAAGAACGGAATCCCACACATTTTCCTTGTTAAAACACTGGTCTGAAATTTGGTAGTTGCGCGCAAGCCAAATTGCCCATGCCATAATGTGCACTTGAACGCTCTTGTCTCCTGAATTGATTTGTCATATAACTCCTCCATGTTCTGAAAGGAAACAACTAATCGGTCAATTTCTGAAAAAGGGAAACTGTCATTAGGACTAAAGACAGATGTAAAGGTAGACTGGGCCTAGCTATAGCTCTGCCCAGTTTTTACAAATTGTTTTTTGTTTGTATAATAATATTTGTTTTATATAATGTATAGTTTATATACATTTATAAAAAAATCTTTGTTTGAAATTATTTTAAAAATAAAAATTCTGAATTCAATCTTATGTCAATATGTCATTGTGAAAATTGTTACATACAATCTCTTTTCCAGTCTCAATTCTAATTCATATGTGTTTTGATTTTCTTAAAAATAAATAAAGTATATACTTTTACAAAAAAAAAAAATTTATATACTCCAAAATTACATGGATCCATTTATAAAAAATAAAAAAAAACTGTGGTATAAAAGTCGTTAATATGAGTATATGATGTTGAAGAAGCTAAAATTAGAGTTGAAAAGGGGACTGCTGCGCTCGTTGAAATTTTTTTTTTTTTTTTTTGTTAAAATACCCATGATTTTGTTAAACATGTGAGTATAAGTTTTACTCAAAGTATAATTAGTCCACCCTAAAATTTTATTCTGACTCCACCCGTGATCAGGACAAACGCTGTTCAAGTCGGTGAAATTGACACAGGCCCGAGCAAACCCCACAAGATAGAGGCAAAAGAACATAAACAAAATAGATGGTCGACGTCGTCCTCTTGTAGATCGCACAAGATGGACACCGCAGAAGCCTCTTGGCACCATTTCTTGCGATTATCAGATCTCACACGTAACGCAACATCTCCATCATTGTGTTTTATATTTTTAGAGGTGGTCCACTGTTATGGATATGTATGTTAGCATTCAAACATACATATTTTATTTTTTGTCTTCTTAACATGTGACACATCTATTAAGCACTGTTACATTTAGACCCGCCACGTATAGATGAAATCATTTCACTCGAATAATATGAATATCATGTGATATACTTTATCAGAAGAAAAAAAATATAAAACAATATACACACTCAATTTTTGTTTTTATAAAGGAGCGTGTACTCCGAAAATCTCTACAATAACTACAAAAAATGACATTTAATTTAAAAAAAAAAAAGAAAAGAAAGAAAGATATTAAATTTGATGTGATAGAACTGTTTAAATTTTAATACAATATAGGGGGATGTGATTGTTCTTCAAGGAAATTAGAATCATTTCTTTCTTCTTTCTTTTGTTGTAGTTCAAGTCATCCACCTTTTTTAATGAAGAAAATAAAAGTCCAATCCATTTATAGTTGCATAGCTCCTATTAGAAACTAAACTGAAACACTTCAACAATAAATAATTCCAACACTTCGAACAAGAGAAGATTACCAAATCAAGAGACGCCCATCAAATCCATTCAGTCTGTGTGCCATGAAATCCCATTGATTGGACGGTCCTGATCAGAGAGAAAACAAATGCTCACAGTATTTATTTGGAGTGATTTTTGTTTTCGTTTCAAGCAATTCAAAAAGCAGCAGTTGGAACAGACAGCAGGTGCCAGGTGATGTGATTTTTGTATTTTCAACCACCTTGAAAATCTTGTACCTACAACTTAATTTAATATTAACTCCATGACAATGTTCAAATTTCATTTCATTAGACCCTTTATAATGTTCTATATACACATTCATATATACATATTCTTTATGATTATTTTAATTCAAAATATAATTATTGAATTATATGATTTATTATATTTGTTAAAATGTTCTACCAGTGTTCTAAAAGCATCTTAATAATATAATTTTAAAAATATTATTATATTATACTATATTCACATATAGTAATGGATGGGTTTATATTGGTAACCAGCTTTAATCCAATTTTACTCTGGAGAGTTTGGATTCCATGTTTTTGAAATCTGTTCTATGGCAATGTCTGGATGTGATTCAAGTTTTGAACTTAAAATCCCACCTCACCTAATGTATATTACGAAATTAAAAAAAAAAACAAATATTATTATCATATGATTAGATGAAGTATTTTATGTTATGTATTATATAATAACCAATCAAATGTTTTTTGGTAAATTTTATGAAGAATAATTTGTGTTTTATGTATTTTGAAAATATTTAGTTATTCCAAGTTGGAATAATTTATAATAACATTTTATAAGTAATTTTTTATTATAAAAGTAATGAAATTTCATACATATATTTTTTGTTAAGTTGAAATTTACTTAATCTTTATTTACACTCTGTAATCTAATTAATCACCTAATTACAGCATATATTCCAATATCATAATTATATGAATTATTATAAAAAATGTAAATAAATATGCATTAAATTTGTATCAATATATACATTTTTTGTAAAAGAATATAATTCATTATCTCTATATATATATATATATATATATATATATATATAATAAAAAGTTTAAAATATATATAGGCTTTGAATGGAACTGCAAAAGGGTGAAAGTTATTTTTTCTGAACAATTGACGAGCATATCACGGATGTGTTGGGAATCGCTGTGATACCACTGTTGAAAATCTTGGATAATTTTGTCTATGTGAAATAAATAATATTAATACAAAATAATTAATATTATATACAACCTAATCAATTATCGACGCAATAAAAAAAATATAAAAGCAAACAATCACAAAGAAAACAATCAATTTAACGTAGTTTGGCTTAAGTCTACATCCACGAGGCACTCCAATAACAATCCATTGTATTAAAATATAATAAGAACAATATCCCCTTAAATTTTTGCTTAAATCCTAAATAAACCTTCCAAACAATATAGAGAACGCAATCTCGATATAAATCAGAATACACAAAGACACTTGAAGTGAACTGCCCTTCGCTTTCTCTCTCTCTCTTCCCTTCTCTCTCCTCTCTCTTTTTCTCTCTCCACTGTTGCCGCTGTATGGGCCCTTAAATGGGCCTCAAGTCTCCAATTGGGCTGGACCAAATTAAGGCCGACAAACCCAACAGGATGGACTGTTCAATGAATCCAAACCAGTTTCCAACCTTCAAAAATTCCAAATTCCTCTTCTTTGTTTTATATTGTGTCATCGATTTGAAGACCCCATCACATCTTTCTTTAATCTTCCTCACGTAACAATAACCACAACAAAAGCTCCCATAAAAGGTTCACTTCATCTCTCTTTCATAACCACAACAAAAGCTCCCATAAAAGGTTCACTTCATCTCTCTTTCGTTCGTTCTTCATTAGATTTCATACAAAAAGATTATCTTTCGTGTTTTCCCGTGTTTGAGGTTTCTTGTTCTCTCTTTTTCTCTCTTACGGTTGAGAAAAATCCAACCTTTCCAGTTGAAGCAAACCATTTTTTTAATCCATACTTCGAAACTCCACCTGGTCTTCAAATTCTCTTCGCACCCCATTTGAATTCTCTGAAATTGTCATCTGGGTTTTCATTCTATTGAGGTACTGGTTCATTGGATCTTCAAGGGAAGCCTCTCTTGCTCTGTTTCACTGATTTTGGGTTTTGTTTTTCTTTCAGTTTTGAAGGGATGGGTGCATCAAAAGGTGGAGTTTTTGAACGAAAAGATAATTTCGTGATAGATATGGAGAGCTTATCATCAACAATTTCGGATAAAGATTTCATATCAAATCCGAACATCTCTGTAAATATTTTTTTTTCGAAGAAACCAAGTTTGTGATCTTTATTTGAGTTTCTTTGGTTTCTGATTTTGAAATTTTGATATCAGAAAACACTGTCTCGAAAATGGTCTCAGAGAATCGAAAAGAAGGCAGCGCCTGAGACAGATTTTCCATCTCTCAAAGGTCCGAATTTTAATATCGGAACTCTTTTAGCCCCTGTTTCCGTAATGACATAAATTATTCATTACATAATAAATAAATTATTTTTTATTTTATTATTATTTTAAAATATGTTATAAAAATATTTTATGACAATTTATAAAAAAAAAAGCGCGTCCTTGATTTATAAGAAGATTTGATGACAATTCCAAAAAAAATTAATTGTAAATATTAATTTATTCTTACATGTTAGATATAGATATACCCACATTTTTTTTTCAATTTTGATGTTTAGACTGTAATTGGATGTCTTTCATAAAATATTGCGTTTTAAATTTAATTTTTTAAAAATATTAATTTTATTAGTTTTTAATCATAATATTTTTTTAAAAAAAAGTTTGATTTCGCATTTGATAATTTTTAGTTTAAAATATCACATTCAAACGGTTTACTCTTAACATTTAAACCCAATAGCTCGCATATTCTAATGTACTGGAACTTAATGAAATTTGCTAGATGACGGAAATGCCCTTTTATTTACATGGGTAATTCCGGCAGGTGCATCCTACGTGGCAAATTCCCACGTAGGACTTTTGTGAGTCCACTAACGCTTTTTGTTCTTGTTCACAATATTATGAATAGGAGACGCGGTGATTGCGCGGAACACGGAGGTTAACGTGGTACAGCAGACTGAGATCGTATCAGGACCGTTCGTTTTAAATCAAGAGCCAAGAAAGCAAGGAAGGCGTTCGTCGTTCTATTGGGTGGGCCCCAGGCGGGTCCTCATGTTCTTCGCCACCCTGTAAGTAGAAAATGACTAGAATACCCTCCAATTATTTATGTTGTATAATTAGACATAGTTCACAGATGCTTCGCAAAATTAGAATAGAATCTACAAAAATAAATTAAGTTACCTTTGAATTTTGATTTTTTAAATAGATTTTCATGGAAGAAGAAAATATATATTTTAATTTTTTCAGATTCAATGGACTATCCCTTCCCTTAAAGGCGATAATACATTTATTTCGTTTTGTAATACTGTTTGTAGTAAAGAGACGGTGTTGTCCACTAGTGTTATGTATATGTGGCTCGTATTGTCTTAATGCACTATATATCCCATTGATATTGATATAGTGTATGAAAAAATTAATTTTTTTATTTTCATAAATATGTATGATTTATGTACGTATATATTTTATTTTTTATAATAATATATATTCTATTAAACAAGTATATATCTAAGAATCAAAACAATTGGAAGTTACAAATAAAGTTGCGCATGGGGTTGAATGTATCATTTTCCCTAAAGATATTTAGGGTTAATATGGATCCGTAATAAACTGTTATACAAACTTTTGTTTTCAATTGCACGCGCAGAGTAGTTTTTGAACCTGAGTTGATCCCTAAAAAGCAGTGTCCTTTACCAACATGTCATTAGTATTTAGAACTACTTAATTGAATATAATGGTTCATGCAAAAAAAAAATTCATATATTACAAGTAATCAAATCAATCATGAATCTCAGTAGGAAATGAAACTTTAATTGGTGTTGCATATAAACATTGGTTGTAAATTAATATGGCGTGCTGGATAGTTTAGAGTTTAGAGATAGCTAGGCACTGTTTGGATGACTGGATTTTGTGTGTGAGCAGGTCTAGCATGGGAACCCTAGTACTGCTGTATTTCACTCTGTCAATGGCAACCATGGGAGTTGGTGATGAGTCTTCAAGTTCAGCCTGATATATGTGTGCTTGTAAGCCTCTTTTGTTTCATAGATGTAACGAAAGAAAGTGAAATAAAAAAATTTTCTTCCAATTTTTGGTATGTTGTTATGTGTGGTTTAACTTAGGCATTTGGAAACCGGTTTGAAAAACATGCTTTTGTTAGAGAGAGAGACTTTTTGAATTGGTTTATCCAAAGTCTTAAAAGGAGAGCTTCCATCAATGGATGTGTGAAGCAGAAGCCTTGAAATAATGGGGTTTGGGCATTAATATTTAAAATATTATATTAATAACAAATGCTTTCCATTTGCGATGTGGATTCAAAGTAGGTAAGTGGATGAACTTTAAATAAAAAAAAAGGGGGGCTAGCCGAGACTTTTTTATATTATTTTTTTCAAAGAGAAGAATTATTACATGCATCATTTACATTTTTTTTGGGTTGGTAATAAATATATTTGATTCAACTAATTTTATTTATAATAGTTTATAAGAAATTAAAATAATGTGACTGGCCCAATGTGATTCAGCTATTATCTCAAGTTCCCAACATTTCATTATTGATTAATTTCAAAGAATTTATTCTATATTATTTTTAAAAAAAAAGGTAGATGTTCTAAGTATAATGTTTTTTAAGATATTTTTGTTAATTATAATTTATCTTCCATTAATACAAATTTATGTAATTTTATATCAAAATTGACAAATATTTAAAAATTTTGGCTCATCACGTCCTGCCCCGTTGGCCATCCACACATCAAATTAATCGAAGCCTCAAAATCTCACACGCACACACACACACACACAAGATAAAAATCAGCCAATTCTGATTTGGTTAGTCCTTATATTCCTCCTGTAATGCACCTTCTCCTAAGCTTTCTGATGTACATTTTGTAAGTCATCATAGAAGCAATGAAAATTATTTTACCAAGCCAAAAAAAAAAAGTCTACCTCTCATGATCTTATCAGCGACCATTAACAAAAATAATAACTATCGATGAGAATTCTTCTCCCTGTAGTCCTTTGGAATAGGAAGTCATGCAATGGCTTTCATAACATGAATGAAAATATATATATATATATTTGTTTCCTTTTTCCCCAAATTTCAATGAAGTTCTGTTGAATACAAGTCACAAATGGAAAGAAAAGAAAATGAATTAATGTTCAATGTTCGAATAAGATTAGAGAGGGAGAAGAGGTAAAAAATACAATAATTGGCTTGTTTCTATCAGCAAAACATCTATATACGTCATCTTGTCTATGCAACTGAACAGTATAGATTGTATACCGATAATCGAATGCATTAAAAAGATATAAAATGAAAGCGCGTTTCTCTTTATAAAAACAGTGTTGTGAGGTGCGAATAAGTGGTAGAGAATTGATGTCATAATTGGGGGTTTGAATAAGATGACATTAGAATTTTTCATTTTTTGATTTTTCATATTCAAAAAGCAATAAGAATAAGAGGTGTTAAGCTTTTTATCATCTTCACGTTGAGCTATTTTTTTACAGAACCTCCTCTATAGTATTGTCACCACAGTAGAGTTTAACTATATCCGTAGCTCAATAGTTGACAATAGAATTCACGTTCCTTAAATAATTAAACTCAATAGTTGACAATAAAATTCACGATCATCAAATAATCAAATAAGTAGGAAAAAGAAAATGAGCGACACACATATTTAACAGTCAAGTTTAATTCTACACAACATTTCTTGTATTGGTTTCTTGTTTTGGTGGGTAAATGTTGTTGTATACCAAACATAATAGAGCGTGTAATACTAGTCACAGGGATCCAAAAAACAGCTCACAGAACATGGTATCGGATTAGGCTGATACATTGATTTCATAAGCACATTTCTTTCCTGTTAAACCATATATAAAAAATAATGAAATATCAATAATTTTAGAAGAATACTTAAGAGTAAGCAAATTATAGGGTTGAATTCAGCATCTTATAGTGTGTTCCTGCCTCTGCAAGGTGGGCATAGTTCACTGGTAAGTAAGTCCTAGATTTTCAAATGTGGCATCATTTACTTCAACCATCCCAACCATGCATGCATCCTAAACATCTCTATATAAACCCCTCCAAATCAGTCCCTCCTCACACCAACCACTTCTCCTTCTCTTCCATTGTTACACAATTCCTCCCCCTCCCTTTTGCTTTCCAATGGCCAAGTTTCAGGCAATGTTTGTGATTGCGATTCTCATCGTGTTCGTGATGACCTCCACCACCCAAGCACAACCCCCCCCTCCTCCTCCAACGACCAACACTGCTGCTTCCCCTCCTCCTCCAACGACCAACACTCCTGCTCCCCCTCCTCCTCCAACGACCAACACTCTTGCTCCCCCTCCTCCTCCAACGACCAACACTGCTGCTTCCCCTCCTCCTCCAACGACCAACACTGCTGCTCCCCCTCCTCCTCCAACGACCAACACTGCTGCTTCCCCTCCTCCTCCAACGACCAACACTCCTGCTCCCCCTCCTCCTCCAACGACCAACACTCCTGCTCCCCCTCCCCCAGAATCAGGGCTCGTCTGCCGCACACGTTGTGAAGCAACAAAGCTGACCTGCATCTTGTCGTGCTCTCTTTTTAATCTGCAGTGCATCGACCGATGCTTTGCAGATTACTTCACCTGCCGCAGTACGTGCCCCCGTTGAATGAAAATTATCTCACTACAACAAGCATAAGTACTATCTATCTATCTATCTATCTATCTATCTATCGTATAGAGGTTTTATGGAGGTACTCAAACCATAGACCCTTATATTAGAATAAGATGACCACAGTTTGCCTAGCTTTGTTGTAATACTGTGCTAAAACCATAGTTTATATGGTTTTTCTATCTATCAATGCAATGATATATACTTCCATGAAACCATATGTTTCCATTGCTAATTAAACAACCATTCAGGTGTGATGTGTTATGAGTGTGCATGCATGATTATCACCCATGTATCTTCAATTTTTATTAGCTTGGTTTGATTGATCAGATTTTTGAGTAGATGGAGATAATTAAGTAAACATATGTCAGACAATCACTCTTCTCAAGGGACTGGTAACAAAGTAGCTTATTCGAACTAGAATTGATCAATATATCTAATGGACCTAGGAGGAGGGTGAATAAGTCTTCAAAAATCATTCACTTTTTAATTAATTGATTTTAAGATTGATTTGGTCTTAAACGTAAAATCAATTAATTATTTTAATTACCGACCTGATTATCCAAATCGATCAGAGTATGTGCATATGTATGTAAAATAAATCAATCAAGTATAAACAATCACAAGCAATTCACAGAACTATCCTGGTTCTATTTTCCCTTCTACTGCAAGTCCTTTAGCAGATCTTTCCTGGATTAATCACATGCTCAAATTAATGATGTGGTGGTGGATGGATTTTTTTAAGTTTAAATAAAGGAAAGTAAGGGGGTAGTTGATACGGACTTTGATGGATTTTTATGGACATTATTTAAATGATGGACTTTTGTAGATTTTTCAGACTTTCACAGACTTTTGCAGACTTTCACAGATTGACTCTCATGGACTTTCACAAACTTTCACAGACATTTGCAGACTTTCACAGACTGACTCTCATGAACTTTCTAAGACTTTCACAGCATTTACAGACTTTCACAGACTGACTCTCATGGACTTTCTAAGACTTTCACAGACATTTGCAGACTTTCACAAATCACCCTTATGAACTTTCACAGACTTTCACAGAATTTCACATATTGACTCTTTCCACATGTGGATTTCTATTAATAAACACAATAATGTTTTTGAATTTTTAAAATAACAAATAAAGAACTCAAATATTCAAATTCAACATGAATTATGCATACCCAACATAAAATGTAATTTAATATAGTAAATATCAATCTTCACATATCTGAAATGCATATTGCTAGAATGTCATGATAAAAAATGAAATATAAGCAATCAGAATATTTAGTCATATATGTATATATGCCTAAATATATCTTTTTATTTTTATATACGTCTGAACATTATAAAAAATATATATATGCATCTATATCGTACAATAATAAAAACATTTTCAAGGAAAATCAAATCAAACATTATACATATAATCAAATATATGATAAATCAAACATTATACATTTTCAAGGAAAATCAAATCAAACATTATTTATAATAGTTTATAAGAAATTAAAATAATGTGACTGACCCAATGTGATTCAGCTATTATCTCAAGTTCCCAACATTTCATTATTGATTAATTTCAAAGAATTTATTCTATATTATTTTTTAAAAAAAAGGTAGATGTTCTAAGTATAATGTTTTTTAAGATATTTTTGTTAATTATAATTTATCTTCCATTAATACAAATTTATGTAATTTTATATCAAAATTGACAAATATTTAAAAATTTTGGCTCATCACGTCCTGTCCCGTTGGCCATCCACACATCAAATTAAACGAAGCCTCAAAATCTCACACACACACACACACACAAGATAAAAATCTTATAGTTGACTCTATATAAATTTTGTTTGTACGTCTTATTTTATAAGCAATTAATTAAGATTAATATTAATAATATTCAATCACCCGATTAAAAGAGAGTGCTTGAAGGGACAAAAGGTTTAAAAAAAGGTAGATTGTTTATAACTAATTACAAAGAAAGTAACAAAATCCGGACTTAGAAAAGGAGTGTGGGGGTAGAAAGACAAAAGAAATTAAAAATCGGGGGAGCTAAATAAAGAAACGGAGGAATGGGATACAGTGGCATGAGACATGCAAACCATACAATTCATCCCCATTTCAAAATGAGTAAAACAAACTTACATAAAAAAGGTCTCCCCCCCCCCCCCCCCCCCCCCGAGAATCAAACACAATGCATATATGCCTGCAAATCGCATAGCCCCATTTTTTCATGTAGAAATGCCGGTCCTGAAATTTGCGCTCGTTGTGTGCAAGCCGAATTGCTCACACCATCACGTGCGCCTGAATGTTAGTCCTCTAGACTGATTTGGTTCATCCAAAGCCAGCAAAAGAATTGAATTTTGTAACCGGGTCTTAGGCGAATTTTTAAAATGGACCCCTAATATTTTTACAAAAAATCTAGATTCTTTGAATATCGCATATTATTTTATTTTAAGCTATAAATATTACAAAATAAATACACAATATCATACTATTATTTAATTTAAAACCTTAAAAATTATATGTGCAATAAATAAGAAATTAAATTTTAATCGAATGACAAAATTATAAAAATAAGAAAAATACCTTAGAAAATTTGAAAGAAACAATGAAAAAGAAACTGTTTTGAGAGGAATGAGGGAGAGAGATAAGTTGGGGAGAGAGAGTGTTTTAAAATTATAACATTTATTATCATTATGATTAGAGAGATTTGAGGGGGGGGGGGGGATGAATTTTAGACTTGATTTTAAGGATATTAATTAGAGTGAGAAAGTTTATTGATCAGACCAGCTAATTTAAAATCAGAAAAATGAGACAAACTTCACCATCCAAATTTCTAAATTCAATTGAACATATGATTCTAAATTCAATTGAACATATGATTCTAAATTGCCTTGGTGGCCTTGAAAGGAAACAACCCGCTGTCAATCTTCGGAATAGGGAATCTATCCTTAAGACAAATGCTGTTCAAGTCGGTGAAATCGAGGCAGACCCACCATTTTTTGTTCTTCTTTTAAGTATGAGCACTAACAAATCAGGAGCAGCCCCGAGCAAGCCCCACAAGACAGAGGCAATGTAGATCGCACATGATGCACACCACAGAAGCCTCTCCACAACATCTCCATCATTGTATTTGATTTTTTTTTTTTTTAGAGGTATTCAAGCTTGTATGGATGTATGTTAGCTTTCAAACATAAAGTTTTTTTTGTCTTCATAACACGTGAGTACGTGAGCCCATTCTATTAAGCACTGTTACACGCCACGTATAGATGAAATCATTCAACCCCAATAATACCATATGATATACTTTATCAAAACAATACAAAAAATATCCTCACTCAATGAGTTGGAATATATCTTTCTTTGTTTATAAAAATAAAAATACTCAAAATACCAGAAATATCAAAATCAATTATTTTTAAAAATTTTATCTAAAACAAATCCCTTTTTATAATTTAAAAAATAAAAAGACTTAACTATTTGTATGTATCTTTTTTTTATTATGCCCATAGCTATGGATCATTGGTCACGAGCTCCACAACTAAACAGCAATAGCAATAGTCCATTTTTTTATGTATCTAAAATATCATAAAATCAAAGAAACCCCCCCCCCCTCCCCTTAAGATAAAATCTATTAATCACAATAAAAATCTATACAAGCATATCAATCAAATATTTATCTTATCAACCACTGCACGAATTAGGACTGCAACTCGGACGGGTTGGGTTCAGATTGATCCCAACTCGAACCCAACTCGAATTTCAAACTATTCAACTTTAACCCGACCCAACCCGATTTTCAATCCGGATTGGACTGACCCGAACCCAACCCGTAATTAAATAAATCAACCCGACCCAATCTGATTTTCTAACATAATGTGACGCCCAACAGTCTGAGGCCCAACAGTCCCAAGAGGCACATGTATTGAGTCAGGGTGAGGGTTTGGTGTTTAATCTCACATCGCGGGAAGAGATAGTCTGTGCTTATATGTTAACACAGTTCTTACACACCAAGACGCGTTTTAAACCCGTGAGCCAATTTATGGGCAAAGCGGATAATTTCTTGCTGTTTAAGCCTGGGGCGTTACAATTGGTATTAGAGCATGTCCATTTTCGCGATGGTGGGTGGGCTCCACATGAGGACGTGTGGCCCATTAGGGTGGGTGATTGTGACGCCCGGCCCGTTGATGGGGAGGCCTAATAGTCCCAAAAGACCCATGGATTGGTTGAGGGTAGAGGTGTAAAACAGGTCGGGCCGACAGACAACCGGGCTAACGGGCCGGCCCGACCCGTTTCATGTGACCGTGCCGTGCCGGCACTGCACGGGCCGTAAGGGGTCGGCCCAGCACGGCCCTCCGTGCCAGCCCGGCGGGCCGCCATGCCGTGCCGTGCTAGCCCAGCGGGCCAAACGGGCCGGGCCGATTGACGGGCCAACGGGCCGGCCCATTTAAATGCCCATTTTTAAAAAAAATTTAAGGTTCAATATTTAATTTCATATTTAATTTACTAGTTCCTTTAAGTTAAAAAATAAAAAAAAATATACATAAATCATTCATGAAAATTGAAAACTAAAAGGAATTAAAAATACAAATATTTATTTTATTGAATATTGAATTTCTTGAGTGTACGAGCAATTGAACATTAATAAAATAAATGATAAAATGAATAAAAAAATACAAAATAGTACATTGATGAATAAAAATAAATTATACAATTCTTAAAAAATACATTGACAAATATAAAAAATTAATATAACATAAAAGGTGAGTAATAATTGCATCACTATAGTTTTTAATACATCCCAACTAGGTTGGCACCTATTAAAACTATCAATCACTAGTTGGACTAGCCGTTAGTGGAGGTGGGGCCCGCGGCACAAACCATGCCGCGGGCCTAGCGGGCCGTGCCGGAAACGGCACGCGGGCCGGGGGGGCAGGCACAGCCCGCGTCGCCACCCAAACGGGGCGGCCCGTCCCGTTTGGCACCTCTAGTTGAAGGTGAGGGTTTGGTGTTTAGTCACGTATCGCCTAATGGGAGGAGATAGTTTGTGCTTATATGTGAGCACATCTCTTACACACCAAGACGCGTTTTAAACCCGTGAGCCCATTTAAGGGCAAAGCGGACAATTTCTTGTTGTGTAAGCGAGGGCGTTACACATGATGTGCAAATTAAATAAATCAACCTGACCCAACCTGTAAGATTAGTTAGGTTTATCTAAAATTTGGACTGCCTAGATTAAAAACTACATAATGAACGGCCGTGATCTTTTTTTTTAATTATTAATTTACGCGTTTGGGTTTGGTCGGGTTGTGAGTGAGGCTAACCCGAACCCAACCCGATTTGTGAGTCAACCTGAATTGGCCAACCTGAACCCGAACCCAATTTGGTCAATTCAACCCATGTAAAAATAGGGTTCAACCCGACCCAAGTTGCAGCCCTAGCACGAATAAACAGATGATGGAAAGTGAGTGAAACCCTCCCAAATACCGCCAAAACCCAACAGTTCAACACAATAAAATAAATAAATGATTTGTTGATACGCTAATATATAAAGAAAATTCAGAATATAAATCAACACCTTAAATACAAATAGCTAAGTATCTGATTTATTCACTGAGATTGTTGAAAATTATGCATTGATAAACACAGTTACATTAGGGAAATACCCCCCCCCCCTCCTCCCACTCTCTCCACATAAAATAAAAACCCTTATTAATAATGAGTTTAATGCTTATATTATTGACATGCGCTCTAATTGACATGCAATCTTTTCCATAACGTTGATAATGATAAAATCATTCAACATTTTTAGAATATGAAACCTCGTCGATGCCAAATTGAAAGGTATGTATTGCTTATTAGATTTATGTTTTGACATTTTTTTTATGAATCATCAATATGTAATTTGACATATTTTTTAAAATATGATAATTATCTTTTAAAATTATTCAGTGATATGTTTTATGCGAATACCTTTATTTTATTTTATATATATTCATTTTTTAATCTATGCTATTGAATTTTTTAAAAAAATATAATGATAAAATTTTAGAAAATATTTACAGAAGTCGCATTAGGCCCCCTTATAAAAGTTCTGGCTCCGCCATTGTCTTATGATATCTACTATTTAAACATTGTTACACATATTTAATTATTTAACACCTCAATCAAAGAACATTAATAAATAATAGAATTTTATTTTATTTGTGCATGAAGTTTATTATTATTTTTTGTTTGTTTCAATACACCATAAGAGTTAAATTGTAAAAAAATGAAATTTTTCGTTATAAAATATCTTTCAAATATTTCTAAACTTTATAAAATCTTTTGGGGCACTTATATATGTTTAATATTATAGAAAAAGATATTTAAAATATAAGTTACAAAAAAATTGAAAAAGCTTTACAAAGTTAGGATTAATCCAAAAACAAAATCTTGTAAATTTAAGAATGATAATTTTGACAACAATAATGATTTTTAGGCCCCAATTGATAAACCCCATCTCAAGCCCCATGAGGTGGCAAGATTGAATTACCCACTTTACCCTTCCTATCTAAATGGAGAAGTTTTTTTCCATAACCGATTCCTTAAATCTCGAGGTGGTTATGATTTAGGATATTCTCTCTCTTTTTAAAGTAATTAATTCAATTGAATACCAAAAAAAATAAGATTTACATTTTTTTATTCAGATTGATATGTGAAAAAAATATCGAATTCAGTTTTGGTGGAGATTGGAGGAGAAGATTATAATTACTCTAGTAATTTTTTTTATTTGCGATCTGATTGTGGTGCAAACAATGACGATCCATTCAGGTTAAGCTTTTCAATCTGAATAAAACATATTATTCTGATTTTACATTCATCTTTGAATTATCAATACATTTTTGAGATCGAATTTAATTTAAATTCAGATACATTGCCACTGTATCTGAATTTGTAGCCTTGCATAATATTATTCAGTACGATTTTTGAGATCTGAATAAGTACGATTTGTATAATCGTTTTGTTGTTGTGTATGTGTATAAGTATGCATATTGAGTCATTCAGTATATTTTTAACCTTGCATGATCATTATTTAACTTATTCGGATTCAAGATACATTGTTATCTAATGTAAAGTTGCTAATTCAGATTCCAGATACATGTGTATCTTAATTATTTATCCACCCCAATTTGTTGTTTGTTATTTTTCTTTTGGTGGATTTGATTAATGTGTATCTGAATAATATTTATTTATTTTTTGACATCTATATTTAAAGACTTTTATTAATCATCTATACAATGTCTCATTAGTATATAAACCATAATTGTTTCATTTTTAAACTCATTCAGATTTCAGATACACTTGTATCTAATGTAAAGTTGTTATTTCAGATTTCAGATACACGTGTATCTGAATTATTTACCCAGCTCAATTTGTTGTTTGTTATTTTTCTTTTTAATGGATTTGATTAATGTGTATCTGAATAATATTTAATTGTTTTGTCATGTATATTTAAATATTTTTATTAATCATCTAAGCAATGCTTCATTAACAGATAGAATATAATTGTTTCATGTGAATATACTAATATGTATTCATTCGTAGCTGTATCTGAAAAAAATGGAGGTAGAGGTTGGAGGAGATGGAGGTCGGAGGAGTACTCGAAAGGTAGCCGATCCACCTCTCATATGATAGAGGGCGACGAGAGCAATCCAAAGGTAGTGATGTCGATCGCCGGAGATGAGAACGCCGGCCGGAATGAATTTTTGAAGTAGTGGATGCTTATGAGGGTAAAAAGAAATTTTTTCAAAGAAGGAGTGCTAGAGGCGGTTATTCAATCCCAATTAATGAGGGATTGTTTTTTATAATAAAAAATTCAAATATAAAGGAATGGTAGTATTGTCTCTGTACTTTTTACCTTTAAAAAAAGTCAAACAGGTAACCAATAAATTAATGACACCTATTGGGACTTATGAATAGGGCTCAAATTTTAAGGTCCATGTAGCAAGACCCTTTTGACAATGTTAACATTTTTTATAACATACTTAGAAAACTTAAAAACATGTAAAATCACTCTTAAATAAAAATCATTTCTTATATTGATATTATTTTTTAATTAGTTGATGGTGTGAAAAGTTGTAAATATGGGGAGAGAGTTTAAAAAATTATAAGAGACATTATCATTTGGGTCATTTTAGGCTATAAGATTGTTAAATGAGACTTTTTCAGTAAAAATTTTAAAAATATCCATTTTAGGTATTTTTATCTTTAGAAGACTTTCTTTTAGTATTTTTCCTTATAAAAATATGCAATTCGAGTGTTCGATTGATTGAATATGACATTTCCTTTTATATTTTTTTCACCCAGTTTAATTTATTATGGGACTTTTGAGGGAGCCGTAACATTCGTTTTGATGAGTTCAGATCCAGTCAGACATAGGTGTCATCAGTATCAAATTGCACAATTATGAATCAAACAACACAACCTATGAATCAAACTACACAGAAAGTGACACGTGTACCAACAATTGCTGTGCAATTTGATTCATAAGCTGTATAATTCGATCCATAGGCTGTATAATTCAGGATTGATGGTACCAGGTCTAGATCCATACTCCCTTATGACTTATGCGGTGAATATTAATTCTTTGTATTTATAAACATATGTAAAAATGTTATTAATGCCAAATTCAAATATTGGATCAACTAGAGTAATGGGGCGTTATTACATGCAGTTCACACGTATAGTCTAGTCTTGCAGACAGTTCATATATCTTCATAACCATCTAATGATAAAGTATATACCTCGTTAAAAAAAATTATTTTTTAAAAATAGATTTATTTAATTCACAATGGAACAACATACAATTTTCATCAACTCATATATATCTTATTAAATGATATTTATTATTTAAAAAAAATTAGTGCCAATGTCCGTGGGAAAGTCTAGGGGGTGCCCCTAACATTATTCATAGTTATAAAAACAATAATGATTCCTAGGCCCCAATTTTTTAGGCCCCATCACAGGCCCCATGATGTGGCAAGTGTACATTGTCTATTATACCATTTACTTGATAACTACCTTAACATGTATCCCTATGATTGTGGAGTATCATTTAATTCTGAAAATTCTGTATTTATTCACCATTAATGGATTCTTAAAATCTTGCAATAATATTTGAGAGGGACCGAAGAAACCATTGATGTTGAAACAATTGAAATTCTGTCTTGTATACGAAATGAGGAGGTTTTCCATTACGGAATTGATTTTGTTTATGAAGAATACATGGGAGCAAATCGGAAATTCTATTTTTGAGGAGAAGGCACGAAATCGTTTTTTTTTTTTTTTTCGATTTGGATCTCACATCAATGTCTCTCGGATCAGGTTTGACATTATTAGATTCGTAAAAAAATTGTGTTTTGCCTTTTGTTTTAAATATTTAAACACAATTTTTTTCATGTATTGAATGTAATTTATCACATTTTGATTTGTTTTTGTTTCAATATCTAAATGTAACACTCGATATCGTTACATTTTATATATGAGTAGTTTGTTTGATGTTACTGCTACATTGTTGACAATGTAATTTTTCAAATCTGTATTATTTTTGTTACATTCGTAAATATAACAGTCAACCGCATGCATGTATTGATTTATATTTGTTACATTTATGAATGTAACATTCATTCGTGTATTGCATTTGTTTCAATATAAATAGTAATTTATATTTGTTACATTTATTACTGTAACAGTCAAATACATATGTTTGTTAAATGTATCACACAATAAAAAAAGTGTTTGACATTTTCTATAAAATGTAACTGACTATTAAAAATATAATCTGTTTCTAAATTGTTTAAACATTGCATGGAATGTAAAATATTTAGATAGGAAAATGAAATTGTTTGTTATATTTATGTAAATGTAACAGTTCTGATGTAAATGTAACAAATCGTTGTGAGAGATGTAAATATTTAATAAAGGTATTTGATGTAACTAATTCATATAGTAACCATATGTGTTTTTTTATTTAAATTTGAATACAATAAATATCCAACTTTTTTAATGTAATTTAGGTTCAATTGTAATTTAGGTAAGGATTTTAAAATTCAAAATTTGAAATGGTTAAATGAATTTCAAGATTCACATGGAAAAGTAATAACCGAATAGAGAAAATGGAGGGATTTAGGTTAATGAGAGAGATTTTTAATAAAGGACATATTTGTATTTTGGGGCTTGTTAGTGGAGCTTATATTTTGGAGCCTGGGTATCACCACTCTTATAGAAATGATGTGCGATGGAGTGTTAACTAGAGTTGCTTGTGATTTTAATGAAAAACGAGATATTGAGGATATATTTCATATAAAAAAATTTAAAAAGATGACTAGTGTGAATAACTGCCCTTAAAATACAATGTGATCATACAATAATACACATGAAGTTGAATGATAAAATGTTATAAGGCTAGCAACGCTTATTGGTCAAATGTCAAATAATCTATTAGAAAATTATGTAGTTTAAATAAGAATGTTGAAATGGATGAAAAACAAAATAATAAAAGATAGATATAAGGAATGAATATATTTTTTATTTAAATGGATGTTGTTGTAACATAGTAGAAAACAAGAAGAAAAAAATCTTCTGAGATGCACGAGTTAGGAGTGATATTGCCAAACAAATGAAATTTAAATCTTGAAAAATGTTCACATTTTTTTAGAATATATACTGCGCATGGAGTATATAATGCACTACAAAAGGATTGATATTACAAAATCTAACTTTGGTATCAATTATTAAAAAGGATATATTAAATGCCCATTTAATTGAACATTATCCTTGATAGAGTTGAATGAATATTAAAAAAAAGTTTTATGCTGTAGATCTCGATTATTGGGATTAAACCTTTGTTTTTTTCAAAGTTGGTGGTATTTACAGAATTCAATGCGATAGATATTAAGAATATTTCACATTATCTCTTAAATATATTGATATTTATTTTTTCATTCTTACCCTTAATTTAAAAACAAAGTGCATAAAAAGTTAAGGGTAATACCGGAAATAAAAATGTTAGAAAGAAACAAAGTTGAAAGCTAAATCTCTTTATTTTATGGTTAATTAATATAATAGATAGATACAAAAATCTCTCATTTACTAATACAAAAAAATCCCCAAGATCTCAATTTGTAATAAGGTTTAAACTATAAAAAGAGCTAATTAAGCATTTAATATGATATCAGTTTCAGAAGATAATTTGAACTTGAGTGAAATTGGAAAGATCAAATGAACCAAAATAAATTCTCAGTGGAAGTTTAAGAGAACACTTTTTAATTTAAAATGAAATCTAACAAACACAAGATAATAGCAAAGAAGGAATGATCATACATATGCAAGGGTTGGATAAGTCCACCTCTAAAAAAAGAGTATATCAGTGTATCTTTTGTTAGCTTAGTAGAGTCTTCCCTGTCATATTAGAACTCATTGATGCATTTCTGTTATTTTCCTATTGCTGGATATTCATCACATATCTAGGGCCTTCTTGTCCTTTAATTGATTGGACCAAGTCACTGTTTTTATTCCTTGTAAAACGTGAACTGCCATGCACCTACTATATATATCATGCTTGGGTAATAAACAAAAAGAGATAGCAAGTATACTTGTGTGTGTGTGTGTGTACCAGTGTCTGTGTTTTACCTTCCACTCTTACTCTCAAACCCATTTCATCTTCAAATAAATAAAATGGGTTTTTCATTTTTAGTCCAAAATCTTGAGGGGTGAATATAGTTGTTAGTCTCTCATTTAGTAGAGACTAATCAAATGGGATATTTACTCATATTCACCTTATTTTCGTGGCCAACTTGGACGTGAATTCAACTTCGGTTCGTAATCGATGCTTCCGTCACGGTATGTGTTTCTACTGTCTATTCCCAACATCTAGAAGGGGTGGTTAGTCCTTATATTCCTTAAGGGGTGGTTAGTCCTTATATTCCTCCTGTAATGCACCTTCTCCTAAGCTTTCTGATGTACATTTTGTAAGTCATCATAGAAGCAATGAAAATTATTTTACCAAGCCAAAAAAAAAAAGTCCACCTCTCATGATCTTATCAGTGACCATTAACAAAAATAATAACTATCGATGAGAATTCTTCTCCCTATAGTCCTTTGGAATAGGAAGTCATGCAATGGCTTTCATAACATGAATGAAAAAATATATATATATATTTGTTTCCTTTTTCCCCAAATTTCAATGAAGTTCTGTTGAATACAAGTCACAAATGGAAAGAAAAGAAAATGAATTAATGTTCAATGTTCGAATAAGATTAGAGAGGGAGAAGAGGTAAAAAATACAATAATTGGCTGGTTTCTATCAGCAAAACATCTATATATATCATCTTGTCTATGCAACTGAACAGTATAGATTGTATACCGATAATCGAATGCATTAAAAAGATATAAAATGAAAGCGCGTTTCTCTTTATAAAAACAGTGTTGTGAGGTGCGAATAAGTGGTAGAGAATTGATGTCATAATTGGGGTTTGAATAAGATGACATTAGAATTTTTCATTTTTTGATTTTTCATATTCAAAAAGCAATAAGAATAAGAGGTGTTAAGCTTTTTATCATCTTCACGTTGAGCTATTTTTTTACAGAACCTCCCCTATAGTATTGTCACCACAGTAGAGTTTAACTATATCCGTAGCTCAATAGTTGACAATAGAATTCACGTTCCTTAAATAATTAAACTCAATAGTTGACAATAAAATTCACGATCATCAAATAATCAAATAAGTAGGAAAAAGAAAATGAGCGACACACATATTTAACGGTCAAGTTTAATTCTACACAACATTTCTTGTATTGGTTTCCTGTTTTGGTGGGTAAATGTTGTTGTATACCAAACATAATAGCACGTGTAATACTAGTCACAGGGATCCAAAAAACAGCTCACAGAACATGGTATCGGATTAGGCTGATACATTGATTTCATAAGCACATTTCTTTCCTGTTAAACCATATATAAAAAATAATGAAATATCAATAATTTTAGAAGAATACTTAAGAGTAAGCAAATTATAGGGTTGAATTCAGCATCTTATAGTGTGTTCCTGCCTCTGCAAGGTGGGCATAGTTCACTGGTAATTAAGTCCTAGATTTTCAAATGTAGCATCATTTACTTCAACCATCCCAACCATGCATGCATCCTAAACATCTCTATATAAACCCCTCCAAATCAGTCCCTCCTCACACCAACCACTTCTCCTTCTCTTCCATTGTTACACAATTCCTCCCCCTCCCTTTTGCTTTCCAATGGCCAAGTTTCAGGCAATGTTTGTGATTGCGATTCTCATCGTGTTCGTGATGACCTCCACCACCCAAGCACAACCCAGCCCCCCCCCTCCTCCTCCAACGACCAACACTCCTGCTCCCCCTCCTCCTCCAACGACCAACACTGCTGCTCCCCCTCCCCCAGAATCAGGGCTCGTCTGCCGCACACGTTGTGCTGCAACAAATCTGCAGTGCCTCTTTTCATGCTCTCTTTTTAATCTGCAGTGCATCGACCGATGCTTTGCAGATTACTTCAACTGCCGCAGTACGTGCCCCCGTTGAATGAAAATTTTCTCACTACAACAAGCATAAGTACTATCTATCTATCTATCTATCTATCTATCTATCTATCTATCGTATAGAGGTTTTATGGAGGTACTCAAACCATAGACCCTTATATTAGAATAAGATGACCACAGTTTGCCTAGCTTTGTTGTAATACTGTGCTAAAACCATAGTTTATATGGTTTTTCTATCTATCAATGCAATGATATATACTTCCATGAAACCATATGTTTCCATTGCTAATTAAACAACCATTCAGGTGTGCTGTGTTATGAGAGTGCATGACGATTATCACCAATGTATCATCGATTTTTATTAGCTTGTTTTGATTGATCAGATTTTTAGTAGATGGAGATAATTAAGTAAACATATGTCAGACAATCACTCTTCTCAAGGGACTGGTAACAAAGTAGCTTATTCGAACTAGAATTGATCGATACATCTAATGGACCTAGGAGGAGGGTGAATAAGTCTTCAAAAATCATTCACTTTTTAATTAATTGATTTTAAGATTGATTTGGTCTTAAACGTAATATCAATTAATTATTTTAATTACCGACCTGATTATCCAAATCGATCAGAGTATGTGCATATGTATGTAAAATAAATCAATCAAGTATAAACAATCACAAGCAATTCACAGAACTATCCTGGTTCTATTTTCCCTTCTACTGCAAGTCCTTTAGCAGATCTTTCCTGGATTAATCACATGCTCAAATTAATGATATGGTGGTGGATGGATTTTTTTAAGTTTAAATAAAGGAAAGTAAGGGGGGGTAGTTGATACGGACTTTGATGGATTTTTGTGGACATTATTTAAGTGATGGACTTTTGTAGATTTTTCAGACTTTCACAGACTTTTGCAGACTTTCACAGATTGACTCTCATGGACTTTCACAAACTTTCATAGACATTTGCAGACTTTCACAGACTGACTCTCATGAACTTTCTAAGACTTTCACAGACTGACTCTCATGGACTTTCTAAAACTTTCACAGACATTTGCAGACTTTCACAAATCACCCTTATGAACTTTCACGGACTTTCACAGAATTTCACATATTGACTCTTTTCACATGTGGATTTCTATTAATAAACACAATAATGTTTTTGAATTTTTAAAATAACAAATAAAGAACTCAAATATTCAAATTCAACATGAATTATGCATACCCAACATAAAATGTAATTTAATATAGTAAATATCAATCTTCACATATCTGAAATGCATATTGCTATAATGTCATGATAAAAAATGAAATAAAAGCAATCAGAATATTTAGTCATATATGTATATATGCCTAAATATATCTTTTTATTTTTATATATGTCTGAACATTATAAAATATATATATATATGCATCTATATCGTACAATAATAAAAACATTTTCAAGGAAAATCAAATCAAACATTATACATATAATCAAATATATGATAAATCTATATTTTAGAAAATAATTGTAGATGATCTAAGCATATATTATATAATATAATCTATCATTCTCATATATTCATCAAACATATGAGGTGATAGAAATATTTCATACATATGGACATTCATAAAAAAAAGATGATAAATAAAGATAAAAAATGTGAATAAAAATATGAAAGGCATGAGATAAAAATTATAACGGAGATTTGTTAAAAGAAAAAAAGAAGAAATATTCACAATACTGGAATAAAAGTCCATGAGAATCCCACCCACTTGGGTGGGATTTTGAAATGACTTTTTCCTTTATATTTCTCTCTAAAGTCCACAAGAATCCATCACTTATTAAAGTCTTCACAAATCCTGTTTAAATTGAATAACACATGACAAAATGTCTACTATAAGGAGTCTCAATCGAATAACGCTGGACTTTTTGTCCACGAAATAATGTCTCAATCGAGTAACGCTAGACTTTTTGTCCATGAAATAATGTCTCAATCGAATAACGCTGGACTTTTTGTCTACGAAATAATATCTTAATTGAATAACGCTGGACTTTCTGTCTACGAGCCAATGTCCTGATTGAAAAACACAAGATTTACAAATCCATGGACATGGACATTTTGTCCATGAAAATCCTAATTGACTACCCCCCTATAATAATAGGCCTGTCAACGGGTCAAGTCCGGGTCGGGGTGGACCCGACCCTTTTGATTGTCGGATCCTTCGGATCGGGTCCATATCAGGTGTCTGGTCGGGTCAGGTCGAGTCGACTCATTAACAAGTTCAGGCCAGACAAAGAGAACTTTAGAAACTTTTCAAGGGCCTTCAATAACTTCATTTTTTTTTCTCTTTTTAATAGAGTCTAATCTATTATAAATAGTTCTTCACTATTTTTATTTTTAAATGTTTTATGAGGGTACGTTTGGAATACGGTTTGGATTATTATGCTTTTACGTGAAATCAAAATATTATAAAAATATTTCAAATGTTTAAAATTTTAAATGATTATTCAATATTTAGTTATAAATGTTTGATTGAATCATGAGTGTTAGGTTGGATCATAAATACAAAAAATTACATAATATTTGGGTTGGGTCAATCGGGTCCAACAGGTCCATATGATTGGGTCGGGGTGGACCCTGTCAGGTATTAACGCCTTTTATCGGGTCGGGTCCAGATCGACCCGTGACCCGTTGACAGGCCTACCTAATAATAGTTAAATCCGAATATTAAACTTAAAATTTAATACAATTTTAAAACGGCAAGGATAAGGATAATTAATGGCCTACATCAAATTAATTATTTGAAATCTGTAATGGCCAAAAAAGAAATGACAATATATTATTGTCTCCTGTAATGACCAAAATAGAAGGAACAAGAAAAAAATAGTCATTATTCTGAAATCATATATTTAAAAAATACAATGGCCAAAAACAGAAGGAATGGTAGTGATCATTTTAAATTTGAAATTTGACATCTTTAAGATCAAGAATAACAAAGAACAAAATCTTAAAATTTGGATTAAAAAAAAATTTGTGTGTGTAACGAACAAGTGGTTGTTGTTGCATAACTCGCAAAAGACCGATTTTTTTTACTGAAGCCAATCCAGAGTTCTAACTCTGCCATGGCAAGTAAGACTCAGGTTATGATAAGGTCAGTATTTGCTCAAACTAAAATGACTTTGGTGTATCAGGTTAGATTGCCAGACATTTGGTTGGTGATGTAATATATTGTTAAAATATACAATGAGATTTTTTTTCCCCGGATAATTGACAGGTTTAATTAGAGCTAAATATCGGTTCTATGGAGAGTGTCACAATTTATACAGTGGAAAGATTGAGACAGATGGTTCACAAGTCTTTCAACATGATACAACGCTTGTCACCATGCAATTCAAATAACCTTGTAACGAATTCACTCAAGTATTCTCCCAGTATAATAACTTCACAGCATTGATTTATACTCCCTGCATTATTTAACCAATCAGACATATACAGAGGGAGTTCATAGTTACATATCAACATTATGCCAAGTCAAGAGATACTTCCGATCTGATCGATCTCCAATGGAATATTGGCTTTTGCCAGCCTCGCGTGTTTAACACATGAGACTATGATAGTTTTTTTTATATATATAGTTACTGTAACAAGTCAAATCTTCTATTAAAAACTGAACAGATCCCATATCCCACACTAGCCTGTTCTATAATCTATAGGCCACTGGAACCTCTATTTAATATTTCATCATTAAAATTCTTAGTTTTCTTAGTGTTCTGAGTTCGACTGAGGAAAACAGATTATGGAGAGAAGCTCTGTTTTTTATATGGAAAGTTTGTCACCTATGGCTGATAAAAAATACAATTACAATTGCAGGTCCAGTGTATTCTGCAAGTTGCATGGTACTAAGGAGGATTTTTTTTTTTTTTTTTTACTGACTTTATCCAGTCCAAGGGATGCTAAATCATGTGTTCTTGTCATAAAGAAAGCCAATTTTCAGAGAGGATCTCAACAAGTTGAGAGAATCCTGTTAAAGAAGTCACTCTTCATTCTAATGTTTGCAACCATCATTTTCATTTCAGTTTTCTAGTTTTGAGTGACCTCATTCAGCAAAGATTTTCACTCCATCTGTTTTCAATCACTTCTGCTAGTTATGCTAATGATTCTTTTTAACATAGATTTACAAATGCACTATGCAGCATCACATGGAGGTTGCACTGACAAGAAAATAAGAAAAAAAACATACAATCAAATTCTCAATTGTGCAGACCATTATGTACTCAATATATTTGCTTGTATATATGGATAAAGAGCATCATATAAAAATATCATTCTTCCTGTGTAAATTTGCAGAGAATTATCATTGTATAAAGGAAAATACCTTATGCAAGGCTCACAAAAAATCTAGTACCGCCTCGAGATACGCGGCATCGAGCATTTCTGCTTCCTATCATGGTGAATCCTCAACACCACCGCCGCTGTCTCTTCAATGGCCTTTCCTGTGACCTCTGCAATCATAACAATGACAAAAACCAAACACCCATCATAAACTTGAAAGAACAATGGTCGCAAATATGTTTGGTGTTGGTATTTTGGTCTTAGAGGACATATAATCACTTACTCAACTTTTCATCGACAGTTAAATTTGTTTGTCATAGAAGTTGCCAACACTCAAACATAAATTAGGGAACAACACAAACCACAAATGCAATCAGCTTATACAATCTCCACTTACCGATCACAGGCCAAACAGGATTCAATGCAAAAATCCTACTCGCGAAAGCCAACTCCTCTCTCACATGATCCTTCTCAGAATAATTGCTCCTCTGCTCACCATGAAAACCTAAAGTTTTCGCTCTTGCTTTCCTGATCGCCTGTAATACCACCGGATTAATCGTCAACGCGAATATCTTCTCTTGCTCTATCTGGAAGAGCGTCTTCGGCAGTTCCACACCCATCACAATCGGCACATTTGCGACCTTGTATCCCTTCTGTGCGAAATAGATCGATAGAGGTGTCTTTCCCGTGCGGGAGACGCCCACAAGGACTACATCAGCCTTATTGAGGTTCTGTGGCGATGCACCATCATCTTGTTTAATGGTGAATTCAATGGCCTCGATTCGCTTGAAGTACTCCTTGGTGAGGAAGACTTTGCGGCCAGGGGCACCACGGGGAATACCTGATGGAGAAACACCAAGATGGGTGGCAATGGCCTCTGTTATTGGACCTAATATGTCAGTGGAGGGGACCCCCCAAAGGTGACATGCTTGTTTTGCGGCTTCGGCCATGGATGGATCGGCAAGGGTGTAGAGGAGAAGGCCGCCTTCTTTCGCTGCTTGCTTTATGATCTCTATTAGACGTTCCACATCATCAATCTATACTAAAAACAATGGAAAGAGAAATTCATCAAAGAAGCATTCTGGATTTGGCTATACATCTAGATCATACTTGAGAAATTATATTGCAGTCTGAATTCACCAGAGTTTAATAAAGTGGTAAACACCCTAAATGAGCACTATAAACACTATGCCTATCCCTTGTTCATGGGATGAGATCCAGTGAGTATCAGATCCTATCAGGTCCCATTAGTCTCCAATTGGTAACCGATATGTGACACCTCACCTGTTAGAACCTCACATGTCTAGCATGGTAGAATGTGAGATCTGTGTCCTGTTTGCCCTTCATTAGGGACTGATGAGATCAAATGAAATCTAGTCATTAATCATTATTGGATTCCATCTCCATGTATATTTTTTGCCTTTCCGAAGAGGGGATCTAGGCCATGAGGCTTGGTTAGTTTCCACTAAAAGTTATTTAGCAAGTGAGATTCATATCACTAGTGTGAGAAATATGTAGAAACCGTATGTCAGGTTCGAAGGTGGAGACAAAATTAATGTTAATTTTTTAAAATTTTGAAGAACATGACAAATCATCCAAATCAAACATGTACACAAATCTTAAAAATACTAAACACAATTCAAAGGCGTTTGTTTCTACAAACAACAGGGTTACTTTTTTTAAATCACGAAGAACGTGACAAATCATCCAAACTAAACAAATACTCAACATTCTAATGCCCTATTTGCGATGAAGAATTAAGATGATACATGTTGAAATAGTGGTGAATAAGCTCAAAAACATGTTTGGATGAAATAAATAGACAGGTATAGCTATGCCAAAATATATGGAAATAAACAGGTATAATATTTCAGGTTCTCACTGGAATTCTGTTACTCCACTCAATCTATTTCACTAATATAAAGAGGATTCACGTGTCAAATCAAATGTCATCACCTTTTATAATCAAAGAGTCTTCGTGTCAAATCTTTTTTTTTTCATAATTTATCATTATTTATCCACAATTTATCAATGTTAACCGTTTTGAATAACTAAATAAACATAATTCCATGACCTATGTGCCCTATGATTTACAAGAGGTGATAACAATGTTGGCCCTCTAGTACCAGTGAAATAGATCGGTGAAATAACACAATTCCATAGGGGATCTGGAATATAAATACCAACTTATTGTCTTATTCTCACCTATTCTGGCATAGCTATACCTATCTATTCCTTCCAAACAAACAGCTTTTTTAGCTTATTCCCCCTATTCTCTCCTACTTTCCCATTCCTTTACCCAAACCCCCCAAAATGTCTTATACCTTATTTAAACTAATATAGTTATCTACATTCTATTCCGAAATACCTTTTGTTGCGCACAGTTCAACATCCAATAAACAGAAAGTCGTCTGCACAAACAATAACCCCCCGTATGGGGTGTGACATTGGGTTATTCGCTCCTGATAGCTATATTAGGATAGATAACAATTCAGACTGAATAAGCAATTTTTTATTTGGTTGCATTTTCTGTTATTCTCATTGGAAAACGTAAAAATGATTTTTTGGTTGTTTGATTCATCTTGGATAAAGTGATGATAAATAGTTGATAAGGGATGAATAAGAGTTTGACTTTTTAAATGACAACTATACCCTTAGGAATAGTGTGAGAAATGTATAATTGATTTGATAGATGTGAAACTGTTAGGTGAGATAAATTTTTTAAAATATCAGAGAAGGATATTTTTATCCATTAACATAGATAAAGTCTGATAAGCAATTCCAATATTTCCTTAAAATAGTAGCTTATCCAGACATAACTATCGGGGTTTATTCTATCAAAACAAACAATTTTTTTTTACTATTCTCCTGTATTCTTTTTTATTCCGGGATTATTTCTCACGCCATACGGGGGGTTAAGAGTTTAGTTTTTTAAAATTCCAAAGAACGCAAAATAAATATCATCCAAACAAGCCAAACAATCGAAACCCGAAGAACATACCCCGGAGAAGAGGTGCGTGTTGACGGCGCACCTGCGATCGACCAAACAGTGGTCGAACTGACCCAACGCGGCGTTCACCGAGTTCTCCGCCGTCCATCCCGTCCCGTCCGACACCATGTATATCACCTTCCCTTCCTCCTCGTCCTCTCCACCGTCCACCCCCAATTGAACGGCCTGGATCTCATCCGGAGGTCCATCCAAGACGGTTGTGGTTGTGGAGGAGGAGGAGTCCTTGCGGTGGACGGGACGGTCGAGGCGCCGGCCCGACCGCAAGGCTCGGGCCCGGGACCAGCGGCTGAGCTGGGGACTCGGGGGCCGGCGGGCCGGAGGCGGGTCCGGTTCGGGCTGGGAGGATGGGCTGGGGATTTCGGGGATTGAGAGGGGTTTTTTGAGGATCGGACGCTTTCGAGGGGGAGGGATTGGGGGGGTGAGTGGGGTTTTGGAGATTGTGAATCCCGAAATCATTTTTTTTTTTTTTTTTTGGGGGGGGGGGTTGTTTATTTGAGTCTCTTGGGAGTTGGTTTTGGGAGTGTTGTTAGGCTTTTTTGAAGACTGACTTATTATGTGCCGTTGGATGAGTTTTTAGTGGGTGTGATTTTGTTTGAGAGTTTTCAGTGGATAAAAGAAGTGAATGAAAAAAAAAAAAAAAAAAAAAAGTTTATCTAGTTTCCACGCCTTATAAAACTTATTTAATGTTATAAAATAAAAGTGACGACGAAAGAGAATTACACGAGGGCACAATAGATAAAAATATAAAGTTCTTTAAGAATTTTTCTATTATTATATTTTTTTACTTATTTATTTTTCTTACTCTCTCTTTCACTTAATCCATGAATTACATGCTTGGTAAGTCCTCCTTATATAAAGTTAAAATCATAAATTAAAGGGTACATAGGGGAACCAAAAGGTGCATAGGGAAGATATACCACTAATATTGATGGGCACATATACATATGGGTCAACAATGGTGTGGTCATCCACTATTGCATGTACCAAGTCATGCATTATTTACAACACTCCCCCTTGGATGACCATGACATGAAGAATATGCCTCATTAAAACCTTGTCAGAAAACCCAGTAGGAAAAACACGGCGAAGGAAAAAGAGTACAATATTCTTGTGTATGTTTCTGTACTGCCTCATTAAAGCCTTGCCAGAAAAACCCAGTGGGAAAAAGTCTGGTCGAAGGAAAAAGAGTACAGTACACAGATATTTTGAATTACTTTCCTTGTTCAACAAGAAGTCTCCCTCTATTTAACATGAAGACTCCCCCTGTTCAGCATGAAGATCCTTGAGTCGACGCATACCAATATTTTGCACCAGCTTCTTGAACGTCACAATTGGTAATGCTTTGGTGAATAGATCTGTCAAATTATCACTTGAACGAATTTGATGAACATCAATATCGCTGTTCTTCTGGAGCTTATGTGTGAAAAAGAATTTTGGCGAGATGTGCTTGGTTCTGTCACCTTTGATGAAGCCCCCTTTAAGTTGTGCAATACATGCAGCATTGTCTTCATGTAAAACGGTTGGGCTATCATTGATCGAAGATAATCCACTTGTTTCCCGAATATGTTGGATCATAGATCTCAACCAAATGCATTCCCGGCTAGCTTCATGAATTGCGAGTATCTCCGAGTGATTTGAAGAAGTAGCAGTTAATGTCTGCTTCACAGACCTCCATGAAATTGCTGCATTGTTACAAATAAACACATATCCTGTTTGCGATCTAGCCTTGTGTGGATCAGAAAGATAGCCAGCATCTGCATATCCAACTAGTGATTTTGATCCTTTCGAGTAAAATAAGCCCATATCAGATGTTCCACGGAGATAACGTAATATGTGTTTTACCCCATTCCAATGTCTTCGAGTTGGTGCAGAACTGTATCTTGCCAATAAATTTACAGAAAATGCTATATCGGGGCGTGTGCAATTAGCAAGGTACATAAGAGCTCCAATTGCACTAAGATATGGTACTTCTGGACCAAGAACTTCTTCTTTATCGTCTTTAGGACGAAAATGATCTTTCTTTACATCAAGTGATCGAACAACCATCGGGGAACTTAATGGATGAGCTTTATCCATATAAAAGCGCTTCAGGACTTTTTCTGTATATGCTGATTGATGGATAAAAATTCCATTTGATAAATGTTCAATTTGTAATCCGAGACAAAATTTTGTTTTTCCCAGATCTTTCATCTCAAATTCTTTCTTTAAATATAAAGAAGTTTTGGTAAGCTCTTCTGGAGTCCCTATCAGGTTCAGATCATCAACATATACTGCAATAATAGCAAATCCGAATTCTGATTTCTTGATGAAAATGCAAGGGCAAATTGGATTGGTCTCATACCCTTCTTTCAATAAATATTCACTTAGGCGATTGTACCACATGCGCCCAGATTGCTTTAACCCATATAAAGATCTTTGTAATTTAATAGAATACATGCTTCGGGATGAGTTATTTGCTTCAGGCATTTTAAATCCTTCAGGGATCTTCATGTATATATCATTATCAAGTGTTCCATATAAATATGCAGTAACCACATCCATTAGACGCATATCCAGTCCTTCTGAGACTGTCAAAGTAATTAAAAATCGAAATGTGATTGCGTCCATTACAGGAGAATACGTCTCTTCATAGTCAATACCAGGTCTCTGCGAGAAACCTTGTGCGACAAGACGTGCTTTATATCTCACAATTTCATTTTTGTCATTCCGCTTTCTTACAAATACCCATTTGTATCCTACAGGCTTTACATCTTCAGGTGTATGGACTACTGGTCCAAATACTTCACGTTTCGCTAGCGAGTTTAATTCTGCCTGTATTGCTTCTTTCCAATTTGGCCAATCATTTCTACGTCGACATTCATCGACGCTTTGCGGTTCAGGATCCTCATTATATTTTATAATATCAAGAGCAACAGCATATGAAAATACATTGTTGACAATGATTTTGTTTCTATCCCATCTCTCTTCTTCATGATTTAATGAGATCTCATTGTTTATATGTGCCTCCTCAAGGGCTACCTGTTCTAGGGTTAGTTCATTAGAAAGATTGAGATTGATCAATTATTTCTGTTACTTGTTTTGAGGTCTCTCGAGGAGCACCAATTTCATTTACCTTTTCTTGTGCCTTTCTCTTTCTGGGAATATTGTCTTTTGCACCAATTGGTCTACCACACTTCTGGCATGTCTTAGATTCATTTGCTGCAACATTAATAGATTGTCCTATAGGGACATAAATCCTTGCTGGAATATTTGCAGCTAGTATGTGTGATTTTACTACCCTTTTTTTATCAGTGAATGCATCTGGCAATTGATTTGCAATATTTTGCAAATAGATTATCCTCTGAACTTCTAGTTCACATTGACTTGTACGAGGATCAAGATGAGACAAAGTTGAATTATTCCAAGTGATTTCATGCCGTACTTCTGGCAGCGGCTTTCCTCCCCCTAATGATGGGAAAACTAACTCATCAAAATGACAATCAGCAAAACGTGCCTTAAAAACATCGCCTGTTAATGGTGCAAGATATCTAATAATAGATGGAGAATCAAAACCAACATAAATTCTAAAACGACGTTGGGGACCCAATTTAGTACGTTGAGGAGGTGCAATAGGAACATATACTGCACAACCAAAAACCCTTAAATGAGAAACATTTGGTTGTTGACCAAGGACAAGTTGTATAGGTGTAAACTTATGATAAGCAGTAGGTCGGATACGTACTAAGGCTGCTGCATGTAATATAGAATGTCCCCAAGCAGAAATAGGTAGTTTTGATTTCATAAGAAGGGGTCTAGCAATTAACTGAAGTCGTTTGATAAAAGACTCAGCTAAACCATTTTGAGTATGAGTGTGTGCAACAGGATGTTCAACTTCAATTCCTATTGACATGCAATATTCATTAAAAGATTGAGATGAAAATTCAGCAGCATTATCCAAACGAATTTTCTTGATTGGATAATCTGGAAAATGTGCCCTCAAACGAATTATTTGTGCAAGAAGCCTAGAAAATGCAACATTACGTGAAGAAAGAAGTGATACATGTGACCATCGTGTTGAAGCATCAATCAACACCATAAAATAGCGGAATGGTCCACATGATGGGTGAATTGGCCCACATATATCTCCTTGAATTCGTTCTAAGAATGCAGGAGATTCAGTTATAATCTTTGAGGGGGATGGTTTAACAACCAATTTTCCTTGTGAGCAAGCAGTGCATGGATAATCACTTGGTAAAAGAATCTTCTGGTTCTTTAATGGATGCCCATGTGAATTTTCAATAATTCGACGCATCATAATTGATCCAGGATGACCAAGACGATCATGCCAAAGCATAAAAATCTTTGGGTTAGAGAACTTCTGGTTCATCACTGCATTTGATTCAATTGTTCCAATAGTTGTGTAATACAACCCAGAAGAGAGAGCAACAAGTTTCTCTAGTATTTGCTTCTGGCCTGAAACTGAAGAAGTAATGTAGAGATATTCTACATTATACGCATTTGTTGTTTCAATATGATATCCATTGCGGCGGATATCTTTGAAACTAAGCAAATTTCTTCTGGATTTGCTTGAGTATAAAGCATCGTCAATATGCAATTTTGTTCCACTTGATAATATAATATTAGCTCTTCCAGAGCCTTCAATTAATTTTGCAGTTCCTGATATTGTGTTAACATTAGCATTTCCTAATGTTAAATCTGAAAAATATTTTTTATCACGCAGGATTGTATGCGTTGTTGCACTATCTGCTAGACATATGTCTTCATCACTCATCTTGGAATCGATCAATACATTATTAAAATCCATGCCTATGCAAACAAATTAAATTTAGTCACTTATATATATATCAAATAAAACAAGAAAAACATTTTTTTTTTAATAGATGCAAGCAAAATTACAATAAGATATATTAATTGGTATGGACATACCCATCACCAATTTCATTAGGGTCTACAATAAAATCAGAGACATCAAGATGAGTAAAATCTGATGGATCAGAAACATCAAGATAATTAAGACCCATAGGATTGTAATGATCAGCAAAATTTGTTTCTATCTGTTTTCCTTTTTCCTTGATGGAGGCTTGATAAAGATCAACAAGATGTTTGGGCGTACGACATGTACGCGACCAATGCCCTTTCATACCACATCTATAGCAAGAATCTTCATATTTCTTTGATGGTTCATTCGATGAACTCTTCCCCTTTTCTTGTTTTGCTTCAGCATTGTTCCACTTCTGGTGGTGTGGTATATCTTTCTTGGAATGATTATAACCATTACGGTACCATGATTTATTTTTACTATGACCACGTCCACGTCCACGACCTCGTCCACGACCACGACCTCGACCGCGATCATGGAATGAAGTTGTATTCACTTCAGAGAATGAAATTCCATTCGCTTCTGGGAATGGTGTAGAGCCAGTTGGTCGTAATTGGTGATTCTTCATCAAAAGCTCATTATTTTGTTCAGCCACAAGAAGACATGATATCAATTAAGAATATTTTTTAAATTTACGCTCTCGATATTGCTGCTGTAGGAGCACGTTAGATGCATGGAATGTGGAATAAGTTTTTTCTAGCATGTCTTCTTCAGTAATATTTTCACCACATAATTTCAATTGAGAGCTAATCTTGAACAGTGCTGAATTATATTCGCTCACCGATTTAAAATCTTGCAACCTCAGGTGCATCCAATTGTAGCGAGCTTTTGGAAGAATTACCGTTTTCTGGTGGTCATACCTTTCTTTCAAATCATTCCAAAGAGTGAGTGGGTCCTTTACTGTGAGATATTCACTTTTCAAACCTTCATCAAGATGATGACGAAGGAAAATCATTGCTTTAGCGCGATCCTGCAGGGATGCTATATTTTTTTCTTTAATTGTATTTCCAAGATTCATAGCTTCCAGATGAGCATCAAGGATCCATGACAAATAATTTTTCCCCGAGATGTCAAGAGCAACGAAATCAAGTTTGGAGAGGTTCGACATACTATATAACAAAATACAAAACAATTAGAAAATGATATAATATAAACAATATAATGTTTAACTCTAACATATAAGCATAAATCATAGGATTAGAAAATTTTCATTTTAGATGCATGCAGGATGGCCAATCACCACAAAATATATTAAATCATATATAATTATTCAAGGTTTGATCAACATATATCATATGGTGAAACTATCATTATTAAAGGTTCATAAAATATTGAACTAGTTACCCATATAAACCACTGTTTATGTTGAACTAGTCACCCATATAAACTGTCCAATTACATAAAATATTCTATCAAATCATGTGTGCGCTTAAAATGAAAGATAGCCTCTTGTTGACTTTAAGTCAAACATTTTATAGCAAGCCTTTCATAACTTCAAGTCATACCATTCTAAATTTTTAATCAAGCCCTTCTAGGGATGTCAATTAAACTTCATATTTACATATTTGACTTCAGGTCATATCATTCTAGATTTCTAGTCCAGCCCTTCTGGGGACAACAAATAAACTACATATACCTCTTCAGGAGTTTTGAAATCTATATAAGTGTATCTCTTCAGGGATAACACTTACATGTAATATAAAAATAAAAATAAAATAAGAAGACTAAAGAATAGTAAACAAGACAATAATCTTGTTTAAAATACATTACCTGAAACAACAGAGCAACTCGTGCTGATAACGTGTTATAAAATAAAAGGGACGCGAGAGAGAATTATATGGGGACACAATAGATAAAAATATAAAGATCTTCAGGAACTTCTCTACTATTATATTCTTTTACTCTTTCCTTTTTCTCACTCTCTTTCTCTCAACCCATAAATTACATGCTTGGCAAGCCCTCCTTATATAGGGCCAAAGTCATAAACCAAAGGGTAAATAGGAGAACCAAAAGGTGCATAGGGAATGTATACCACTAATATTGATGAGCACATATACATATGGGTCAACAATGGTGTGGTCATCCACTATTGCATGTACCAAGTCATGCATTATTTACAACATTTAAAACCTTCTCCAAAACACAATATTACTATCATAGACTCTATTAAAATGTTACCCAACTTTGTAAAATATCCAATAGTCAACAAAGTTAAATAATGTTAGGGGAATATTACATCTCAACATATGTATATTCACCTTTGCTTTTCTAATTTTACCTACCTTTGCTTTTCTAATTCTATAGTTGTGTGGTAGCATATCTCTTTATTCTTTTCAGCTCTTATTTAGACATTTACTAATCTTTTCGTTAATGAAAGTTATTGGTGTTGTGTGTCTACCTTTTTCTAAAAAAAAAAAAAAAACATGTATATTAACTATTTTACCCTCTCCATTTCAATTTACACTATCTTAATTTTTTTAAATAGTATATTTCATCTAATTAGATATATGTTCTTATAAAAAATGAAACATATATTTTAATGAATTGTATGAATATATTTATTTAAAATATAAAAAATTTATATAGATGCATATGTCTCGTTAAATTTGAGTATATGTATGTTTTTTTATAGACGTATATGAGATTGTAATTGGGGCGAAAGAAAAAATTGTGTAATAGATCCTAAAAAAAAATTAGGGAAAAATCCATATAACCCCCTGAAATCTGGCCTAAATCCATATAACCCCGTGCAATCTTCATATATCCATATAACCCCCTCCGTCCGCCCTCCGTCAGTCGAGTTAACGGCGATGAATTTGTCACGCCCCAGGACGGCCAACCCAGGGACGCGGCAAGTGTATATATCATATCAGAAGCCAACATAGGAGATCAACAATATATATCATACACAATAATCAGAATGACACACAACGACAAGAAGCTGACATGATATATACACCTAATGCGGAAGCTAAAACTGAGTCTGTAACCCAAAACATATTACAGACTCGATACACAATCATACGTCCTGTGAGAGCCAATATACATAGAAACAACTGAATACCAAGGAAAGGGATGCTGACAGCCTCTGGTACTCGCGGACGTAGCGCTGCTCCGCTACTGAAGAAATCCCTCGGAAAGCTCCAACTGCTGCTCCGGCTCTAGCTCAGGCTCAGTGACCACTGGGGAAAAACATGTGCGAGGGGTGAGCCAACTTCGCCGAACCACCACACCCTCACCCTCACCCATCCATGGGTGACATAGGATTTTGGGACTGATAATCATCTATTCACAAATCCAGTAGGTCGCTCATCGCCAACCCACTACACCCTCACCCTCACCCATCAATGGGTGACATAGGATTTTGGGACTGACTAGGCTGTTGGTCACCCTTGGTCCACCGATAGTCTCTCCCTCCACTCCGTAGGCCGCCTGGTCTACTCCCACATTCAGCACAGTCCGTCACCAAATCAGGAGGTGCCTACTAATGGGAGCCCTCTGTCAGGAAGGCCCTGTCTAACGCTGGGGGTAGCCTCTACCGAATCCAACGCAGGGAACAGAACAGCCTATCCATACGCCTATGATCCACTCGGATCCGCCAACTACATATCATTACAACTCAAATGTCATGAATTCCTCTGAATTCAACCAGGTGCATCATCAAGATGCGGGAACATGTACAAAAATCAGTAAGGCTGGAATATCATTGGGGGAAAGAAACTCGGAAGGGCGGCGTGAGTTCCCGTTTAGGATACCCCGACAACCAAACAAGGAACACGGAGTACCCTAACCCGGGTCTCACCGCTGTCCTTGCAAGGCCCCTCCCCTATAATATCTACCAACTATAAATAATCATACCAAACATACAACTCTAACGTTCTGAATTCCTCAGAACCCACCAGGGCGCATAACTACGATGCGGGGAACATGCATAAGGTTATAACAGGGTGGAATATCATTGGGGGAAAGAAACTCGGGAGGGCAGCGTGAGTTCCCATTATAGGACACCCCGACAACCAAACAAGGAACACGGTGTACCCTAACCCGGGTCTCACCGCTGTCCTCGCAAGGCCCCTCCCCTATAATATTCACTATAACATGCAATTTAACAAGTACTAGCATTTAATTTAATAAATAAACTAGTAGGGTGTCATGCATCGGTCGGGCTTCCTAACATGGAACCAGGGGACATGCTGCATGGCTCATACACATATCCTAAGGGTGCAAGTCCCTAACAGAAAAGCCTAGGGTAGCATGCATTCTACATATTCATCAGGCTCACATGCAATACATATTATTACAGGTTAATATAATCCATGTTGCCCCAGGAGAGGTCGGTATACGCCCAAGTGCGTATAATACCTCTCTACTGGGTTGGATTGTCCCACTCACCCGAATTGGGGTCGTCGCGCGACCGTCCGTCTAGATCTGGCGCACCCCGCGCGCACCTCCGCCACCCCTCCGCGCGCACCTCGCGCGTCCAGCACCTCCGGCAGCACCTCCGCGCGCACCTCCGCGCGCACCTCGCGCGTCCAGCACCTCCGGCAGCACCTCCGCGCGCACCTCGCGCGACCTGCTCCACGCGCACCAGCCGCCCAGCTCGCCCAGCACCGGCCTCTGCTCGCCCAGCACCGGCCTCTGCTCGCCCAGCACCGGCCACTGCTCGCCCAGCACCGGCCAGCACCTCCGCGCGCGCCCAGACCAGCGCCCAGAGAGCAGCTCGCACGCCTCGCACCGCCGGCACAGCACACCTGCACGACCAGCACAGCACGCCGCCCGCGCGCGCCAGCTTGCACGCCGCGCGCACGCGCACGCACGCGCGCATGACCGCGCGCGCCCAGCCTGCGCGCCGCTGCTGCTCTGCCTGCTGCCCGAGAACCTCTCCCTGCAGCCCGAGACCACCCCCTGCAGCCCGAGCACCTCCAACCACCCCTCCCACGGCCGCCGACCACTTCCGACCACCTCCAACCACCCCCGACAGCTTCCCACAGCCGCCGACCACCCCTCATACATAGATCCACCCTCCTAGCATACATCTATGCAAGACCGAGGGGAGGGAGCGAAGTCCGGACGCTCTCCGCGCGCCGAAACCTTTCCCAAAGGCTCTCTTACGCCCCGATCTATCACGGCCCTCGATTTGGCTCGAAACAGAGGAGAGAGAGGGGAGGCTAGAGTCGTCGGAATCGGGATTTGAAGGCACCGGGGTGTAGATCGGGACCCGATCTACACTTCCCGTGCTTTAGGTTTTTGATTTTGAGGGTCTTAGGGGGCTCAAACGGAAGAAAAACGGAGAGGGGAGAGAGAGATCTCGACGAGGAAGACAATGAATAGTGCAAAGATATTTTTTTGATTCCTTTTAAGTAGAGCGCGACTTAAAAACCCGGATACGCCCCGGAACTGCGAAATTTTTGCAAACGATGCCAGAATTCGATGTGGCGCCAGGACACCAAATATGCAGTCAGATTTCCAATCGGAGTCCTCTAGCTCAGACGATAGCTAACAGTCTGAAATTATGCGGTTCCGACCGAATTTATGCAGGTGGTTATATGAATTTAAGCCAGATTAAAGGGGGTTATATGGATTTTTCCCAAAAAAAAAATTTAACATGGGGTTTAAAAATTAATTTTTTTTTCTCTACATGTGGTTTAAAAATTGAGTTGTTTAACATTTACTTTTGAATTTTTTTTCAAAATACCATACACCTTTAATTTTAATAAAAGAAAATGGTTATTTAAATCATAAACACATACAAGATCACCCACCAAAGAGATATAAGTAAAAGAGATATATATCCTATCTCTTCGTATTTTAAAAAAGAACTCAAAATTACTCATCCACATACAGTTTATCCTCAACAAAATTCACTCTCATGACACCAACACAAGATGTGCCCCAAGATTTTATAAAAAAATAAAACTCATCCTCTTGGCATTTTTGAATTTTTAGAAAAAATATTTTTCAAAAACTGTCACATCTATCATATCATACACACATCTCTCATACTTATTCCCAACACAAATAATTTATGCAAGGTATAGTTGTCATTTAAAAAGTCATAAACTCTTATCTATCTATTATCTACCATTTATCATTATTTTATCCAAGGTGAATCAAACAACAAAAATATCAATTTTACGTTTCCCAATAAGAATAACAGAAAAGACAACAAAACAAATATTTACAATCTATTAAATGTTAATGCATATAAATGTTAATTTACTCCATTATTAATGTGTCAGGGTACTGGTTATGAAATCACATGTCATTTATAATTTAAAAAAAAAGCATAAATAAAAAAACAAATTCAAAAAAATCCATATAACCCCCTGTAATCTGGCTTAAATCTATATAACCCCTTGCATAAATTCATCACCGTTAACTTGACTGACGGAAGGCGGACGGAGGGGGTTACACGGATTTTGGGGTCTGATTAAATGGAGTTACAAGGATATATGAAGATTGCAAGGGGTTTTATGGATTTAGGCCAGATTTCAAGGGGTTATATGGATATTTCCCAAAAAAAAATTAATATCAGAGGGTTTTGACGGTTAGATTACAATCCACGTGGAAAATATGCATGTTTTATATGTCAATTAAAAAAAAAATTAGTGTTGACAGTGGGATTTGAACCCACGCCCTTTCGGACCAGAACCTTAATCTGGCGCCTTAGACCAACTCGGCCATATCAACTTTTTTATTCATCAATTTGAAGCTTTTTTATAGTTCTATATAATACTAAATGGTCAGATATTTTAAAAAATAAAAGCAAAAGAAGAAGCTCAAATTCATTGTGATCCCTCACTGGAGAAGGTTGGCTCGGATGGCTGATCATTTGCTAAAGATACAATGTTAAAGACTCACTGAAGAGGAGAGGAGAACTGGACCAATGACAATGAGGAGGATCGAAACAAATCACTTGATCAAACCCCTCTAAAGCAAGGTCATAGAGGCAACTCTGAAATCGACTAATCAGACCTAGGCCTAGCTTCATAGCTATAGGTAGAGGGGGGGACCACTGAGACCTCAAGATGAGGTCAGGACCACTCTGCCCAGTAGAACTAGCAGGGGCGCGCCATGGACCTGACAAGCAGTCTGTCTAGCCCACCGCAATCACAGTTCACGCGAATGAGACAACGCAACATGGCCACTACATCATAACGAACCCCCAGTATTGTTTCACAAAATCTTCCATGTTAGAGGATATTCGTCAAGGCAGGAGGACGTTTGGGCTAGGGTTGCAACTTGGGTCGGGTTGAACCCGATTTTTACATGGGTTGGGTTGACCAAATCGGGTTCGGGTTTGAGTTGACCAATTCGGGTGGACTCACAAATCGGGTTTGGTTCGGGTTGGCCTCACTCACAACTTGACCCAACCCGAATCTGTAAACTAATAGTTAAAAAAAATCATGGTTGTTCATTCTGTAGCTTCTAATATGGCTAGTTCAAATTTTAAGTAAACCTAGCTAATCTTATGGGTTAAGTCGGGTTGATTTATTTAATTTGCACATCATGTTAAAAATTTGGGTTGGGTCGAGTTGGTCCAATTCGGGTTGGGGTCGGGTTAGTCCAATTCGGGTTGAGTCAGGTTGGGTCAGGTTGGTTTATTTAATTACGGGTTGGGTTCGGGTTGGTCCAATTCTATTTGAAAATCGGGTTGGGTCGGGTTAGGGTTGAGTAGTTTAGAATTTGGGTTGCCAAACCCAACCCGCCCGAGTTGCAGTCCTAATTTGGGCAGAAAAATATAGTCACTCACTCGACTCAAAAGGGGGATGGAGAGGAAGAGAGGGGGGTTAACATTTTCAAGTAAGCTTTTCATCTTATTCACTTTTTGGAGAGACTTTTGATTCTTCTCCACTAGTTTGAGCGCCAAAGTCCCCTTGGCTAGCACCATACTGGTGTCCAAGGTTCTTTGGGTGCAAGTTCATCGTCAAGAGTATTCGAATCTTCATCCGAAGGTGGAGCTCCGGCATCACCAATCTTGTTGAGGGTATTCACCACCTTCACAAATGATATATGATACAATTGTCCAAACACATAGACTTCACAAATACATTTAAACCAATGTAACACATTGCTACATAGTGTTTTCAAGAACAAACACTAACAAAAAAAACAAAAGAAAAGAAATGGATACCCGGTCCTTGTTAGGATAGATAATTAAGTTATTATGAAGTTTTATTTATTCTAGTATAAATAAAAATAAAATGATTTTTTGTTTAGTTGTGTTTTTAATTATTCTCATTAGAATAAAATGTGAATAAAGTGTGATAAAAATTATAAAAGGTGAAAAAATGATAACAGTTAATTTAAAATTGATTTATAAAAGATGATGACAGTTGATTTGATAGTGAATCTATATATTCTTTTTGGGTGGAATAATTTAATTTTAAATATTGATTGGAACCCACATACATATTTTATACTAGTTAATTATAAAATACACATTATCATTTTTTACATTCTTCTAAACACCTATTTTAAAGTTATTTCAACTAATTTTTACTTATTCTAGGTCCATTCTTGAATCAAACAGGAGCCAATGTTTCTAAAAGTACATGAGATCGACACTGGGAAAACGAAACAAGGTTGGAAATCACGGTGCCCCCACCCAAAAAAAAAAAAAAAAAAAGTTAAAATTCGGAGTGTTTTGACGATTAGATGACAATCCACGTGGCAAAATTGCAAGTTTTATGTAAAAAAAAAACCAAAAACAATTATTGTTGACAGTGGGATTTGAACCCACGCCCTTTCGGACCAGAACCTTAATCTGGCGCCTTAGACCAACTCGGCCATATCAACTTTTTCATTTGTTGTCTTGAACTGTTAATCTATATATATATATAATTCGTACTGATGGTTCACATTTTTTTAAAAAATAAAAAAAAGGGGGAAGCTCAGATGCGTAAATATCATACGGAAACAGATGAATGTGGGAACCCTATGCACACAGTAACGCATCTTTCATCATCGCTTCGTGACTCGTACCTTCACTTCACCTTACCACTGTAACTAATGGGAATTGGTTAGAAATGGATGGACATTATTATACATAACATGTAACCTAGGTGACTACATTATTCACTGTGATCATGATTGTATGGATATTTTTTTAATAAAATAATAAAATAAATTAAATATAAGGGAAACATTCATGTAACCCACAAAAACACTTATGTCAATCCAAATAACCCTCTATGTTAATTTTTTTTATTGACATATGAAAAATATTTTGTTTAATTAATCATAACTGAAAACACATAATACCAAAAAGACACCTATATCGTATAAAAAATGTGAAAAAATATCTTAATATGATGATTTTATCTCTCTGGATATAATTTTTTAATCTATCCGGAAGAATAAAATGTTCATATTTAAACGGTTTTTCGCATTTTATTTTACGCATTGTAGGGTTTTTTTTTTTTGTATACTGTATTTTCAATCAGATTTAATCAAATGAAATATTTGTAGAATATTCATCATCTATTAACGAAAACTTAACTCAGGGGCTATATAGATTTTCATGAGTGTTTTCAAGGGGTTATGTGGATTTCAGAAAAATCAGAGGTTATATAGATTTCGAACAGTTTACAAGGGGTTATTTAAATTTTTTCTAAAAATAATTATTGATCTAATTTAATTAACAAAAAAACACATGTGTGTTTGAGCGTGGGGTTTGGTTTTTAAAATTAAAAAAAAATCTGAATTAAATTTAAACACACAGTTATTCATAATCAATATTGTTTACTAATAAAAACAAAAAAACAAAATGAGTCCCGACCCTGCCTACTACAGTGGTTGAGTGACACTCCTATGGAAATAAAATAAAATAAATAAAAACAAAATGAAGCTCAGATGCGTTAATATCGTCCTGAATCAGGAGAATGTGGGAACCCTTTCCACACAGGAACGCATCTTTCATCATCGCTCCAGATTCGATCCCGGGCAACTCGATGTGAGATTAACCTCACCTTACCAGTGTCACTGATGAGAGTTGGTTGACCTTAGGTGAGAACATTGTTCTTTATTTATGATCATGACCTCTATGGTTTTTTTTTTTTTTTTAATAAAAAGATGTAATATTAAATAAATAATTATTTATCTATTTTAACTAGCTAAAAAAAAAAAAAAAAACTAAATGAAGCAGCATGTAAGATGGCCATCTTTGATTGGTTTTTGTAAATTCCATAAGATTTGGATATCTTACTCATCCTAAGGCCCTGCTTAGATACAGAATATGACTTATTTTTTGGTATGTAGTTATTCCAGCATAAATGAAAATAAATAAGAATAAAATGATTTTATGTTTGGTTGTGTTTTAAATTATTCTCGTTGGTAAACATTAGAATAAATTTTTGTTATTTGAGTAAAATGTAAATAAAATATGGATAATGATTTATAAAATGTGAAAAAATAATGATAATTGATTTGACAAGTGATTTATTAGAGGTAATAACAGTTGATTTGACAGTGAACCCACATATCCTTTAGGTGGAATAACCTGGAATAATTTGATTCTACCCTCAGCTCGGAATAACTATCCAGGGTTATGCCAGCTTATCGAGGAACTTCTTATGCAAGAATATTCTAGCTTTTCAAACAAGTTAAAACTCCTATTCCAATTAATACCACTTTATTATTGGATTTATTCTCAAAACAAACAGGTGCTAAATCTTTATTGGGTTAACTTTTCAGATAATTTATATGTATAATTATAAACATTAATTAATTACACAGATGATTAGATGATATTTTAGAGATGACATATTACACGGATGAAAAGCACATCATGATTATTCGTGTCATTGAAAAATGAATACAATAGATATTTAAATTTATAAAATTATGATTAATCATACCCGATAATCAAAATTAAATGTTATATAATACATACATGTGTTGGATTCTAAAATTCGAATATTAATATTCAGATAATTGGCAGGCTTCCTTTGCATGATGCTGGTACCTTCATGCACTTACGCAAGTAATTGTTTCTAACATTGGTTTGGGTACTAGTTTCATTGAGTTTTCAAAAATATTATATAGAAAAATAACATGTCGAGTCCTAATTGCAACCTCAATTGCAATCACCACCAATTTTCTTTCTTTTTTTAAAATTATACGCTTTTTCATTAAAATACATGTTATTATATAAAATGAAATACATACTAAAATACAATAATATAAATTTTTTTGTTTTGAAAAAATAAATTTCTTTTTGTGTCATACTATGATAGAATCTCATATTGCACTATCATAGTGTATGAGACTGGATTGCAAAACAAATTAAGTGTATCAACACTCTATTATATATGATCAATCTAGGATCCGGCCCCCACTGAGGAAGTGAGGATGAGATATTTACATGGCTAATATCACTAATGCATGATTGAATGACCAACAATAATCCAAATTGAAGGTTATTAGTGATTGAAAATAATGAGGGATGTAAATGATGGAAAGACAAGCTTAACAGATAAGTGGTTTGGTGCTCTGCATTTGGGTTCCAAGTCATCTCCACCATCCAATGCAAAATGCGTCTAACTAGAACTTAAATGGAGACCAACCACACAGATCCCTACTTTGATTACTTATGATAGCAGTGTCTCTCAGGAATTTCTATCAGAATTGCTATAGAGGCAAACTGAGAAGACTGATTGAATATCCAACTATTGAAGGGATAAGGTAAAAGAAGCAGGGAAACATAACAATAACATACTTTATACATTTTGCGGCGTGGGATTACTCATCATCTTTGTATGGGTATTCTTCAGGGACTTGCTTCAGAAGTTTCACTTGTAACTCATATGCATCATCCCCACGCAACATGTCGCGAACCCATGTGACTTCTGTCTTCATTGACACCTGAGCCATATAAAAGGAGAAATCCAGTGAAGTGGGAGTTGAAGAACAGATAAATTTTTAAAATTAATGAGCAAAGCTCATATTTTAGAGTAAAAGTCGAAGCAATTTGAGTGAACAATTACACAGTTTGACAAGATGACATGGCCATTACTTGCAGAATGATTGACAAAGCTAACAACTCAAATGTTGGTGCCCAGATACTAGAATGGCACCTAATGATCAAAACATTAACTAAAACCATTGTATAGTTATTTCCTCTAGTCAACCATTTTGATAGCCAAAATTATTTGGATGCAGGTCTACCGTCTGCTACAAGGGAGAAATCTGTCTCAAATGACAGAAATCTTGCTTGCAGAAGGTGATCTGAGTTTCTTAAGGCAGCAGTAAAGGCTGATTTGGTGGACCCGGACCCGACCCGTTTGTTTGTTCTGGTCCGCCGGGTCGGGTCCAACTCGGGTCGGGTCCGAATCGTGTAATCGGGTCCGGGTCGGATCGGGTCCAGGTTTGAACCCGACCCGTTGACAGGCTTTTGAAGACAGTTTGAGTGGGTGAGGAGCTCTATTTTCAGATGCTGTGTTACTTATAGATGAAGAAGAAATTCCATCTGTACTTCATATAGGTGGATGAAATCAATGATCTCCAAGTACAAGATTATACAAACTTCTATGGCTTTTGTTCCTCCCAAATAACTAAAGGGATATGTTAGGATAAATAAATGAGTTCACTGAACAAAAATCCAGTTCAAGTATGGTAGAAAATCAAATATTTTTACATCTTTGTATAGAGTAATATAAGAAATGGTAGGGGCTGCCATATGATAATATGCACACCACGAGGACCTTAAACCAAATCATTTTTCTCTTTAGAGAAACAGGAGGGATGTCCACCAAATTTAACATCATGGTAAACATCTAAGGATATGAGAAGATGTCTCCTTAAAAGAAACGAAAATTAGAAAACAAAATAATAGTCGAATACAGCCAGATCAAACAATTAAACTATTCAATGAAAAACCTGCAGTACCTATGGATCTTCAGACTAGAACTCTAGAAGCTTCCAAGAAACACTCCCTCTTTGCTGTTTAACGAAGAACATTCCAATATACAAACTCATCCTTGTTGGAGCTATAAAAACAAATATATATATTTTTTTAAACTTTTGTAGTTACACGTATTATGACTAAATTACCTCATCAAATTCTAAGATGATCGAGTCCTATGGAAAGATTGGATTGGATAAAAAAAATTCCCCCTTACAAAATGATCTCATCCTTGTTGGAGCTATAGCAACAAATAAGACATTTACTTACAAGTATTATGACTAATGCCTTGTCAAATGCCAAGAGCCCAGGACAATGGAGTCCTATGGAAAGATAGGATAAGTTTCTTTTTGTGTCTTGTAGAAAAAAAAGGATTTAGTTCCCAAACATACACAAAATAAAAAAAGGCAATAATATTCATTTTTAAGTAACGAGCATACATTCATACACCCTGCCCCTAAGAAGTGAATAAGAGGGATTAACTCACCATCTCCAGAGCTCCTCTAATAACTCCACTTAAGATGTTGCAGTAATGGAGTCCTTGGTACATATCAGGAAGTTCAACAAAGTCTACCAGTGGATTTTCCTCCAATATAAGACTGCAACTTGTCCCATCAGCATCCCAATTGGTCACTGATGCAGTGACTCCCAAGAACATTTTGAAACCAACCTGTTTAAGAGTAACACCAAAATCTACTGATGAGTAATAATCACAATATTAAGGAAAATATATATATAAATAAAAACATTTAAACTTGGGAGAGATATCCTTACATTACTATTTTGAATCCTTGGACAGTAAGCTATTTACTATGACCAACTAAAAATACAAGGCTTCCATTAACTATATATGTTCTTCCTTTCTAGATTAAATCTAAATGGATTTGCAGATTGGTCCACAAGGAGAGGCATACAAAATATGAGATATACAAACCATGAAACCAATAATATAACAACAGTCTCGTCTTTATGTAGATGGGCTTTCCCTGTCCAATTTCTCTTTATTGAGTGCAACTGCCGAGGTATGTGAGTTTCATTATTCTTCATGGGTCTGGTTCTAGATCCCTTGGATGGATAAGATGGTTCCAAGATAAAGCAAAACTATGACTGAGAAATCGATTGATCATGCATGAAAAGCATAACAAATAAAAATTCTCCAGAGAAAAATGAAAAGGGGTAACTATATGTTTATAATAAAACTAGAGGCATCTTTTCCTTCAATTCTCCTATGTCAAAAAAATTTCATTTTCTTGTATAGGTTGTCTGGAATCTGGATAATACATTTGCCTCCATTTTCCAAATCATACACAAAGAACTTCAGAAGAAAATTTCAAAACATAAAGTAATCAGAAAAGAAGAGAGAAACCATTTCTTCAATAGACTGGCGTTCCCCACCATCTAAATCTTTCTCAAACCCACATGATTGCAGTGTACAACAGCACTATAATCCAATGGGCGGAACTCTAACAGCCATGGTTGGTTTATGCAAATCAGCATATAATTTCAGTCCGACCACAATTGAAACAAAAACCACTGTTGCCCATTCTTTGTTCCCTGTTTTTTGTGATCCAATTTTTAGTCAAATCTCACTGCGATGATCTCACTGCCACAAAATCAAATCAGATTTAAAGGGAAAATATAAAGAACAGAAATAAACAATTTTTAAACGGCGGAGATTCATTGCCCAAAACCCATTTAAAATTGATTTTGCGTAATCAAATTTTCTCATGAAACCGCATGGATGCCCAGAAGTGGAAGTGAGTCAAATTTCTCCATGATCTAAGTGCAGTATCAATGTCAAATGAAGTCATAGCAACCCAAAATTCAAGAATACATGTCGGTTTGGCAAAAAAAATAAAAAATATGACAGTCATAACTAGTCAATGAAAAATCAATCTCTACAAGAAACTCAATATGCAATCCAAAACGAGAAGAAGAAAACCTTCGCAATGACGTCGGCCGTCTCCTTGAAATCGACGCACCTGGAGACATTCGACTTCGCCAGGAACTCATCGATCAAACGGATCCCGATATTATAACCCCTTCACAACGAACACTGGATCCATCAAAACAGAAACCCCAAAAATCCACAGAATCTAAAAAAAAAGGGGGTACTCACATCTGATCGAGCTGCTTGTTGACCTCCTCGACCTCCTCGAGATCCGTGATCAGCTGCCTCACGATCGCGCCGTACGTCAGCGTGAACAGCTCCGCGTTCTGATCCAATCAAGCTCAGATTCAGAGAGAGAGAGAGAGAGAGAGAGATGGAAAGTTAGGGTTTCTGAAACTTACGACGCGTTCGACGTTGGCGAAGACTGCGTCGCCGGATCTCGGAACGAGACGAGCCATGGAAGAGACCGGATTCGACGAGAGAGAGAAATCGATCGATGGATCACCCGACTTGCTCCTTTGTCAGGGCGGACAAATTTGGCGGGGACGGTTCGCTTGCCTTGTGTGTAAATGTCCCAACTTTTACTGGGATTGTCTAACTGGTCCGCTGTAACAGCACGCCCGTGCCGAGCCGACGCCCTTTGGAGCTGCCGGACCCAAGCTAATCATTTTGGGAGTCCGGATTGATTCTGGTCAATGCGATCAATATCGAAATGCGTAGTTTATAAATTGAACTGTATGACCTATCAATCAAATTACACAGTCAATTGTTAGGTACCTACGTCACTTCCTATTGAATTCAGTCAAGCTTGAGTTTGATCAGTATTCATTAGGAGAGTGACACGTATACCTAATAATTGCTTATGCAGTTTGATTCATAGGTTGTGATACTGTATAGTTCGAGTTATAGTCTATATAATTCTATACTAATTGAAGCCTGTTCTACCTAGATTCGAACTCCCATTTTGTCACTTTAATGGTTTAATACCATTTGAAAATCAGTTCTAACTTTGAAAAAAATTAGATTTCATAAAACCTATGTTTTTTTTATCATGATCAATCTTGAATATAGGCAATCAATGAACCACATAAAGTTCATCTTTACATGTCCATGTCGAGTCGACGCCCTTTGAAGCACAATGAAGGATAAGGGTGGAACGGGGGATGGTGGAGGGAGGCACGCGGGGACAAAGATGGGACAGAGAGGAAGAGGGAGGACAGAACATGATAGGGGCAGAGGATAATGAGGCGGAGGGGGTGTAGGGGCAAGCTGAGTCAAAGCTCTTTCTCTCTTCTCCTCCCTCTCTAGGCCTGCTCCCACCCTCATGTGTCATCTCATCCATCGTCGCTTTCGATTGTTCTTCTCTGTTGAACCCTTCTATCTCTCTCTCTCTCCTCCTTTTCTCCCACTCTTCTTCCTCTTTATTCTCACCAATCAAAAATGACTTTTTATTGGAGGGATAAAAATATGGGTGGTGAAATTTTTTTGGTTAAGGAATTAAAAAATCTTGGTGGTGAGGTAAATTGTGTGTAATGACACTTTTTTTTCAAAATGTACATTTGACACCGATGTGTTTTAGTGCATAATTGTAAAACTGATTATGCAGGAATCTAGTTTTAAACTGATTATGCAAAAGCTCATCCCTTAATTTTTAGAAATCACAGCTTTTGAAAACTATTTGTCTAAAATCTGTTTGCAGGAAATTGCACGATCGTAAACCCAACTTCTTGTAAACGTAAAAGTTGTTCAATCGTACAACCAAACGTTGCCGTAACATTTGTGCAGCCCGAGCCCGGCCCGGTCCATTTGTGGGGAGAAGATCGGTGCTCAACACCTGTAACGGCTGGTGTAACCAAATTTTAGGGTTCCTATATTGAATCACAAAATCCCCAACTCCTCATAAAAAGGGATTCAAAATGTTTGCTTTAGTGGATTAGGGTTTATAACATGTCAGATTCTCTGGTACTCACCTTTCCACCATCTATTTCTCTTGTTCAAATTTCCGATGCAGTGATAGAAGTTTCTGATATCAACAATTCATTGCTTTTTTTGCATATAATACAATCTATTTCAGGTGAAGGTCGGGTTCTTGATCCCTCTAAAGAAGGACCTGAGAGAGGACGAGTCAGTTCTGAAGGTACCGGTCTTCGAGGGAGACAATGCAGTGGGACGGAACAATCTCTCTTTCATCGACAAGCGAGTGAGCCGGCACCACATCACTTTACATGCCTCGAAGGATGGATCTACTGAAGTTGTTGTGGTAAGTGATAGTTTTTTTTGATGAAATATGTGGGCTTTGTGCCTTTATCGTATGTAGTTTCAATTTCGTTGAACATGAGTTCATGAAGATGGAAAAAGTTACAGACAATCATTCCTGCAGTCACTTTTGTAGCTCCCAACATGTTTTGAGTTTTTTTGAAGTTAGATATTTGTCTCAAGTACATAATTTTATTAAAGAAATGAAGTATATGCTCGAATGAATTGGATGCGTACATTTTTACATTTCCCTAGTATATACTAGCCTAACTTAGTATATATTACATGGGGATTGCAGAAATGACAGAGGGGTAGTTTGGTGTTCATTCTCATTCTGTTGGAACACCTAGGTAAATGGTGTTAGGAACCCTCAATTCCTGAGGTCATTCTTGGACAATCTAGGCAGAAAAAAAAATCTTCAATCCTTCTTCATACGGAATCTATAGAAGTGGATTACTGAGAAAATGGGAATTCTCCTTCTGGACCAGATTTATAAAACTGGCCTTGAGTGTATCAACACCCTATGAAGATATGTTGCTTAATTTGTGTTTCTTTTTCCAAGATGGCAATTTGTTTGTTTGATCGAATGGATAATGAGAACCATGGGTTTCTTAAAATTTGAAAATGGGTATGCTTGAGGCCTTTTTATGATGGGTATAGTAATGGATGAAAATTTTATTTGAGATTGTAGGAGGGCCCAAATCCGGTAGTTTTTAGGTCCCGTGATCAGAGAAGGAAGGTATGTGCTCAAGAAACGGTTCCGATTGTTGATGGTGAAATCCTTGAGTTGATTCCTGGGGACCATTTTTTCAAGTATGTGACATCGACTTGTGAGGAGAAGAATGTGTCACCGTCTAGCAAGAATGCAAGTTCTTTCATCAAAGGGAAAAGACCCAGTGGAGAGATTGTGTCGGGTGTTGAAAGGAAGCGGCAAGTTGTTAAAGATGAAGCTCATGCCAGAAGTTTTCAGGTGTTTTTTAAATGCATCCACTGTTTTGTTACTGTTGTTGGATATTGACATTTTTTCACATGTAACAGAATGTTAGGGGTAACTCTTCACGTGGAAACTCTGATGTTATTGCCTCTGCTGATGATGCGGAGGCCATTCGTAGATTTAATGTGCCTAAAGATAAGCTTCCTTTAGTCTTTAGGCTTATGCGAGTCCAAGGACTGCCTGCATGGGCAAATACATCTTCAGTTGCTATAGATGATGTTATACAGGTAAATACGCATATTTCTGTTAGGATTTTGATTTTACGATTGCAGTAATAATTATCATGTTGTACCTTCCTGACATTGAAAGTAAGTGTTACATCATCAATTATTGGAGGGTTCTAACATGTGGTTTTCAATGCATTAGTAGGGAAATGTGCTTATTGCCATCCTTTCAAATTACATGGTGGATATGGAATGGCTGCTCTCTGGTATGTAGATTTCATCATGTTGATTTTTCTTAAGAACTTACAAAACTTAGAATCACCTGCATATTACTTTAGTTTTTGTGCCATGTCATGAATTTGGATTTGGTTGCACCAGTCTTGGGTTTGCATTAACTATTCTGCATAGTTTTCAATGAAAAGAACTTTTCTCTTTTTTAAAGATCTTGGTAGTTGGTGGCAATATACCTTTTAGATATTCCAAGATCAATACAAATCCAGTTTGTTTTTTCACATTAGAAAGTTGAAAAAATGTGAAGGAAAATATAGGTTTCATATTCTACAATGTTGATTCCATGTGTTGTAATCGATGTGGTCTCTACATTTCAAATTTCAAATCATAATGGCAATGTAGTATAAAACTATGTATCTAAGAACTCCATACTCATGTAGTATACATGATTCAAACTTACAAATATATGTAAATTTCAAATAGTATACACATCATATTTGAATTTCAAAACTACGACCCAAATTTATAAATTGCTTCTTAATCCAAGTTTTTTAAGTCTATTTTGGACACTGATAATTATTTCATTCAACACATTTAATATGAAACAAGTCAGATAACATGTTTTAAACCAAAAAAATCTCATGTCATCCCATGTCAAACTATCAAGTGTACTTTCTTTGATAATGGCCGCTACTAATGGGTGCTGGACTGATGTGTGTGTTATACAGTACTATTCTGATACTTCTATACCATATTGTTTCTTCACTCTCCTTCTACGTATCAGCTTATATGATCTGTATACACGATATGTTTATCAACATGGTCTACACTTTTCTGTCGATTCTAAAGACTTCATATTGTATATGGGCATTCTTTTATTTCCTAATTATGCATGGGATCATTGAATATTTATAATGCTAATTATAATTTCTTTCGTAGCTTGCCCAAAATTGAGGACTGTATCTCAGGTGCTTGTTATTCATGGGGAAGCTGGCGGTACATTGGAGCATCTGAATGTGTGTCTTGTTTTTTTCCCCATGTAATAGGGTTTTAATAGTTAATGTTTGTTTGAGATGCATGATTAACCTGGCACTACAAATTTCCAGAAGAACAAACCTCAGAATTGGATTTTTCATAAGCCTCCACTTCCAATTTCGTATGGGACACACCATTCAAAGGCCATGCTCCTCGTCTATCCTCAAGGGGTCCGCATCATCATACATACTGCAAATTTAATTTATGTTGATTGGAACAACAAAACCCAAGGCCTGTGGATGCAAGATTTCCCTTGGAAAGATGAGCAGAATCTCAGTAAAGGGTGCTCATTTGAAAGTGACCTTGTTGACTATCTGAATGCATTGAAGGTAAAAATCGCCACTCTCAAATTTTCTCTCCACTGAAAATGGAAGCAGTTTCCAAATCCTGATTATTGTGCACTGGTTATAGATTTATGTGAATGGAGAATTAGATATTTAACCTTCCTTTTGGTCATAAAGTGGCTAGTACCCCCATTATCTCTAATACTGAATTGTCTTTATTGAAAGTTGTATTGATTAGCTGTAACTTGAATGCTTGCAGTGGCCTGAGTTCAGTGTTGATATACCCCGCATCGGTAGATCTAACATCAATGCTTCATTTTTTAAGAAGTTTGATTATAGCAGTGCAACGGTATCCTTCTATCTTACTTTAAAATTTTGTACTTTTTATTTGTTGATGCAGTTTTTTCAGACTTGTATTGGATTAATCAAAGATTCTGGGTTGGAGCTGTATAATGTCTTTCTATTTAATATTTTCTGTTATTGGATCATTGGAACTGGAAATATGGCTTAAAGTTTTTACTAATTTTTTTTTAAAAAAAACTGAACACTATCTGCATCATATATTTTTAAGTTCTAGTTACTTAATGACCTTCATGTTATTCCTTAGTAAATGTTATTATATGCCCAAAATTGTTGGAGCACACGGTGTTATGAGAATGGGAATTGCATTAAAAAAACTACAATTTCATGCATTTCTAATAGGATGGCTTTCCTTCAATGAAAATTTAGTTTGAAGGGTGATACTTGTAATATGCAACAAGCTTAATGATATGCCATATAAGATATCCTACTTTGCCGACAAACTAATATGGCTGAAAGTTTTTACTATTTTTTTTTAAAAAAAACTGTACACTATCTGCATCATATATAAGTTCTAGTTACTTAATGACCTTCATGCTATTCCTTAATAAATGTTATGCTATTCCTTAATAATACATGCCCAAAATTGTTGGAGCACACGGTGTTATGGGAATGGGAATTGCATTAAAAAAGCTACAATTTCATGCATTTCTAATAGGATGGCTTTCCTTCAATGAAAATTTAGTTTGAAGGGTGATACTTGTAATACGCAACAAGCTTGATTATATGCCATATAAGATATCCTACTTTGCCAACAAACTAATATTGGTCCTGCATAATCACTCCAATATTTTTTTCGCAAAAAAAAAAAAAAAACAGAGAAGAAGAAGAAAGAGAGAGAGAGAGAGAGAGAGAGAGAGAGAGAGAGAGAGAGAGATAGAAACTAATACTGGTCCAGCTTTATAAAAAGCAAAACGGATCAAGCAGGTAGAAGGTCGGAATTCTAATGAATATAGCTTTGCTATTTGATATTTGGTCAACTTCTAGTGTATATGTTCGTATTCTTGTACATTAGGTGCAGTTTGCAACCACCAATACTTGTTTAAATAGTCATCAAGGGTATAGAGCACCAAAGATTCAATTATATGCTAATACCACCATCAAAATGTTATTTATTGATGTCTTTTTTTATCTGTCTGAAGTCTCATCCAACTTATTTCTTTTAAAATAATTTGAATTCTTTTTTTCTTGTATATCACTTTCCTTTACTGATTATGTTTGGTTTTCAGGTCAGATTGATTGCATCTATTCCTGGTTATCATACGGGTTCCAACCTCAAAAAGTGGGGCCATATGAAATTAAGAACAGTTCTGGAGCAGAATATCTTTGACAAGCAGTTTTGTGGGTCTCCCCTTGTTTACCAGGTAGAGATAATTTTCTGATGGCTGCCCTAATCACCTACTGTTGTAGATTCAGTTGGGTTTTATATTTAAATGGATTCTGTGCATATATTTGTTTCCAAATGGGAGATGTTCATATGCTGAACTCCAAATTTTGAAATATCTAGATTCTAGTCACATACCTTATTAATAATGGATCCTTGTAGCCATTACATACTAAAATATCTATAGTTAATATAATATTTTTTTATCCATCAAGTTCCTGTGTTTTTAGATAAACATGAAGTACCCATGGATCTCTTCCTCTCCCTCTGCTTCTCTCATGACCATAACCTTTCCTGCCTTATCATCCATCAAATCATGGGTCTTTAGTTGAAATTGAAATTGGTGTTTTCTCATCCATCAATTCATGCACCTTTGTGTTGTTTAGTTGTACTGTCAAATTTCTGGTTGAATATTGAGGCGGTGCCCTACACATATATGTTTTTGACTTCCCTACACATATATGTTTTTTTGTTACACAGCACTTGTGTGGATATGGAACAACTGTCCTTCCTGGCTGTAATCCTTATGCTTTTCGCTGATGTGTTCTCCTCTATCTTGCATTTGTTGCTGAGTGGACTGGTTAGCATCCCAGCAATCTGGTTTATTTTGTAGTTTCCTGTTGCAGTTCTCCTCACTTGGCTCATTGGATGAGAAGTGGATGGCGGAGCTAGCATTGTCTATGTCATCAGGGTCCTCGGATAAGAAAGAACCTCTGGGGTTGGGAAAACCACTTATAATTTGGCCAACTGTAGAGGATGTCAGATGTTCATTGGAGGTAATTTATTGAGTTAGCATATTGCTTTCAGTGGTTGTTTACTCATGAACTGTAATCCCTGTCATAACTTTGTTGACCCAATTCACTTATATATGGCTCCTTCAAAGATTCAGATACTTCAGATAGATCCTTCTCCAGGATTTATTTAATGGTCGATAAATACATGTTTGTATTATTATATCTGGCATCGGTTATTTTTTCTCAAATAAAACTATCTATTTATCTTAAAAATAGATTTGCTTGTTTATAACTTGATTTGTGATCCAGGGCTATGCTGCTGGTAATGCAGTACCGAGCCCACAGAAAAATGTGGAGAAAGATTTTCTGAAAAAGTATTGGGCAAGGTGGAAGGCAAGTCACACAGGACGGTGGTACGTCTATGACCGCTGATTTCAAATTTTCATATCAAAAATAGGATTTCGTGGGTTCATCATTCTCTGATGTTCTTGGGGTCATTTGCTACCAGTACGAATGCTTATAATTTTAATTATTATACATATAAGATAAGATTGTTTTCTTCAGAAAATAAATGGTTGCATAATATGCGCAATAAAATGTGATCATGATATCTTTCCGCAAAAACTTTGTGAGATGGAGCCACAAATTGTGTTCTTCTGTCATCATGTTCTATGTTATATCCAGAAAGTCAGTATTAGTAACCTGTCTTTTCCACTGAAACTCATATGTTAGTTAAGAGGCCTTCTACACTGCAATCTGGAGAATTCATATTTCTATTTTAATTTTCTGTTTATGTGTACTCATTATTATTTGCTGATGTATGTTTCAGCCGTGCAATGCCTCATATAAAGACATTTGCTCGATATAATGGCCAAAACCTTGCGTAAGAACTTAATTCTAAGTTCTTATATAATTCTTCCAGATTGCCTCAGTTAATGATGGTTTAGATTTTGAGCGACTGGATTGTTCCTGGCAGATGGTTTCTCCTCACATCAGCAAATCTAAGCAAAGCTGCCTGGGGTGCATTGCAGAAAAACAACTCTCAGCTTATGATCCGTTCTTATGAGGTATTTGTGATTTTAGCTAATATCCTTTTTTTTAATCATTCCAGTGCTACTTAGATTGATTTATGTAATTTATTGTATCCCATTGTAGTTTTCATGGTTTCATTTTATAACTTGGTCTTCCCCTTGTACTTGGCATATGTCTGCAGTGATTTTGATCAGTAAACTTTTAAGGGTCCGTTTGGATGGCCCTCTAAACCCGCGTTGGCGTGTGTCCATCCCCCGGACACCATCGCGCACACAAACAGCTTTTCCCCCCTCGCGTCGATAACCCACAGTCGCTTTGTCATTTATGTGTTTTTGCCTGTCCCGCCGATGCCACAAAACAATGATTCCTCCACCACTGGTCCCTCCCCCCGTGTCGAGCAAACGCGGATCCCCCACCCCCACCTCTCCACCAAATGGAGCCTAAGTATTAAATCATGTGTGACTTTGAGACATATCATACAATATAAATACAATACAGTGTGATACATTAGGATATTATGTTGTTTTCATAACCACCTCATGAAGCCCCTAAATGTGTTCTCTGTTATATCCACAAATTGTGATGACTTAAAATTCTGTCTATGAAAACACAAGTAGAAGGAATGATACATTCTGTATTACTTAACATGAACTGATAATATTACATGGGTAGAAAAGGTAATTGCATTTTGCTTATTTTATCAAATATTACTGACATTTCCAACTACATGGTTTTTGAAATTAGGATTTCCTGCACTTCTAAGTTGTTGGAGTGATCTGCTTCTTTGTTGTTGGATCTGAATTGTTTCAGCTTGGTGTGCTATTCATGCCATCTGTTATTCGAGATCACCGCCATGAATTTTCTTGTACAAACGGTGGTGGTAAAGCCCTGGTAAATCTCAGTTCCTCACTTTTTTCTCTTCACAAGATATTAATGAGTCTTTAGTTTTTGTTTTGCTTATATTGGGCTGAATTATCTTACAGGGTGAACACGGATCATCCAAAAATATTGAAGGGCGACAAACAAAATTAGTGACTTTGAATGGGGAGGAACACAAAAATGTGAATCCATCAGTTGAAGTCCTCACATTGCCTGTGCCATATGAACTACCCCCGCAGCCATACTCACCTGAAGGTCAGACTATTTTTCTTAATTCCCCGTCTGGATATTTAACAGCATACTGGGGTATATAAAATAATTATATGGGGATAGTGGAGAATTAGATAATTTTTGTTTGGTTGCTATTTTCTTTCTCAAAATTGATAAATTTTTGTCTATTGTGTTGGTCTTATTAGACTGGGGTTACAATTTTGGATGGATGAGGAGACCATACTTCCCTCCTCAGGAACAGTTACCAGGGTTTAGTCTAATTTATACAGGCATAATAACCACAATTAATTCTTGGTTCATGGTAAAAACCTCCTCTACCATGTTCTCTTTTGTATGCTTTGGGTAGTTGCATTTATCTTAATAAAACATCAAGGCTCATGCTTGCCATTTGATCTTAATAAAACATACACACTTGGCAACTGATTCTTTGTTTAGAGTTTAGACTCCTTTTTTGTGCAGAAACAACTGATTCTTTGTTCTGTATTTCTTTTTTCAGATGTCCCGTGGTCATGGGACAGGCGATATTCCAAAAATGACGTGTATGGTCAGACTTGGCCGCGTCATGTTCAATTGTACACAAGCCAGGATACATGACATGAAAGAGCACCTTAGGTTCTGTGGAGCTTTATGAAGGTTTGTTTAATGCATGCATATGTTAACACACTACTACTATATGACCTGCCTTTATACACACTATTCTGGTGGCTTGTGAGGGATTCGTGGCAAATCAAAACTGAAATCCCCTTGTGATGTATGTTACTCTTGCATTTTCAGGTGCACTAGTCATTCAAGTTTTATTCGAAGGAATCAGTCCCCCCCTTTTTTTATGTATGCGTGTATTCTGGATGTTGGTTATTTGTTGACAAAAGAAAAACTATGTGAATTCGAATAATGCTTGAACTAGCCATAGTTTGCCTGGTGAGACACATACCCTTTATTTGAGGGTATATGAATTTTATATCTACCAATGAATGAAATGTTATGAGCTGATAATGTTGACTCAAATAAGACTGGTTTTGGCAGCTGGTGCTTATGGGAGCAAGTTGGTATATATGAATGATCTTCTTGTATCCACATGGTTTGTGAGAGATTGTGTGCATCCGAGGTTTTTCCAATCAACATTGGAGTTCCTCATCACAAAATAATAAAAATAAAAATAAAAAAGATATTGCAGCACGTCAGTTTTCCGAGGGTAAGCTGTCTAATTTCATGCTCATATGGTCAAACTAATTGTGTAGTTACCACATGTTATGTGTTATTTTAAAGATGTTTATTCGGTGTACAAGGGATTGTCAAGAAATTGTCAAAGAGTACCAAGCGAAAAGAATAAAAAAATCCCTACGGGTTCTTGAAGAGCTAATTTTTATTTATAAAGAAATACCATTTACTAATTGTCTCACCATTGAAGGAAGTTTGGCTTAAATTGTTTTTACTCTGTTGTACTAATATCGTCATAAAAATGAACATACACCGTAAATTGTATTAACCTACTTAAAATAGAATTTTATCTCATGTAGGACATGATATTACATTCAGAAATGCAGAGGAGAAAAAAGTATACCGCACACAAACAATGATGTATATACAAATATAAAATATTTTGTGCGTAACATACACATTTCTAAAGCTCGACCAAGATCAACAAGGTTTTCATCCACGCCAAGCACTCTAGGAGTTCATAGATCTCGGCAGGCTTTCCAAAGACAAGCAAACCACATATCCACAAACAAAATACAGACACCACAAGAGGTCAACAAGATAAAAATCTATAACAAATAAGAAGAAAAAAATAACGCAGAATTTGATCCACTGAATCATATAAAAATCAACAGAAATATTTAAAAGGGAGAGATTCACATTAACATGCAAATTTATTATCACCCATCATATTGTTTTATCACAGGTCCAACCAGAGGACTGAGAGAGACTGAAACATAACGAAACCAGAAGAAAAAAAAAGAAAAGACCAGACACCACAATAAGCTCCACATTGAATACAGCATAGCAGGGCTGTCCAAGACACAATAAACCTAAAATACTAGAATATCCAACAACCAAACTGGATCCAGCCATACCAGGAACAAAGGGACCGGAGGCATTTTTAGCAGCCACCGCGGAGACGGAGCACCAGGTGGAGGGTGGACTCCTTCTGGATGTTGTAGTCCGCAAGGGTGCGGCCATCCTCGAGCTGCTTCCCTGCAAAGATCAGCCTCTGCTGGTCCGGTGGGATGCCCTCCTTGTCCTGGATTTTAGCCTTCACGTTGTCAATGGTATCAGAGGACTCCACCTCGAGAGTGATGGTCTTGCCGGTGAGGGTCTTCACGAAAATCTGCATGCCTCCCCTGAGTCGCAGCACCAGGTGGAGGGTGGACTCCTTCTGGATGTTGTAGTCGGCGAGGGTGCGGCCATCCTCAAGTTGCTTCCCGGCAAAGATCAGCCTCTGCTGGTCCGGGGGGATCCCCTCCTTGTCCTGAATCTTGGCTTTGACGTTGTCAATTGTGTCGGACGACTCCACCTCCAAGGTGATGGTCTTCCCTGTGAGGGTCTTGACAAAAATCTGCATCCCACCACGGAGTCGAAGCACCAGGTGGAGAGTGGACTCTTTCTGGATGTTATAGTCGGCGAGGGTGCGGCCATCCTCGAGTTGCTTTCCTGCAAAGATCAACCTCTGCTGGTCCGGGGGGATCCCCTCCTTGTCCTGGATCTTGGCTTTGACGTTATCAATGGTGTCCGACGACTCCACCTCCAAGGTGATGGTTTTCCCTGTGAGGGTCTTGACAAAAATCTGCATCCCACCACGGAGTCGCAGCACCAGGTGGAGAGTGGATTCTTTCTGGATGTTGTAGTCGGCGAGGGTGCGGCCATCCTCAAGTTGCTTGCCTGCAAAGATCAACCTCTGCTGGTCTGGAGGGATCCCTTCCTTGTCCTGGATCTTGGCCTTGACATTGTCAATAGTATCCGAGGACTCCACCTCAAGGGTGATGGTCTTGCCTGTGAGGGTCTTGACGAAAATCTGCATCCCACCACGGAGACGGAGGACAAGGTGAAGGGTGGACTCCTTCTGGATGTTATAGTCGGCGAGGGTGCGGCCGTCCTCGAGTTGCTTTCCAGCGAAGATCAACCTCTGCTGGTCGGGGGGGATCCCCTCCTTGTCCTGGATCTTGGCCTTGACATTATCAATGGTATCTGAGGACTCCACCTCAAGGGTGATGGTCTTGCCTGTGAGGGTCTTGACGAAAATCTGCATCCCACCACGGAGACGGAGGACAAGGTGAAGAGTAGACTCCTTCTGGATGTTATAGTCGGCAAGGGTCCGGCCGTCCTCTAATTGTTTGCCAGCAAAGATCAGACGCTGCTGGTCCGGAGGGATTCCCTCCTTGTCTTGAATCTTAGCCTTGACGTTGTCAATTGTATCGGAGGATTCTACCTCCAAGGTGATGGTCTTGCCGGTCAGGGTCTTGACGAAGATCTGCATCTGCAATACACAATCAACCAGAAAATATGAGCTACATATGGTATAACCTGAAAAGCAAGTAAATACTTTATGCAGAGGTTTCAAGGGTGAGAGGTATAATAGAGTATAGTTGGGCACTGCAAAATTAACCACAGCATATACAGAATCCACCGAGGAAGAACAGATACTGTGAAATATCATAATCATATGTTCAAAATAATAAATACTGGGACATAAATACCCATAAGAATGATAGAGAATAAACAAAACAAAGAAATTATATTATGAGAAAATTGAACACAATCAAAGTAATAATAATAAAAAAAACTATGAAATTATAAGACATGCAGATCAAAGAGCATATGAATTGATGATAACACATGAAACCATGATGGGAAACGGAATAATATCAAAGCAGAGCTAACATGCATAACAGAACAATCCGAATATGTGAAAGATCATCATAGATTTAATAAATGAAAGTCCCAAACCATGCAAGCCTCCACAGACTACTAGATCACAAGTGCACTTAAATCAGGTTAAAAAAACGATTCAAAAAACATTAACAAAATGACCAGAACCTTACAAACAAGTAAATCTGGTACCGAAACCTCATTTGCAAATCTAAACCATGCTTTTTAAGGAAAAAACACAATAAGGAATAATAAAACTCTTTCAAATAGAACAAAGTAGATTTGTTTATTAGAAAACAAAACATACACAAAAAAAAGTAAAACCTAAAAAACAATTACAGACCCTCACATACTTATAGATATACAAAGATCAGATCTAACGAGAAGATCAGATCCAAAACCCAAAAGAAATCATGTGAAACCCTAAACAACAGTATCAGAATAAAATTAAAAGCCACTCAATTAAAGAATCATCAGATGATTCAGATCTAAAAACACAGACACCGACACACAAACAATCGCCCCACATAACGCACATAAAAAAAAAGTCTATATCCACACAAATCAGATCTAACGAAAGGATCGACTCCGAACCCCAAAAGCAATCACGCGAAACCCAAGATGACAACACAAGAAGGTCAAATACAATTAAAAACCACAGAATCCAAAAAATCATCAGATCTGAAAACGCAAATCATCATCCAACACATACACATAGATATAAACACAAATCATCGCTCCTTGAAACGGAAATCAAAGCCCGATCTACACGGGATCAAGTTCTAACGAGAGGATCGGCTGAAAAACCCAAAAAAAATCACGCGAAACCCTAGATAACAATATCAGAAGGTTGAAAACAATTAGAAGCAACAGAATCCAAAAATCATCAGATCTGAAAACGCAAATCATGATCCGCACATACACCTAGATATAAACATGAATCATTCGATCCTTGAAACGGAAATCATAGCCCGATCTACGCGGGATCAAATTCTAATGAGAGTATCGACTAAAAAACCAAAATAATCGCGCGAAACCCTAAATAAACAGATCTGAAAACACAGACGCAGATCTTCATATCAATCATAAAGCAAAAAATAATAAAAGAAAGCGTACCTTGAACGAAGAGAGGATGGAAAACGAGAAGAATTTTTTTTAATCTTTGATGTCTAATAATGAAGAGGAAGAGAGGCCGAGAGGCGCCTATTTATAGTGGTTTTGGACGGACAGGATTGCGTGATTGGTACGGGAGGTGGGGGCCACTTAGCCAATGGTTGTGCGACACGAGTACCAGATGAGTTGGGAATCACTCGCCCGCACGGAAATTTCTCCTTGGATTTAACGTCGATTTGGACGTGCACGGTGAGATAAGTAAATTTAAAAAGAACATTAAAAAATAAAGATTTTTGTTTAATTTGTTTCTAAATAAAATTTTATAATATGTTACCCTATCTCAATCACAGTATTTATATATTACTTCATTATTAAATAAAATTGATTTAGTTTTTATTTCTGTTTTTAACCTTTTCACATATTTAAAATTTTTCATATATATATATTCCAAATTTGAGGTTTTAAAACGTATCTTTATAAATCATATAAATATATTTAAGATTATAAAATCAAATTTAAGTAACTTATATTTAATATATATTCAATTATAAATCAATCAAAATTAAAACATTCACTAAAATTTATGACAACTGAATTATGTATGTATTTGTTACAATATTTTTATTATAATATGAAAGAATATATATTATACGATATATAAATGTATTATATTATCTTATATGTTAAATAGAAGGGAAAATGATAAAAAAAAAAAATCTCTTAAAAGTTTGAAATACCCAAATCAGTCATTTTTTAATAATTATATCTAAAAAAGTCTAATTTCACAATTTTGGAAACACAAAAGACTAATTTACCCTTATGTAATTAGATCTTTAACATCCCTTATTAGGTTATTTCACACCAAAAAATTATTTTTTTCTATAAAACAACAATCTCTTTCTATCTGACTCAAATCAATCCACTTAGAAATTTTGTTATTATATATCATATTTTATGTTTCTTATATATATCTTACTTGATGTTGTTTATCATTTTTCATTATGCATAATCATAATATGTAATTTAAATCTGTGTTGTGCCTCAATAAAGCTGATGATATTTTAGTAGTCTAAATCCTTATTTACATTTTTTTTTTACTTATTATTCACATTTTTTTATGGCGTCATTAATTTATCATAAAAAACTCAGATTATTTTATATATCTATTTTTTAAAAAATATATCAACATTTAATGGAGTTTATCATAAAAAACTCATATTATATTAGCATATATCTTATAAAATCCATCTAATCATAAAAAATTTAGGGTAAAAAAAAATTCTCCATCAGAATATGTGAAATATTTTAACAAAATTAAGCGGGTGAAATATTTTAACAAAATTAAAAGATATATAATATGTTAATGATTTAATTACATAAGGGTAGGTTCGTCTTTTGTATTTCCAAAATTGTGAAATGAGACTTTTTTAGGTATAATTTAAAAAAGTGATTGATTTTGGTATTTTTAACTTTTGAAAGATTTTTTTTTATCATTTTTCCTAAATATAATGAATATTTTTAAAGCTTCAATATGATATTTCATTTATATTGTGTATTTATATAATTATATTAATATTAAAGTTACATTTTAAACCTTGTGTTCGCATTTATTTATGCATGTACAAATCTCGTATGTATATATAATATCTTTTAATTAATAAAGAAAAGTTATCGGTTTTTAATTATTCAAAATTTTAAATTCGAAATCATAAAAAAATTATAAATATATTTTAAGGTTTCATAACATATTTCATATAAAATTCATTCAAATTTTAATAATTCAAAATGAAATATATTTTCTAAATGTATCTCAATTAAATTTATAAAGACTTGTTGTGTTATTAAGTTAGTTTTAATATGAAAAAAAATATTATAAATGATATACATATTTATAATGTTATTTATATGCTAAATGATGAGCTTTGTTGAATGTTTAATATTTTATAAATATTTCGTTTATGAATTTCAATATTATAGTTACATCTTATAATTAGATCTACATTTATTTTACACATGTTTGAAACCAATTAATAATTATATTAATGTAATGTATATTTAATTATTCCAGTTGGGAAACAATTATTTTGTATTTAATTGATCATTGACGAGTTATTGATTAAAAGTGATTAATTGTGTTTAGATGTGAGGTTGAAATCTAAGGGTCCGTTTGGATCCCCAATACACTTATGTTTGCGTTGTGTAACACTAAAAAATGCAGATCGCCCATCCAAACATATTGTTGCGTTGGTAAAGCTAAAATTGGAGTCTAGTGTTGTATGTATTAATTGGTTCCACTTTTCCAACGCAATTAAACACTGCTTTTTGAAACACGGGGCACCAAAACCATTGAAATACGGCGGAAATTATTATACTGTCTCTGACATTTTCACAAATACCAAATAATGTTCGGGACCAAAAAAAATCCTACCCGACTTTCATCTTTCACTTTTTTTTCCCTCCCTGCCATGAATAAATCATAGAAAACCCTCCTCCAAGCGCCCCCAACAGACTTGTTTATGTATTTTTTCAACTCCCATAAATGTTTAACCGACATTGTGTAATGTTTTTTTATTATATGGTCCTACGTTTCAGCTAGTGACAATGTCGATCTCGGGTGACGGGTTCAGGGCCCTATGCAGTGGACCTCCCGTTGTTGGATAAATAGTTGCAGAGGAAGGTCGAAGGGTTTGAGCCCGACTGCCCAAGCAGGTTTCATCAGTCTCTTCTTATATAGTGGTTTTGATTTGTTGAATGTTTTGACCATATGTGTGTTTGTTAGGTATTTGTGTTTTCTTGATTAGCGCAATTTTTTTATTTTCAAATATAATTTTATATCAATGTATAATTTCACGAGTTGTGATTTTAATAACTAGCTTGGTGCAGTGGGTTACCCGTTTTGTTCTTATTCTCACTTTAATTCTCATGAAATACTCTAATTCCTAGCTATAATGATTCCGTGTATATAGTTTTTTTTTTTGAGAAATTTATTAGAGATCCTCCTAGCCACCCCCCATATTATTTTTAGGTCCCTTGACTTTTTTTACTTTTCTCTAGGTCCCTATCACCCAATCTCATTATTTCTAGGTCCAAATTAACCCATTCCGTCAAATCCCTTTTTAGACTTCCAAAAATGCCATTTCAACAAATAAATTTACCCAATCCATCATCTCTTTCAAACACCTTCTTCAACCTCTCTTACACAATGATCTCTCTCTCTCTCTCTCAAAAAACCTCCCCCTTCCCCTCTGTCTCCCCGCCTCTCTCCCCCCTCCCTCCCTGTGATAAATGAAATTTGATCCGCCCTCTCAAAAAAAAAAACAACTGCCCTCAAGCCCTTTGTCTCCTTGCATCTCTCCGTCCTTCCCCCCTTCCGCATCTTTCCTCCCTCCCTACCTTAGCTGCGTGACCTCGGTTCTCCCCTCCCGTCCCTTTCAGATCGGCCACCTAGCAGGTGTTAACTACGGTCAGGTATTCTCTTTCTCAAATCTGCCACTCCATCATCTACTTGAATGTTTGTTCTATGGAATGAGTTTTCTGAATGTTCTATGGTATTCAGTGTGTGTTATGTGAAATGGATTTTGTGGTATTCTACAACGTTAACAGTGTACCCAGATCAATTAACAATGTACTCAGTATTGTTTAATGATTATAATAAATTGTTCAGTATGTATGTTGTTTAATGATGATAATACAATGTACACGATATTGTTTAATCTATATATACATATAAACAGTGTGCATAGAATCAACACATATGCATATTGTACGAATGTTTGTTATTTGAAGTTTAGAAAATTTATATATATTGTACAAATGTTTGTTGTTTGATGTTTAGCATAATATTTCAGTTTATCCATGGAATCATTCATGGTAGTTTGTTTCCACAATAGAGAAGCACAACTAGTTAATATTGGTAGAACTACAGCATATTCATATATTTAAGTGAAATATGTGAAAGATTGAGGTTTGATGCATCCAAAGTCATTTTGAAATACGACATTCTTGTTCAAACCAACGTCATAATTAACGACTTTTGTGAACAATGTAGATGTTGAGAGGATGTATAACATTCACATGATGTGTGATATCAAGTTTATCTAGATAAATATTTTCGTAATTGTCAGAGAAAGCCTTGAGAGAGATGCATACATAAGGTAAATTGTTATCCTGCTTCTTATCATGATCACATATAGTTTGACAATATGCTAACAATGTACTCATATGATTTAATAGTGTACCATTAAAAATTAGTAATGTACTCAATATGTTTAACAATGTACTAAGTATTATTTTTAATATATAGTATATTATAGTGTTTTATATGCTTCATTGTATCACATCTAATGTTGCGATAAGAATGAATTGTAGGATGCCCAACATTGTCTATCTGAACCTAGCTACATTAGTACATATATCTTGTAGCATGGATTCTCAAGGTGAAGTCATTTGTGGGAGTTCAAGAAGTAGGACACTAACAAGTCTGTGGCAGGCATTCAGAGGACAAAGGAAGAAGAAGGTAACATATACGTCAAACCTCCATTAACAAAGATCAGGCCGGGGAGAAAGAAGACAAATAGGATTGAGTCACAGGCATATCTGAAATCAGTGTCATTGTATCGTTGTTCGAGATGCAAGGGCCTTGGACATAAAGGAAAAACATGTACAAATCCAGTTGTAGTTAAAAAATAAAGTCGTTGGCCCAATTTGAAAAACAACTTTCTGCTTTAATTACACATTCATATTATCATGTATGAACATCTATTTATATTAAATCAGATTATCTCGTATGTTAATTGTTTATTGAGTGCATGTTGATCTGATGATGCTTAAACTATTGCGAATGTGTAGAGTGGGGTAGGTAACAATGTTCTTAGATGGACTAACAATGTATAAGTAGTGCGTAACAGTATACCCAGATGGACTAACAATGTACTAGAAGTGAATTACTGTGTAGCCATATGGATTAACACAATTATATCATTCATAACACAATTATCATTAATTCATAATATAACTTCATTGATCACACAATATATCATTCATACCACAACTATAATTTATAATACAACTTCATTCACAACACAACTATCATTCTTAACACAAACTAATATTACATAAGTTATACCATTCAAAACACAACTATCATTTATAATACAACTTCACGTCCTCCTTAAACTCAGACTCCACCAAGGGTAACAATTTTTCCTTCAATGCTTCCCTTATGACATGGTTAACATTGGTGAAGTACTTGTTCTTCAGTCTCGAATCCGTTGATGTCGAGTCTATGGCTGCCCTCTCCTCAAAAGCAGACAATCTTCTTATCCGAAAACATCGGTAATGAATTAATAAAGACTTGGGAAGGAACAACAACTAGATTGTTCTTGTATACATGAAAAAACATAAGACAAACAGAAGTTACTGAGAATTAACAATGTACTCAGATAGATTAATAATGTACTCAAATTAGTTAATAATGTATCCAGATTATATAACAATGTATATAATGTATACAATTTAAAACTAATACAAGTTTCTATCACATAAAAATAAATCAGAAACGAGTATACAATCAGAAAAAATAGTAGGGCAAGTATATTGCTTTAGGCCATCTAATCCAATATGGTGTATGAGTTCAAATGCTTGGTTGGTTAATATATGAATTAAAATAGTCAAGTGTAAGGAGGTATGAAAACACTCAATCTAATCATTGATTTAACCAATATTATTAAGGAATTCCAAACCACTCTATGTATTACACCCACAGAGAATGAGAAAACTCACACATATGCTTCTCTTAACAAAACATGATGAATGAAATACATTTCATTAATTATAGTCATCTAAAAGACTTAGAGCACCCATCCCCACCCCACCTACCATGCTCTTTCCCCCTCCCCCCTTTAGTGATAAGATATCAGCTAGTATCACATCCATGATAGATCATTCATTCTTGTCAAACCAAAGAGGGTTTGTTTAAGTGTATGACTCCTCTTAGGCTTGGAAATAAAGATTTTTTTCAAGTTGAATGTTGAGGATTGAGGAAAAAAAGTGGTGGCTTTGTAGGTGGATCAATTGTTTTGCATGAAAAAATCAATATCTTAATATCCGACAATCAGGTCAGATCATGATGATTGAAAGATTTAAAAAAAATCATTCAAATCAAGTCTCAAATATTTTGGACTATCTACAATGAAATGTTAAATTATATTGTGATTCAATCAATAGAGTTTTTTTTTGTTTTGAAAATTTAGATCATCATTGTTGGTTCTAATTATACAATTAGATGTCAAACCATAGAAGAATTACTGCAGCACGAACAAATATATTGATGTGGCTTTCACCAATTTAGAGATATTGTCTTGCTTTTTTAAAAAATCCTAGAACAACTTATTCAACTCCAGAATCCAGGATATGTTACACCGAACGTCCCCTTGGACCTCTACAAACTCCAATAGAAAGCTTACCCCAAAAAATAAAATGCTAGACCTAGACTACCCAATTCCTCAATGTGCCATTTGGATAGATACATAAGCTATTCTATGGTTCATGACTATTCTAGAAATATATTCTTATACCATTGAAATAAAAAAATTTCTATTTAATTGTATATTTAATTATTCTCATTGTGAATCGTAAGAATAAAGTTTTTGTTTAAAGACATGCTAGCTAACAATCCAGATCAAAATCACAGAAATTAAAACATGAAAACTCATAATTAAAATATACATACATCATAACAGTGTACTAGATAGATTAGCAATATACTCAGATAAGTTAAAAATGTACCCAGATTATATAACAATGTATAAAAGAATATAACAAGAGACGTATCACAAAAATCAACCAGTGGAACACAGAGAAATGTTTACCTCTGCTTCCTTCGATGGAAGCCTTGAGAGAAACTTAATAAAAACACAAAACCCACATAAAAAAGCAACAATAATTTCAATCAAACAATAGCATCGAAAAGAAACCCAAAACACAAAACCAAACCACTCACAACAACACAAAACGACCAATTTCAATCCCTCACTAATAAAAAAAAAACTTTAAAAAACTCTGATATCAATGAAAAAAGAACCCAGATTTATATCATACATAACACCAAATGAATAAAAAATGACATCGTGATCGAATCCAGAGTAGCCGAGGCGAAAATTAAAAATGCGAGAGCCGACAAAAATAAGAGAGAGAGAAAGAGAGAGAATGGGAGGGATTTCGTAGTAGGTTTTTTTAAGGTTTTGGGAGAAAAGAAGTTAACAAATGAGAGGATTTTAGGGAAAAATGAAGAAGTGTTTTAGTGAGAGAGAGACAATAAGTGGGAAGGGTAAACTTAGAAAATAAAATGGCACACTTAATGACACTTAACGCCAATTATTTCAAGGGACCTGAAAATAATACATATTAGGTTTCAGAACCCCCCCCCTTTTTTTTTATCGAGACAATTATTGGGTAGGGGTATTTTAATAAACCACCTAATTTGCAATGTTGTACCAGTTTGACTACCAAACATCTGGTCAGCTTTTTGGAGCTGGATTTGAACGCGTGAAATTTGACACCCCACGACCAAACCTTTCAGAGGTGTACACCTCATATCTGAACATGATGCAAATAAAAACACCAAAAAGGGGTGCAAATAAAAACAGCAAAAATCGTGATATTTCCGTGATTTTCAAAAGCACCGCTAAATTCACCGAACATTCTCGACCCTCCTGGAGAGGTTCATGCACCATCCCCACCCACCGATGACTGCGCCGCGTACACGGCAAGTCCGAAACGAAAGCATCTCGATGACGTCATCACTCAGAGCCGATCCCGACCGTCCGTTTCGACCTAACCCCGGATTAACCCGAGTTCAGAAACCTAACCACGGTTAGATTGTGCGGTCGATAATAAAAGACCGAGACCACCAACACCCAACACGATTTATTCGTATCGAAAGGACGGTCTCCATCAAAGGAAGGTTCTTCTTTGGATCTTCGTCGCTTTTTTGAGAGGTAAACATTGATTCTTCGATTCTTCCGTTTAGGGTTTATGTTTTTTGATGTTTTGGATTTGTGGGGTGTGGAATTTTTTATTGGATTTTTTTGTGATCTTTTATTTTCATGGATTTGATCGAAATTTTGTTCTTTATTGTTGAAAATTCATGGGGTTCGATCTGATTGGATTATTTGGTTGTTTCCATGAATTCTTTATTTTAATTTCATCAAAGTTTGGACCTTTTGATTTGGGTTGATTATGATTTCAATTTTTTTCAAATTTTTTTTCGTGTACTTCGACGATCTCGAATTTCTGTTCCTCTTTATAATGTTCGAGCCATGAAAATTTTTTCCTTTGTTAGGAGGGTTGGTTTTATCAATCGATCTAATGATATTTGATCTTCTGTTTCGTTCTTTCTTCATCTGGGCACCTGTTTTACTTGCACGCTTGATTGTTTTATATCTGTTTTTTTGTTATTATTGATTCAGTAACGATCAAATGTTTGTTTAAAGTTGTATAGACCATCATTTCCCTTTGTTGTTGAATTGTTCATTTTTTTTTGTTATTATTGCTTCAGTGGGGATTATAATTTTCTTTGGGGTGTCTGATTTTTTGAAAATAACTATTTTTTTTTTATGATCTAATCGTTTTACTAAATGCGTTGTTGGGCTTTATGGTTATTTCCCTCATCATGTGATTTCATTCTTGCGCATACAGTTCAATTTTTTTTATGATTTTTTTGCTTTTCTTTGTGTTATTGTTTAGTTATGTTCTTTATTTTCCTCGAGGCCAAGAATGTATTGCGGAGATTTAATGATCATTTAATTGTAGATTGGACTTACCTTTTTCTCTGGTAATCATATGCTTGTTTGTTATAAAGTTCTTTTCATTTGTGGGCATTGGTTGAATTTTTAGTTTATTCTTTAATTGTTCGATGGTTAATAAATTTTGTGCTTTAATTGTTCAATGATTAAAATAGGTGAAACTCAGGGGTATCACAATACATGTATATGCCTGATTGAAAATCTTACATATTGTTAAAAGATTTCTACCTGTCTTTACTAGACAAAAGAATTTTGATTACATCATTGTTCGATGTTCAATGAGTCTGAAAACATCCAGTTGGGATGAATTTCTACATATATACCTATTGAATTAAAATAATAAAAGCCACTGTGACAAAAGAGAAATAAGAATTAGCAATCATTGTTACTAGACAAAAGAATTTTGATTACATCATTGTTCGATGTTCAATGAGTCTGAAAACATCCAGTTGGGATGAATTTCTACATATATACCTATTCAATAAAAATAATAAAAGCCACTGTGACAAAAGAGAAATAAGAATTAGCAATCATTGTTTGTTGTTACGTTAAACGTTTTGCTTTTCTTGCTTTGCTTATAGTTTTATAGATTGATATAGCAAGCATGTGGTAAACAGCCACCTAATGTTCGATAATGACATGTCATCCATGTTGGTGTTAGACAAATACATCGGATGCCAAACATGGACATTTTATTTCTAGTATGTTTGATACCATGATATATTTGATTCCTGTTCTACACACCACCAAGTCCAGGGGTATTGAGACATTGAATGAGAGTTTCATAATGTGCTAGGATCTTGGTTAAAAGTATTTATTGATATTTTGCTTGTTTCCAATGACCGTAGTATCGTTTTGTGCATATGACATCCCAATCCACATGATTGCATTTCTTTGGTTGATCTGAAAATCATCGTACTGTTGTATGTGGACTTGGTCTGTTCATGTGTGAATCTTGTACTAGTTTACTAGTTTGTACTTCAATATATATGACATCCCAATCCACCTGGCAAGAAGAGCTTTGTTCATGATCCGAAGGTCTCTTTCCAAGGGGGATGGCTCAACATAACAGAATAGAAAGGGAAGGTCTCTTTCTAAGGGGGACGGCTCAACATAACAGAATAGATAGCCTGTCTACAGGGGCCCGTTGCACTTTGTTTTGTTGGGTCTTGGTCTTCCAAGCCTGAGTCTTCAGCTCGTTTTCTTTTTGCTTTCCTTCTGTTTCCTCTGATCTCTTCTGTTTTCTTTTTGCTTTCTTTCTGTTTTTTTTTTTTTTTTATATATATATCCAGAGACAATGTGGACAGTTGACTTGATTTTTAAAATGAAAATAAGAAAATTTGGTTAAAAATAATTTTTGTTTTTTGCTTTTTTATAAAAAAAAAGTAGGAAAAGGTAGACTCTTTTCAATTTTTCACTGTTTTTTTAGAAATGTAATAAAAATAAAATTTGATGAATTTTTTGTTTCACAAAATTAGTATAATCTCTCCTCAAAATCATACTTGTTTGATACAGGGTTAAAGTTTTGAGGATATATTTCTGATTTTGATAAATATAAATATAAATAAAATTGATATAAAAAAAAATTCTCCCCTAAAACCAAGGTAACTTCTCAACCTTATATTCTATTTTCATTCAAAGACATGCAAATGTGAAAATCCAAATATTTTTGTGAGGTAGGACTATTATGTTTCTTAGTTTAACATAATTATTTAAGGTAAAAAAATAATTATTTTCATTCAACCACTCTTTTAGCAATGAAAGCATTGGTAGCAAGCAACCTTTACATTTTTCCCAAAAAAAATAAATGTACACACATCTGATTTTTCTGCTTTTTTGTTTTGTTTTGCCGATATTGTTGATTGTTTTGATGTCATTTTATGGTCATGAATATGTAGTAATTAACTTGATCAATTTTACGTGCAGTTAACTAATTCAAGAAGACTATAAAATCAAGCAGCGCTTCGTTCCACTTCAACTTCTAACAGCCAAGTTTATGTCTGAACTCGACAACCAGATTCCCTCTGCTTTTGGTAAGACATCCTTGCCCAGATTGTCTTGTTGCAATCTTTTTTTTTCAGTTTTGTTGTGGTAGTTCAATGAATCATTCTCGTCTGCTTTGTTGCAACCAGATCCCTTTGCTGATGCCAATGCTGAGGACTCTGGGGCTGGTACAAAGGAGTATGTGCATGTGCGCATACAGCAGAGGAATGGCAGGAAAAGCTTGACTACGGTCCAGGGCTTGAAGAAAGAATTCAGCTACAGCAGGATTCTCAAGGATCTGAAGAAGGAATTCTGCTGCAATGGCACTGTAGTCCAGGATCCAGAGCTGGGACAGGTAAATGTCATGTCCTAGTATCTATCTAATGATGTCATGGCAATTGTAGCATATGACAGTATTATTTTCTGATGTTTGTATCGGTGTTGTGCATGGGAATCCATTCATTTAATCATCAAAATGTCGGAAACATTTTTTAATTGAAAATAAAATTCTTAATAATAATGGATCATTGGATGATTGTAAGCTGATCAATTATTTGAAAAATATCTACACCCATTTCGAATCCATATCCGAAAAACCAGAATTGTCCTATATTTGAATATCTGGAGTGCATTTTGAGTGCTTATATAGATATCAATGTATAGTGTTGAAAAATATCTGATTCCGACAACTATTGTAAAATTTCATATATTGTACTATGTATCGTTTATGTTCATTATCCTACATGAATAATCACAATTTTGAAAATTTAATGAACTATTATATTCTTCATGTATGATCTGTGTCTGAAATCTTGAGACTTTAATTCTCCAATCTTTCAAATATTAACACATTATTACCTAAAATGGTTTAGACATCTCAATTATTTAAACGGATCTTATATGAATATATGATATAATCCGTATCCCAATGTAGGATAGGATATGGATGTTAAGATACAGGCTTAGATGGTTATGCAATGATTAGCTGTACTTTGGTTCTTGTTGCTTCAGTTATCTTTCATGACCAGATTTAGTGTGTGATCAATGCATTTTGCTATATTTCTAAGTGCTCTTGTCAATTGCAGGTCATTCAACTCCAAGGTGATCAGCGTAAGAACGTGTCAACTTTTCTTATTCAGGTATGTCATATCATTCATTGCTGCGATTGACATTGTGGTAGTGTTGCAATCGTGCTCTTGATCTTGTTAAACATGCTGTGGTTGTGGGTTAGGTGCCATAACTGGCTAGATGTTGGCTCTTGGTTTCTCACGTTCATTTTTTATTTTGACAGGCGGGCATCGTGAAGAAGGAGCAGATCAAAATTCATGGTTTTTAAGAGTGGTGGGTGATTAGCCGCCTATGCCATTTGTGGGGGAGGCATCAGTATATAAAATACCTATGTTCTATGCACGCTGTTTGAATTTCGTTTGTTTGCTTCTTGTTAGATGGCTCTTGTTGAAGATTTTATAAAATTCAATTGTTACTGCCAAGTACCTTCTCGTTTCATCCGCTCTCCTTTCATCATCTTTCCAATCTTGCTCTTATATGGTGTGAATTTGTTCTCATGGTGGAAGTTGATCATACCGAGTGCCCCAGTAGCTGTGGCGTCAGAGAGACGCGGTTGGTCATTTATGTTACTGACTGGACTAAAGTATGAAATGAAAAAAAAGGGTAAAATTTAATTAACACCCCGTAAACTTTGAGAAATACATAAAACATTCTGATGTTTTTGAAAATTTATATAGAATTCAGTGAAAATATACATATAAATCTAAATAGCTCTTAGAATTAAACGTTCATTAATATATGAAAAATATTTTATATGGTTTAATTTGGTTAAAAGCATAATATATTAAAAAAAATTTATAATGTGTTAAAAATGTAAAAAATCATCTATAAATGATGCTTTTATCTTTTGAATAGATTATAAAACCCTGTCTAGAGGGTAAAATCGTTATTTATAGAAATTTTTTTATATTTTTAATACACTAAAAATGTTTTTTTGGTATACGGTGTTTTCGGACAGGGTTATCAAATATAATATTTTTAATCTGTTAACGAAAATTTAACTCAAGAGATTATTTAGATTTGCATAGATGTTTCTAAACGTTTATATGGACTCCAGAAAAAGTCAAAGGGTTATATCAATTTTGAAAAGTGTATAAGGGATTATATGGATTTGTCCCAAAAAATAAAAATAAAAATGTAGTGGACCTGCTTGTCCGAAGAAGTCACTATATGAATCTAGGCCAACAAAGGTACAGACGGGACAATGGGCACACACAAACACCACATCCCAAAGAGATTGTCGTTCCCTTTTTTTCTTCCTGCAACCGGCAGGAGTTGAACCACCGTTCCCTAGTAAATAGGGGGGGGGGGGGTTCTGTACCACCACACTGAACGTGGGCTGGACACTTTGCTCAAGTTTGTGAAAGGTCTCCCGCGGCTATGTTTTGTAGATTTTGTGAACAACTAATTGTGAGTCTATATAAATAACGTAATATACATTTGAAATATATTTTATTTTGTAGAAGAATATATCCCGTGTATAACATTTTTCATAGAAAAAAGAAAAGAAAAGGCTTTTTGGTAATTAAACCTCGTAAAGTGTGTGCTTGGTTGGTTTACTGAACCTGCCCTTGTTTGGATAGTGGAATAGAGGTAGAATAGGGAGAAATATGGGTGTAAGAATGAAAAAATTGTTCGTGCTATTCCATCTAATCTAGCTCTATTTGGAAGGGGTTGGTTGGGTGTGGTATATGTCAAATAATCACTCATGACCTCTTATGTATAAAATCACCTCTTATAATAAATCAAGAGATTCATATATCAAATTTTTTTTTTCACATTTTATTATCTCATCTACATCTTTTTATCCATTACTTATCCATGATTAACCAAACAACAAAAACTGTATTATTACATTTTTCAACAAGAATAAATAAAAACGAAATAAAACATTACTTATTCCTTTACAAAAGTTATATATATTAGAATAGCTTTTGAAATGGTGACTAGTTTTTCGGTGCATCTTATGCTTGAAGTTCAGCCTAAACCTGACTCACTTGGCCTATTAGGTATGCCAAACTTTTTTTTGAGAAAGACATGCATTGTCATTATTATGATTAAATAACAATGGCTGAATGATGGTGAGGAGAAATAGAGACAACATGATAAACAGAAGCAAGTTAAAAAAAAGGACTTGGTGGAAGAGAGGCCACTCGGTTCGAAGAGTTCGCCATCCTCTTACTTCTCAATAAGGAGCCGATGTCCCACAAAGCGAACCTTGCTACCGCCTGACAGGTGTGTGCCCCAGTCAACGATGAATTGAAACATTAGATTGCCACATGTTCTCAAAATAGGAAATGACTCTCCTTGAAGACAATTTCGTTTCTTGTGAGCCTTAGCCCAAGCACCTATGGAGATAATGAACTTGAGGACACTCCCTTTGCAAGAATTATCTTTTCCACAAGTCTTAGTGAATTTTTTTTTGGAAAAATTAATTAGGGGTCCCTTGGTCACCCGTGATATTAGTTTGTCATAGAAAAATGATAATTTCTCAGATACATAATACATACCCATATAATAGAAAATATAATAAAATAAGGTAGAGGGACTACATTCCCCTAAAAACCGTGATGACACTTATAAGATGACTGAAAATGCAATAGATCATTAATGAAGAAGATCTGATCTCATGGATACGTGGATGAGCATCTTCTCCCACCGTCTGTTCCATAAAGACATAAACTGATTCATTGAGTGCATTTGTGGAACATCATACTCCAGATTGGAAATTTTTTCTACATTATTGTCATTCTCATTGTTAGATCCACCAACCCAATGGTGTTGAACATATTTTTATATCATATTGTGTGCTAGTCGAACGGAGTTTCATTTTGAATACTTTAATTTCTTTGAAGATTAATTTGGATACGGTGGGTGTGACTCTAATGGAGCTCCAAAGACTCTAACCCCCTGTATGGGTGTGACATTAGGTTATTCGCTCCTGATAGTTATACTGGGATAGATAACAATCCAGGCTGAATAAGTAACTTTTTGTTTGGTTGTCTTTTTTGTTATTCTCATTAGGAAACGTAAAAATGACTTTTTTGTTGTTTGGTTCACATTTGATAAAATGATGATAAATGATTGATAAGTGATGAATAAGAGTTTATGATTTTTTAAATGAGAATTATACCCCCTGGAAATAGTATGAGAGATATATGATTGATTTGATAGATGTGACAGTTTTTGAAATCTGTGTGAGTCTGTTAGGTGAGATAATTTTTTTAAAATGACAGAGAAGAATATTTTTATCCATTGGCATAGATAAACATTGATAAGCAATTCCACCATTTCCTTAGAATAGTTATCAGGCCTTATCCTAGCTTATTTAGACATAACTATCAGAGTTTATTCTATCAAAACAAATAACTTTTTTTAGCTATTCTCATCTATTTTTCATTATTCTTGCCTTATGTTCCATGCCATACAGGGGTAAGAGCTTCTCCAATCTATCAGCAGGCAAGCTACTTCAACAGTAAGGAAAAAAATCTCTCACCATCCATAGAACAACCCCCATGGGGTTTCGTGTTGAAGCTCTGAAGATGGAGACGTTGGGTGTGAGTCAAACGGAGTTTCATTTTGAAGACTCTAACCCCTCGTATGGGGTGTGACTTTAGGTTATTCGCTCCCGATAGCTATACTGGGATAGATAACAATCCAGATTGAATAAACAACTTTTTGTTTGGTTGTTTTTTTTTTGTTATTCTCATTGGGAAACGTAAAAATGACTTTTTTGTTGTTTGGTTCACCTTGGATAAAGTGATGATAAATGATTGATAAGGGTTTATGATTTTTAAATGACAATTATACCCCCTGGGAATAGTGTGAGAGATATATGATAGATTTGATAAATGTGATAGTTTTTAGAATCTGTGTGAGTCTGTTAGGTGAGATAAAAATTTTAAAATGACAGAGAAGGGTATTTTTATCCATTGGTATAGATAAGCCTTGATAAGCAATTCTACAATTTCCTTAGAATAGTTATCAGGCCTTATCCTAGCTTATCCAGACATAACTATCAGGGTTTATTCTGTCAAAACAAACAGCTTTTTTTACTATTCTTCTGTATTCTTCCTTATTTTTGGACTTAAATTGTACAGGTTTATTCTGGACTTATTTCTCTAAGCATACGGGGGTAATGGCTTTGAAGATTTGGATATGGTGGGTGTGACACTGTTTGGCCTCCAACATAATAAGAGATTTATAGAGGATTTGGCCTCCAACCGTCCTCGAGTTTGGCCACCAATCTCCAATGGACGACTGTATAATCGATGGTCAAAATGTATTAAAAAAAATCAAAAGTGGTTTTAGAATCTTATTGTTTTAGAATCAAAACTTTAATTTATAGAGTTTTACTACACATACTCCATTATATAGGTCCTTCCCACAGGCCACATGAGTTGTCAAAATATCATTGGCTGTCTTGTTGACTTTTACAAAAGGGCAAAAAAACTAAATACTAAAATACCCCTCATTAATATACACTTTCTCTACTAGGTGTTTAAAAAAAAAATGAACTATTGATTATGGAAATATAAATAATTCAATTGAAATGAATTCAAAAACCAAAAAGGAAATGTAAATTATAAATGGAAAGGATTTATTGTCATCATCACTAGTCTATAAATAGAAATGATTTATTATCTCACATTTCAAAACATTTTTTTGGTATTTGAAAAAACATCTCTGTTATTTTTCAAGATCTTATGATTACATGAATATGATGTTTTTGTTTTTTTTTTCTAGTTTTTTTTTCTTTTTCGAATGGATACAAAAAATAACTGACTTTTTTTTTTTTACAGATAATTGAAATGTATGTCCAATTTCTATTCTTGTTGGCAATAAAATATAACTGACAATCATAACCAAATTTAAGTAATTTGTATTTTCAGTTTGTTCAATGTTACTGCTACGCGCAATGTAACTATATTGAAATGTAACTAACTGTAAGTAGATACTGGTGTATATAAGTACTTAGTAAATAAAAACTAACTATTAGAGGAATCTAAACTTTCTTCAGTTTTGCAAGTATGCATGTCATGATTTATGTTTCTTTATCATTATATATTTTTTGTTGTTATTGATATGCACAAAGTACCTAACATCCCTTCATAGTAATTATGTTATGTTAATGTAAATTTCTTTATATTCATTTTTTAAATTAATATATATTTTCAGTTTGTTTCATGTTACTGCTATGGAAAAGATAAACTATCTTTGAAATGTAACTAAGTGAAAATAACTACACAACAAATGTAACTAACTATTTGAGTTACGTGCTGGTAGATTTTTCCCATGGATCGTTGCAATGCCAAAACCTTAACTACGAGCAAAGTTGTTATAAAATATTCGCACATCTTCTTCTGTATCAAATGTCATTCCAACACTTGGCGCAATTGCTTTTGCATATTGCTCTTCAACTTCAACAATGAAATCTTTCTGTGGACTACCTTCAACAGAAAATATAATTGAGTCCACTGTATTTCCAACATTTAAATGCAAAAAAGTATCATTAAAACTAATGTACTGTTGTAATCACTAAAAATTAGATAAACATGAAAAACTAAAAATGGAATAATATGACTCATAGTTCCACTAAGATCATATTAAGAGTCGTTCATATTTCGAAATGAAACTTTGTTTCACAATTATATTGTTCTAAAATTAGTTACATTTGTCTGGAGAAACATTTAATAAGTTAGTTACATTCACAAAAAATATAGCCAAAATCACAAAAAAACTGCATAGAAGTCCAGAAAGGGTTTAAATATACAACTGACATTCAAATGTTAAACAATTGATATGCCATGTTCAAAACCACGTTTCACATAAAAAAAAAAACCATAATTAACATAAAAAAATGAAATAATTGAAAAAACATACAATAAACAGACACAGCACCTGAATCGGCAGATATTTCAAATGGTAGCCAAAAGAATTCAATTATTATTTTTTTATCAGATAAAAAACTTAGATGGTCGTCTAAAGAACAAATCTGATTTTAAACAGCTTTAACAAAAAAAACTCTCAAATTTTATCATGTAAATGAATGCATAATTTAAAAACTGAAATTCAAAAAAGAAAAAAAAACAGAATTAAATGCCCCCTCCACGCGTGATTCCAAAAGCAGCAATAATAATTGTCCCATTAATTACGTTGAAAATTAACAAACTCACTTAAGGGGTAAAATTGGAATCCCAACCATGCCATGTCATGGGGCTTGCGAGGGGCCTACAAAATGGGCCTTGTCAATCATATAATATCTCTCTTATTTTTTGATGTAGAACACATAATTGAGACTTATTTGTGAAATTTTAAATTGATAGAAGTTAATATTATTAGTTTTGGACTAAGTGACCAGTATACTTATCAGTTATTCTAAATTTATATCTGTATCTGAAAAATCTATATTCGTATCTGAATTAAATATATGTATCCAAAAAACTCGTATTCGTTCCTGATTAAAATATCTGTATCCGAAAAACTTGTATTCATATCTAATTAAAATATCTGTATTTGAAAAACCTGTATTCATATCTGATTAAATAATATTATAATATTATTTATTATTAATAATATATTTATATTCATATTCCACACCCCACTCATTTTCCCTCTAAAACACAATCATTTTATGAAAGAAATGGAGAAATATACTTTGAAAAGAGGAAAAATGAAAAGTGAAGAATGATTCACTAAAATGGAAAATGAATCAGTAATACGTCACCAACTAATGATGTTACATGCTAAAAACAAACGCACAAAATTACAGCTTCGACGAGAACGTCAAGAACTTGATTGTGAATGTCAAGAGAAAAAATTCATAAAGGTAGACTTAAATTTCATTGTTGATCAAGCTGACTGTGAATATTTTTGAAGGAAAAAAGAAGAAATTATAGAAAGAAAAACTCGTGCTTCTCAAGTACCCGACAACTCATCTACTTTTAATCATGGTGATTTCAGTAACTTAGATCAGTAAGAAGGAGGATTAGGAGATTACTAATGTAGCAGTTCATTTATTTCAAGATGGATCTAGATGTTGTGGATTATATGTTGTTGTGTTTCGTTGTTGTGCTTATTTTAAATTTTCATGTATTTTTTTTTGTTATACTATTAGTTTTGATTAGACTAAATGATATTTTAGTACATAAGTTCAAATAATAATTAATATAATATTGATTTTTTAAAAAATAAAAAATATTATTAAATATATATCATTTTTAAACATATGTTAAACATATTCAATATTAGACTTATTTGAATCATATTGACAACATCTATCCAACCGTATCATTTTTATGGAAATTGAAATTATATAGTAGAAGTTATCAAAAAATTTTTAAAAAAAAAGTTAACAAACTTTCATGTTACAGTGAGCCTCTAAATATGAAGTCTCAATTGAGGACCTCCAAAACGGAGATGCTCTAAGAGCTTCTCCAACCGAACGCCAAAAACTCTACTATGGAATATGTTTGGCCTCCAACTGTCCTCCATAAAAGCATCTCCAATGGCTTAATTTTGAAGATTAGATACGGTGGGGGTGTGACTCCAGACTCCAAAGTAAGTAAATTTGGTCAGCATAATTGGAGATCTACTATTTGACCCTTAAATGTCCAATCAAATATTTGTACACCCATGAATACTCATCGTAAGCGTTGAACAATTTTTTGAAAATGACATTTAACTCATATATTATTATAAATTTTTAATTTATTCTCTTTAGTTGATAAAAATATAAAAATTTTAAATATTTGTCATAAAAAAAATTCAATAATGATTCTAAAAAAAATATTCAATTGGTAAACATGGAACAACAGATTGAAACATGATCCCCGTGTTTTTTTTTACAATATGATTAAGTAAGTGATCCATCTGATATATTTTTTTTACAATAACATTTTTTATATTTATGTAATCGCGCATAGCCCCCTGTTATTCCACACTGAATTGATCATCTTGTTAACACACGAAGGTACAGATCAAAAATTTTCTATAGAGATTTTTTGAGGCACTTATTTATTTTTTTTTGTTAAATCTGGTGTTTGATATGATGCAGTTTTTTTTTTATTGACATGCTCTTTCTTTTTAGATGATATGAAATAAATCATGTATGTTCATTTAAGCAGTTTATGATTTTTTTTCTTGAAATTCATATTCATACTACTAATATCTAATTATTCAAAATTTAAGAGTTCAAATTATATTTAGATAAACCATAAATATATTTAAAGATTTAAAAATAAGTTTTTATATCAGTATTTTCATATTTTAATAATTCAAAATTAACGATATTTCCTAAATCTATCCCATTCGAATTCTGTAAAGATTCATTATGTTATTAAGTTATTTTATAATAGTATAAAATATATGTTACACAGTATACAAATTTATTATCCTATATTTTAAATGGATTGAGTTTTTTTATGATTCAATATTCTATAAACAATATTTTGTTTATTCATATTAATATTATAGTCGCATCTTTTGCATTTAGGTCAAAGCGCATTTGATATATGTATAAAACGAGTGACTAATTATACTAGTGGAATATGTATATAGTTCTTATACTTTGTTAAGTTATAGATTAAGGTCCTGTTTGGATGAATTTAGGCAGATTTTACATTTAATTAAAAACTAAAAAAATTATAAGAATCAAACACATTTTTAAGATTTTCATGTCAAAATTCTAACAGCTAAAAATGGTGATTTTTAAAAACTGAGTTTAAAATATAAGATTTTCATGTCAAAATATATTTCAACCACTATTTATCATGCACGTCACCACCGATGATTGGCCGTATACACGGCAAGTCCGAAATCAAACATCTCGTCATTACTCTACATAATAGAATTTATTTTTTTGGTATACAGGTATTTCTATAACATAAATAAGAATAAAATAATTTTTGTTTGGTTGTATTTTAAATAATTTCTATTAAAAAATATAATAATAAAGTTTTTGTTATTTGATTAAAATATGAATAAAATGTGGATAAAAATTTATAAAAAGTAAAAAAAATAATGATAGTTGATTTGACAGATGATTTATAAAAGGCGATTATAGTTGATTTGATGGTGGGTCAATATGTTTTTTGGGTGAAATAACTTAAAATAACTTTAATTCCACCTGTTTCATAGAATGACTATCTATTTTTAAGACAAGTTATTCAAGTATAAATTATTCTTGTGTATTCAACTCTCTTAAACAAATAAAATCAATTATTTTATTTTATATCTACACCCTTATTCCGTATTCAAACGCGGAGGTTTACGCACAGTGGACATCCACTTATGATTGCGCCACATACACGGCAAGCCAAAATCAAATATCTCATCATCACTCTAGAGTAAGCCTGTCAATTATTCGAAAAAATATCCGTATCCGATCCGAATCCGTATCCGAAAATGCAGAAAATATCCGATATCCGAAAATCCGTATCCGTTTCCAAACAATATCCGTATCCGAACTGTTATTTTATTTATATATGTTAGAATTAGTTTCAACCCTTAGATGAAAATCCAATGGCTCATGATCTAGGACAAAACACAAACCTATTTAATCATGTTGAATACTTATTTAACTATATTAAGATTTGTGTTTTTATGTCTTTAGTGGATACCTATTTAACCATGTTAGGACTTAAGATTTTATAAAAAATTTATATTTTAATCTGGTTCGGATATTTCAAAAATTATCCGAATCCGTATCCGGATTTTCGGATCGGATACGGATATGGGTTTTGGAATATTCGTCGGATATCGGATACGGATATTTTTTCGGATATCCAATTCGGATACGGATACGGATATGGGCCTATCCGATCCGTATCCGTCCGATTGACAGGCTTACTCTAGAGCCGATCCTGATCGACCGTTTCAACAAACCTACCTAACCCTAGATTAACCCTAGGTCATAAACCTAACCACGGTTACATTGTGCGGTACATACAAAAAGACCAGAGGATTTATTCGTGTTGAAAGGACGGTCTCCATTAAAGGAATGTTAGGAAGCGTTTAAAAATGCAATTTAAAAAATAATTATAAATTATATACAAGTCTTTTTTTATAGTGTAATAATGAAGATTGCTTTTTAATTAATCAAGAAATTAGGTATGTTGATGATAACATAAGGTATTTTTGTTTGAATAAACACATTTTTTATGCACATTTTTTGATATAATAATGAGAGCATTTTTTCAATTAAGTGGGTTTGTTTGGTAATTTGTTTGGGGCTTTTAAATTTTAAAGAAACTAAAAACAACCCTAATCGGTTTGCCAAACATACCCTTAGCTCCTTTTGGTTCGAGAATATGGCTCGAAATAAGTGAGAATTCGTTAAAATAGTATGAAAATGGGTGTTCGAAATGTGTGAATAAATGAGAATCTGTATGTCAGAATTAACTGATATAAAGTGATATATGAATTTTAACAAATTCTTATAATTAAGTTATTCCAAGTTATTCAACCTAAAAGATTATGTGGGTCCACTATTCAATCAACTATCGTCATCTTTTATAATCAACTGTCAAATCAATTGTTATCATTTTTTCATCTTTTATAAATCAATATATACACCTTTTATATGTGGACTTGGTATATGTGAACTTGGACTGTTCGTGTGTGAATTTTGTGGGCCTAAAAAATTATGTGGGCTCACTATTCAATCAATTATCGTTATCTCTTATAATCAACTGTCAAATCAGTTATTATCATTTTTTCATCTTTTATAAATCAATATACACACCTTTTATATGTGGACTTGGTCTGTTCGTGTGTGAATTTTGTACTAGTTTAATAGTTTGTACTTTCAATATACATATATGTATAACAAGAAAGCCACCCGGCAAGAAGAGCTTTGTTCATGATCCGAAGGTCTCTTTCCAAGGGGGATGGCTAAACATGACAGAATAGAAGGGAAGGCCAGGGGTTTAATGGGTCCTGGTAGATAGCCCGTCTACATGGGCCCTTTGCACTTTGTTTTGTCGGGTCTCGTTCTTCCGAGCTTGAGTATTTGGCTTGTTTTCTTTTTTTCTTTCCTTCTGTTCCTCTCATTTCCATTTTAGAATTGTAATTTACTCTTTTAACAATGAAAGCGTTGGTAGCAACCTTTACATTTAAAAAAAAAAACAAAAAAAAAAGTGTCCACACGTCTAGTTTTTTGTTTTGTTTTGTATGTTTCGATGTCATTTTATGGTCATGAATATGTAGTAATTAAGTCGATCATTAATTCAAGAAGATTCAATTTCTGGGTGCTATAATTTTAATTGTTACTGCCAAGTACCTTATGGTGTCATCTGCTGTTCTTTCATTCTCATATTTGCAATTTTGCTCATACATGGAGTGAATTTGTTCTCATTGTGGAGGTTGATCATATATGCCAATTACCATCGCCGCATATTCTCTGCGGTTGGTCATATGTGTTACATGAGTATGAAATGAAAGAGAGAAAATGTTGCGAGACCTGCTCATCTGAGAAAGTCTTGAAATGATACTCTGCTTCCTTTATGTGAAAGGTCTCCAGTCGCTATGTTTTGTAGATTTTGTGAACGACTCATTGTGAGTCCACGTGAATCACATAATACATGTTGGTTGGTGTTTGGTTCCCCCGAAAAATAAGCAATTATTTCACTTATTACTTAAAATAAATATTTATTTGTTATTTGGGTGTTTGTTTTAACTGTTTATTGTAAGTGTTTATTGAATAATGAACACTTATTAAATAGGTAAATAGTTTGATGCGTATTTAATAAGTACTTATTATTGTTGAAAGACTATTTTGATCTCAATCTTTTCATTTTATAAAATTAAAAATGGGCAACTAAATATCAAGACAAAAATATTTTATAAAATGATATAATACCTTTTTATACATGTCATAAATAAGAATTTATTTTTCTTATCGAACTGAACAGTTTTCAGTGAGAATATCAACACTTATATTATTGATATTTATAAATTATCAGTAGTTCAAATCAACAATTCATTGAACCAAACGCCCCTTAAATATACTTTATTTTTGTAGAAGTATATATACATCCCGAGTATAACATTTCTCATAGAAAAAAGAGAGAAGGCTTTTGGATAATTAAACCGGGTAAATGTGTGCATATGAGATTGATTGGTTCACTACTAAACCTTTCCTTATTTAGATGGTGGAATAGAAGGAAAATAGGGAGGAATACGGGTGTAATATGTCAAAATGTGTGAGAATAAATTCATATTGGTATTTCATGTCCGCTGTGTAATGAGGGCGTATATGTCAATTCTTCACATCACCTCTTATACATGAATTAAAAGGTTCATATGTCAAATCATTTTTTCACATTTTATTCTCTTATCTATATCTTATTCACTTTTGATCTACTACTTATATCATAATCAATCAAATAACAAAAACTGTATTATTACATTTTTTTCAAAAAGAATGAATAAAAATATAATGAAACATTACTTATTTCTTATCTCATAAAAGTTATATATGATCTCAAAATATTTTACGAGGTATGCCGCTAGTCAAACGGGAGCTAGTTTTTCGGTGCACCTTATGTGTGGAGTCTGGCCTAAACCTGATCACTAGGTCCGCCCAACTTTTTATTTATTTATAGAAAGACATACATTGTCATTATTATGATTAAATGATCGTGAGGAGAAATTGAGAGAGGACATGATAAACAAAGCAATTAAAAAAAAAAAAAAAACAGGTGGAAGAGAGGCCACCCGGTTCGAGCAGCTCGCCATCCGCTTACTCCTCAATAAGGAGCTAACCTCCCATGAAGCGAACGTTGCTCACACATGACAAGTGTGTATCCCAGTCAACGATGAATTGAGATGTTTTTTTTTTTTTTTTTTTTGGTGGGTAAAGACGGGTTTGAACCCACGACCTCCCTTATGGGAGAGTGTATCTCGACCACTCCGCTAGAGGGGTCTGCTACGATGAATTGAGACGTTAGTTTGTCGTAGGTTCTCAAAATAAAAATGACTCATTTTGAAGGCAATCTCATTTCTTGTGAGCCATATAGCCCATGCAGCCCCTGAGATAATGGACCTGAGAACATGACTTATCTTTTCCATGTCCACCCAACTTAGTGAGGCCTTAATTTATAAATACCAAAAGCTAACGATGTGGTGGAGTAGCACTTGCACCACGTAGACATCCCAGGTTTAATCCAGGTTTAATCTCAGTGTAAATCCTTTGTGGGGACGGGGAAGTATAGCTAGGCCTGTCAACGGGTCGGGTCCAGACCCGGATCCGACTCGATCTAAACCCGATTACACGTGTAATATATTCGACCCGAGTTGGATCCGACCCGGCGGACCCGAACAAACAAACGGGTCAGGTCCGGGTCCACCCCGCCCCGACCCGTTGGACCCGTTGGACCCGACTGTTTTTTTTAATATATGTTCATATATTATAATACCATTAGTATTAGTTGATACATAATTTTATTTCTTACTTAATTTATTTTTGTATCTACAAGTTCATAAATCATAATCATAACAAGCCTATAAATCGGTTTGTTTTGGACAATTAACTTATTAGCTTTTGAATTTGTATGATTAATTAGTTTGTTGCATGATTTATGTTTATTATTTAGGTTAATATGTTAGTGTTTATTGTTTTGAATGTTGTTTAGGTTAATATTGTTTTGAATGTTGTTTAGGTTAATATTGTTTTGAATGTTGTTTAGGTTAGTTATGTTTATTATTTATGTTAATATGTTTTTTATGTTAGTGATTATTGTTTTGGATGTTGTTTAATAATTCATTTACTTCTTTTGAATTGTATAAAATTGTATTCAAACATAGTCTCATTAACAATAATGTTTTATTACAAAAAATTTCAAATAGAATGATAAGACAAACAAATACATGAGCTCTTCTCTCTTTTTTTTTTTTTTTTTTTAACCAACCATCCGGGTCGGGTCGGCCCGGACCCGACCCGGGTCTGACGGGTCCGGGTCCACATTTCCCCAGACCGGCTGGATCCTAGGTTGGACCCGGACCGGCCGGGTCCTGTCACGGATCGGGTCCGGGTCCACCCCGACCCGACCCGGACCCGACCCGTTGACAGGCCTGAGTATAGCCCCTGTGGGCTTTTCCTATCGACCTTATGCCCTGTTGTGTTGTATCTGTTTTTTGGGGACCGTTTCATAAAAAAAGGCAAATGAATTTTTTTTAAAATAAAAAAATATTCTGATTTTAGAGGGGCTTATTGTGATTTTAAAAAGATTTAAGAGATTTAAAAAGATTTTTCCTTATATGTTGATTTTTGTTAAAAAATATATATATTTGTTTAATCAAGGGAAAATGACTAAAAAACCCCCCAAAAGTTAGAAATACCCAAATCGACCACTTTTTAAAATTATACCTAAAAAAATCTCATTTTACAATTTTGGAAACACAAAAGACTAATCTACCCTTATGCAATTACATCTTTAATACATTCTATATCATTTAACTTTGTTAAAATATTTCACCCTCTTAATTTTATTAATATATTTCACACATTTTCATATAGATCAATTTTTTTTTATTGTAAATTCTTTGTGATTAGGTGGATTTTGTGAAATATGTACCAATATAATTTGAGTTTTTTATGATGAACTCCATTAAATGTTGATGCTTTTTAAAAAAATGGATATCTACTAATGATATCATAAAAATATGTAAATAGCCAAAGAATAAAGAATGTGAATAAAGATTTAAAATACTAAAATATCATATGCTGCATTGAGACACAACACAGATTTAAATTACACATTATGATTATACACAATGAAAAATGATAAACAATAATCATGTAAGATATATATAAGAAACACACAGTATGATATATAATAACAAAACCTCTAAGAGAATTGATTTTGATCATGTATAGAGATATTGTTGTTTTATAGAAAAATTAGGTTTTTAGTGTGGAATAAAGAGAGATATTAAAAATTTAATTACATAAGGACATATTAGTCTTTTGTGTTTTCAAAACTGTAAAATGAGACTTTTTTAGGTATAATAATTTTAAAAAATGGCTGATTTGAATATTTCAAACTCTTTAGGAGATTTTTTTTTATCATTTTCCTTTTAATCAAATACATATTTTTATTAAAAATACTCAACATGAATTGGAAGCATTTTTTTAATTATATATTTTTCTATATATACTATGGAAAGTTATGGAACATTATCATGCATGGTCGTGCTCTGATTTATAAGATGTGATTACAGTTGATTTAACAGTGGACCCACATATTCTTTGGAAGGGATAACCTAAAATAACTTTAATTCTAAAGTTAGTGGGAATACATATACCATTTTATAAGAATTTATTCTAACATAGGATATACTAGGATATTCCATGCATTCAAACAATAAAAAAAACCTATTATGCGTTATTCTTATTTATTCCCTGTGTTATTCCATGTTCAAACAAAAGCTTAAAAGCAGCCATTGGTGGGCTCTTGTTTGGAGGGTTTCTCTGGATGTGACAAATAAAATAATACCAACATATACACTCCACATGTACACAAAAACAAAATATCCCAGACTGTTAAAAGAAACTCACCTGATCTTCATATATAATACATAACAAAATCATTAAAGTCCGGTTTGGTAGCGTGTTTGAACGCGTTTTTATTTTTTAAAAGTTAAAATTGTACAGCTAAACGGGACAGTATTTTACAGAATCGGAAGATGGATTGCTTTTAATTTTTCTCTCAAAATCTGTGTTTTAAAAAGCTCAGAAACAATGCTTTTTGGTCGGAATCGATTTTTTGAATTGAAAAGCAATTTTTTTCTGCCAAACATTAAACTCCTTTCAAATATTGATTCCTGAATTAAAAAAAACATCATAAAAAAGTTAAAGTCTAAAATCATCTTAAAAAACAGCTTTATTTCAAAAACTACTTTTTAATCTGTGTTTTCAAACAGACCCTAAATTAATGGTAGTGTTAGAATAACTATTTTTAGCACTTGCTAGATCACAATCCTATTTCTTCCTTTGAATTTCTTTTTTTTTTATTTTTGTGAAATTTCTTCTTCATTGGATTACTAGAACGTGCCTCCTTGGTGGGAGTACCCTGACAACCCGGTATAACTGGCTTGTCTAACTTCTTCAATGTGAAATATCACACTTTCAAGACTGGTTTAACAACGGATTAAGGTTTCAAAAATCCAAAGTGACGTATGTTTATCTTACCATATCAGTATTAGATCTCATCGGTATTTGTTAGTATGTGATAAAAAAATTGATAAAAGTATTTAAAACCTTATTCATTCAATCAGGAGAAACTGACAAATACTGTGTAAAAATTAATTGAGACTCCACCATTATGGAAGCGAGAGAGACACTGAAGATACACAAAATCTAATAAAAACACAAAAAAACAAGAGACCAAAATAGCAGAAACTTTAGATTCCACTAAAAAGGGAAAACCCCACCATCAACAAAAGAACACAAAAAGGACCAACCCCACATATTCAACGCACCCGTCCAAAACAACAAAACCAACTCTACAATACCATCTAAATCTCCACCACTTTATTCATCTTTTTTTCTTTTTTCTTTTTGAGAGGGTGATCACACAATGATAGGAAAAGATAAGGCAAGAACCTAAGCATCAGCAACTTCAGCATTCTCAGCGGATGCAAGGACCAGCTCAGGGTGAACATTTCCAAGGGTGTATGAGCCATCTATTGCATTGGGCAGACCCAGTGCTTTCAGGGCCAGGTGGGCTGCCTTCTGGCCTGAGATCATCATGGCTCCAAAGGTCGGACCCTGTAAACATCAATTTGATTCAATGACATGAGTTACATGTTTTAAAAATCAAATCGTTCATTGAACCAGAAAAATGAATCAGAAACAGAAAAATGATGATTCAAGGGTCCCTAACTTTAATCAGGGAGTTAATTGAAATCGAATCATGGCATATCATGAGATATAATAAGGTCATGGTTCCATTTACAACATGGTGATAAGTTATGAAATATATATAACATTAAGCAAAGGATACAAAATTTTCAATTTTATATGCATGGATTCATATATATTAGGGTATACACTTTTAGGAAATTAAAAAACATTTGCGACGTGAAGCGCTATATGTAACATTACCCCCCCCCCCTCCCCAATCCATTTATCAACAAATAACAATTGATTCTTTTTTATAATTTATGAACTAACCCATTCATCAAACAACCCCTAATCAAAGATCATCGATTTCTAAACATTGATTTTCACTGTCATGTAGTGACAAGACTAGTCGCTTTCATTGATATAAGATTCTATTTCTCCTTTTATTTGATCACAGGTAACATGACAAAATGTTATCACGTGTGTCACTATTAAGTGGCCCCAATATCATGCACTTGGCATTGCAGTTATGGTGAGTTAATGAGAATCCAATCTTTAATAAAACCTTATCACATAATTAAATCACAGGTACCATTATAAAGAAAGCCCGATGTCATTGCCAGCTAGAAGACATCAAAGAATCCGTGGTAAATCAAAACTTCATCTCTTTTACCAAATAAAAAAATCACTATTTAATGGAAAATAAAACACAATTCTGAAATTCAGTATCAAAATGGAAAAAAAAGTATTTACTATAATTTAGAGTGTATTTATGATGAAAAAAAACAGAACTTTAAAAAATTTCATTTAAATACTAAAAAAAATTAGTGTCCCTTTCCCAAAAACATAGACCAACATAAAAACTAATAAAAGAAAAAACAATTTCAATCCTATAATTCCTTTTCTATCTTTAATTTTCTATCCAAAATTTTGCTCCCACACAGACACTATAAGGGGAAAATATCACAAATATTCCAAGCATATCCAATATACAAAAAAAAAAAAAAAAAAAAAAAACCAACAAAAAAATCCAATACAATAAACACCATTCAATCATCAAATCCAAGAATTCATGATTTCAATTAGTGGCCGTTTCCCACATCCCCAAAGCAACATACAAACTAATCAAAGAAAATGATTTCAATTCTATAATCTTTTTTAACTTTCTTTTAAATTCTATCCAAAATTAAGGGTAAAAAACTCCACAGATATCCAAAATACAAAAAAAAAAAAAAAAAACAACCAACAAAAAAAAATAAAAATCCAATAAAATATATACCATTCAATCATCAAATCCAAAATTCCATAAGAAAAAACACACTCAATAGTACCAATCTAAAAACAAACACAAAACATCAACAAATCCAGCGTCTGAAATCCCATCATTCAAAATCAATTTTTAAAAAACATTATTTTTAATTGCTTCTCAATGTGTTTAAAAAATCTTCTGCTTTTCAAATGCTCCAAACTCACATCCAAACAGACCCTAGATTATTCATATCAATTGCACAAACACACAAAGAAAAAACACAATGAAGAGATCTCATAGTGAATCGAGCTTTGCTTACCCTAATAAAATTTAAAAGAAATGAAGAGATCCAACAAAAAAAAACATAAATATAAAAAAGAAGAAAGAAGACATACCATCCTAGGCGCCCCATCAATCTCAGCAACCTCCATCCCAGTAACAACCATCCCAGGCACAACCTCCCTGGTCAGCCTCACAATCGCATCCTCCGCCGTATTCATATCAAGCGCCTTCATCCCGGGCACCTCCTCAATCATTCCAATACTCCTCAACCTCTTCACCCCCGTCGCCCCAAACGGCCCATCATGCCCACACGAACTCACCACCACCTTCGCCTCCATCACATTCGGGTCCATGCACGACTGCGTGTCATGGTTCATCGAAACCAGGGCCCAATTCGTCACAACCCCCGCGACCCTCCCTTCTTTCACAATCAGGTCCTCCGCTGCCACCGCGTTGAAGAGCTTCACGTTGGGTCTCGCGAGGAGTTTGCTCATGATGGTGGATGTGAAGAGGGCGGCGTGTTTGATGACGACGTAGTCCTCCGCCTCGTCGTAGGGGACGGAGAGCTCGTCGAGGAAGTGGTGGGCGGGTTTGCGGACGACCATGGCGGAGAAGAGCTGGCCGCCGAGCCAGGCGCCGCCGCCGGGGGAGACGGACTGTTCGATGATGGCGACGCGGACGTCGGGGTTCTTGGAGAGCTCGTACGCGCAGGAGAGGCCGGCGGAGCCCGCCCCGACGACGACGACGTCAGTGTCGGCGTAGGTGATCATGTCGGTCATGTAGCGGCGGGTCATCTCGCGGGAGACGATGGATTCTTTGATGGGGGAGAATTTGAAGGAGTTGAGGTTGTAGGAGGAGGTGATGGGGAGGTGGTTGGAGGGGGGGGTGGCGGAGATGGGGCGGAGGTGGGTGGTGCGGGAGGGGAGGGGGAGGCCGTGGAAGGAGGAGGAGGAGAGGTCGGGCTTGTAGGATTTGATGGTGGGGGTGGTGAGGGAGGTGGTCATGGTGGCCATGGCTGTTTTTTTTAGGTTTTTTTTTTTTTTTTTTGGATGGGGGTGTTTAGGGCTTGTCACTAGGGGAGGGGAAGGGGTGGGGGTAGTATTTATGGTGGAGATGGTGGGGAGGGTATGAGCAATTTGTGAAAATAACCTTGAAAATGTTTTTATTATGGGAGATATTACAGTAATCTTTTTTACCTCTAAAATGTACAAATCTAGTTAACATATACATTTTCAATATATAATTTTTTTTAAAATTGATTAATGAGTTTATTCAACGAACGATATTCATTTTATTATCAAGTATATTTACTATTAAACGATGTTTATTATTTAAAAAAACAAAAATATATATAATCTATATTAACTTGAACTATAAAAAGTACTAAACATAATATTTTTCTTTTATTATATATTTAACACAACTCCTCTTTTAACGGCTGATTCTAACACTTGACTAGATCAATGGTCATGTATTTTTTTCAAAAAATAATTTTAAAAAAAAAACCTATGACTTGTATGGAACTGGAAGAGACGTAGTTTATAAATTATGCCTCCTACGAGGAAATGAGGATCAAGGTTTAGAATTTGTTATTAAAATGAGGATGGGATTAAACATGCAATAAAAACTTCTCAGGGTTGACTTCACAAATAGCCCAAAAAAATATCTGACGGTGAAGGAGATACACGTGTGGGAAGAGATAGGGTTTGAACGGCATGAGATGCATGGGACGATATTTACGTTGGGTATCCGAAGAGTCTGACACGTGGCGGAGTCGTGGATGGATTGTTTCTTTCTGGAATTTCTATGGTGAGATGGACGGTGTGGATTGCGGGTTTTGGGGAGATGAACGGTGTCGATTGGGTTTCCAAAGATGGGATATTCGTTTCATTTGGAGAGGTGGTGATGCTTTTACTCAGCAGTAAATGATTTAAATGTTGGATATTTATATAGTTACACGTGGTCCTTTGGATGGTCACTTATAAGTGGGCGTCTATCGTGACCAAATTTTTTTTTTATCCCACCATAATAAAAAAAAAAAAACAGTGTTTTTTCTATTCTTATAAAAAAAAAACTTGGTCGTCATTTCATATTTTGGGCGACTTAACTTGATCGAACAAAATTTATATAAATTAAAGTTTTTAATTTTTTTTCTTAGAAACTTAATCCCATGACGTGTATTCTCATTGAATCTTTCATGCTACTCAAAGTCTGAGTTGTAATGTAGGGAGAATAAATTATTATTCTTAAATTTAGAACATAAGAACAATTTTTATACATAAATGACGAACAAATTTTTAAAAACTAAATATAAAATGTGTTTGGATCAACAAGTAGTTTTTTTTTGTTTTTAAACAAGGAATTCGCTTAACTACGAATTCAAACGAAACTTAAAAAAGATATATATTTGTCTCATAAGATATTTTTTCTATAAACATTTGAATTAATTGAAAATATACCTACTTACATTTTTTTTAACCCTTAACTGTTATTTGGATAAAAGAATAAATATAGAATATGATAGATAAACCAAAAAATTTATTTATTTACAAAGAACATGTAAAAATAAATCTGGACCTTGTTCGATTAACTTCGGTCGCTCAAAATCTGAAATGGTGAACAATTTCAGTCGTCCAAAACCTGAAATGACGACTTTTAGTGGGGATAGCCGCGCCCCACGTATAATTCTGATGTGCTTTACATAATGTTTCATTTTTCAAGTGTCTGATTAGAGTATTGTTAGAGCGCTGTTGTACACAATTTGAAAAACTTTGTTGAGGTAAAAAATATATAATTATGCAATTATATGCAACCGTTATTTTATTTTATTTTAAAAAGTATCTTTTAGAATTTAATTAGTTGGTTTAAGAAAATGAGAGATGTTTATTGACTTAATCAAAGATTGATTTACAATTATATACAGCTATTTATAAATATCGATTTGAAAATCTTTTAACAGCGTCCTTGGGCAGCTATCAATGTATATTGGATTGCATCGAGGGATTGTGTGTAACTATTGCGTATAATGCTTGATTGTCGTGTTACATAGCTCATTTTATAATTTTATTTACATTCTTATTTATCTTGTTAGTCATATTTAAATTTTTTTTTATTCATGAATACATACAAATTTATTATAATATATATTTTATTTTTTTAATATATATATATATATGATTTTTATTATAAAATTAAAATCAGTGAGAACCGCATCTAGGATTGAAGGGTTGAGTATAATATGATTGCTGTTACACTGAATAATTTTTTACCGTCCAAGATATAAATCTTTATACCTTGTTAGCATCATCTACTAACTAGATATAAACTTCGTTAATTTTTTTTATATTTTTAATAAATAATGCTATTCAATTACATATTTTATATTTTATATAAATACATGATTAATTAAATAAAATATATAATTTTAATAAAACAAAGAAAAAATACATTGTGTCTGCATTTTGGACTTTGACATTTTCGGCGTAATATTCATCGATCGGTCGGGATATTTTGTGTATTTGTGGGCCTAGAAACTGAATGATTGGCTTTGTCCCATCAAACAGACCACTTTAAGCATGGGGGCCCAGTGATGGGCACTTCTAAGGACCAGATTTAGCCCAAAACAAAAAAAATGGGCCCATCTAAAGTTCTCTCATTGGTCATTTCGGAGTCCCTGTGGTCACTGTTTAAAAAAGAATCAGATATTCAAAGGATACGATGATGGGAAAGGACATAATGAATTGATATTTTTTTATATGAAAAATTATGATATCTTCATTGGAAAGGGTGCGTTTGGTTGTCTGGTGCAGAGCCTGTGTGTGTATAAGAAATTAGTTTTATGGTCGTATGATTAAATAATTTTATTATAACAGTTTTTTATTTATATATTTTTAATAAATAGTGTTTAAAAATAACAATTTTTAAAAATTAAAAAAAAAATGAATTCCATATAGAATTAGTTTTAAAATTTACATTATTGTATAATCAGCTTGCAATCGAACAACCAAACGTACTATCTTCGATCACCAAAAATATCACATACATTTTGGAACCTTTTAAAAATTAAAAATCAATGGAACAATCCACAAAGTGAAAGTCACGTTATGAGTTGATACTGACAACTACAACATATTCTTTTTGTATAGTAAGATTAATTTTTTTTAATTGTTTTTCAAAAATATTTTATTAAATCTCAGTTAACTTTGTATAATAAGATGTATTTTAAAATAAATATAATTTTTTTAAAAAATAAAAAATAATATAAACTGCGGATGGCGTTGCAGTGAAACTTGTCATTTTTCAATTTTAATTGTACCTTGGCCAAGTCAAAGGGAACAATAGACTCCCTAATCGAATGGAGCTGCTCAGGATGGGCTTGGAGCCTGTCTTGTGATCAGTTCATATATGCCCATGCTCCACAGTCTGACCGAATGCGTGGGGATTTGTGATGTTCACTTATAATGAGCTCAAGCATGCATAAATTTTAATATATACTTATTAATTGTATAATATATTCATAAGAGAAACCAATATCTTAAAAACAAAGATACATCTAGTACTAAAAATCATTCAAACATGTGATGTTATATACATTTTGATGGCCAAAATTCATTATGTTTAGATCATTATCATGTAATTAACCTGTGTGGGTTCTGTTCTTTGTATTTAACTTTATTACTCTACAACGAGATGATGCCTTTTCAAAATCCACCCGTTCACTTGTCATCCTACCCTGAAAGAGAGTGAAAGAAAACAGAGGAAGACAAAAAAAAGAGGAAGAGAAAACACAGAGAGTTGGTCTAGGGAAAGCCGCGACGGTGGCACTGATGGGTGTTATATATTGTGGAGTCTAATGATGTGCGCAGAAGATTGTTGGTGCTACGCAGGGTCGGACGGGGGTCGAGCTTATATTTTTCATTAGATTCTAGGGTTTTTATCTTCGGTGTGACTATTGTAAAAACTTCTTATTGATAGTGGATTGATCTCTGGTGTGCTCTGTGGATGTAGGGAAGATTTGCCGAACCACGTAAATTTTTATGTCTTTGCTTCGATTTGTTTGTTTATTTCTTTTGATTGATTGCATTCCAAGATCCAAAATCGTAACAATGGAGTGGAGGAGGTGGTAGTGGATGGAGGGGGAGAGATGGAAAGAAAGAGAAAGAGAGAGAAAGAAAGAAAGAGAGGGAAAGAGAGAGCATGGGGAGGGGGAGAGGAGGTGGGCGTTCGGGCAAGGCCACTGCGCCCTCCTTCGTCTGCCATCGCGCTCCTCTGCCCACCATCCCCCCTCCTCTCTCTCTCCTCCTAGACTCACTGCCTCTCTCACCGCTGCCCCCCTCCTCGCCACTCCCACCGTCCACCCCTCCATGCCCCTCTTCTTCTTTCTCTCCTCCTCCTCATGCCATCCTCCTTTGTCGATACCAAGCACCCTCCACCTCTTTCGCCAATTGAGAGCGCCCTTCACCTCCTCTGTCGATGACCCATTGATGTCCTCGGCTATCCTCATGCCCCCTATCTCTTCCTCATTTTTCATTTGTTCCCTTCCCTCCATGAAAAATAAATAAATTTCTTAACGTGGAACCATAGTTTTGCATTATTTAATAATGGAATGTATTATTCCATCTACGTATATATTATCTGTATTTGTCATGTATGGTTTTGTTATTACATATGCATTATGTGTGCAATGCTTTTTGGCAACCTTAATAAGGGGTTGTTTGGATGGAGAATAAAGAGGGGAATAGAGGGGATAAAAGGGGATAGGGGTAAAAAAATAGTTTGGGTGTGGGTGGTATAAAGAGGTATAGTTATGCAAAATTATGTGAGAATAAGCTGGTATTTGTATTCCAATCCCCTATGGAATAGTGTTATTCCTTCACTGGTATAAGGAGACTCATCTATCAAATCATATGTCTTCACCTCTTATATATCAATGGTGCCTACATGTTAAATCAACGTTTTAGACTTTATTGACATGTTATTCTTCATCAACCAAACACTCCAACCTTTATTATTATGTTTCTCAACGAGAATAACTGAAAACACAATCTAACATAAAATCACTCATTACATTGATAAAGTGAACAATTCCAGGAATAGGTATAAACCCCAGAATAGCTTATGTTTCTATCCAAACAGGTCCTATGTTCTTGTTTGGATGAGAGAATAGAGGATGAATAAAGAGAAATAAAAAAGAATTTGAGCAAAAAGTTGTTTGTTTGCAAGGAGTAAGAAGGTATAACTACGCCAGAATATGTGAGAATAAGCTAGTATTAGTATTCTGGTCCACACTGGAATTGTTTTATTCTACCAAATCTACTCCACCGATATAAAAAGGGCCCACATATCAAATCAATTGTCATTACCTCTATTAAATCAGATGACCAATATGCCAAATCAATTGTTTATTTTTAAAAATCATTATTAACATATTCACTTTTTATCCATAATTTATTCATTTCAACTATACAATAAAAATTGTATCATTATATTTTCATCGAGAATAATTAAAAACACAACGAAACAAAAAAATGACATATTCTTTATCTATACTAATACAATTCTAAAAAAAAAAAAAAAAAAAAAATTCTTAATACCATCCCATAAACCTCACCCAATGTAATCAAACCAAATTAAATAACCCAAAAGGCCACAACACACAAAACAACAAAACCCCTACTCTCACTCACCCCCGGCCGCGCACCTCGCCGGTGTGAAAGACACCAAGTTCTTCTTAAGATCATAAGCCACCCTAAAATCACGCTGAAAGTAACTCCCCAACACAGTCAGCCTCCCCTCATCCGTCGGCACCATCGCCAGACAATGCGCCGCCCCTCCCTTCTTGAACCTCATTATGTAATTCTTCCTCGTCACCTCCAAATCCATCCCCCCATCAAAGTGAAACACAAGCTTCGGAAACGCCGCGCGCGCGCCCTTCACAGTCGTCCTGAAGCACAGGTCGAGGTCATACCGCGCCGCGTCCACCACCGGAAGCCTCGCTTGCGCCACCAGCTCCCGCTTCAGGAGCCCGTACACGCTTCTCTCCATGTACGTCAGGGTCGACCCGGAGTCCAATATCACGCCGGGGCGATCGATTCCAGCGATCCAGAATGCGTTCTCCGTGCCCGCGAGACGCGTCGCGCCGACTGAGATCCCGGTGAGCGCGACGTTGTAGAAGGAGGGGTTGTACGGGTTGATGAGCAGGGGGACCGTCACTGTGTTGCGCGCTGGCGTGCGCGTGTCGCCCAGAGTGAGACGGCTCGTGCCGAAGGGGGTGAGGCAGTAGGAGAAGTGATTGATGCCCAGTTGGGATATCAGAGAGAACTTGCCGCGCCCGAAGCCGGCGATGCCGTCGGTGAATAACAGGCTCCCGTTGCTGGATGTGCTGCAGCCGAACATGATGTCGGGGAATGACAGGGGGTTTGTCGTACCTGTTGGAAGTCGAAACGTGCAAACATTACTGAAGAAGGAAAAGTATTAAAGATGAAATAATTAATTTGATATTATGTATAATATCAAATTAGACGGATGATTTGAAGATTTTTTCACATTGATTTCTATGAGTATATATATAGTACTCATAAATGACTCGGCATTTCTTGAAGAATTTTTTTTTTGCTGCTTAGTAAAAATATTCTATTACTATAAGAAGGATGTAATGTGATGTACATAAGAATAAGTTAGCATGTACAATGATGTACAGTGATAAGTTGGTTCTAAGATGTACAGTGTTTTTTTTTTTTTTTTTCCGCTTTGAAGAATAAGTTAGTATAGATATGAATATAACATGAGTTGTTTTAGGAATTTTCTTATGTTGTTCTAATGATCCTAATTAATAGATCTAATTTATATGTATTTTTTTCTAGATTTTTTAAATCTTTGTTTTTCTTCTTCTTCAAATTACAACACCCTATATAACTATGTGAAAAGGTTGCCAAAAAAGAAAAAAAATTCAATCAATAAAAGAGTGGTCCCACAAAAAGTGTGTCTTTCTTTTGTGCCTCGACAATGATGGTATAAGAGAAATATCAATAAGTGGAATCAGAGCGATACCAAGAGAACCCAAGGTGACGGTGTCCAACGACACTGTCCCTGTTGTGCTCGAGAAGTCCGCGTACATGAATTCATACGCGCACTTCTTTTTGTCTCCGCACGCCGTGGCAGGCGAGCTTGCGCACGCGGACGTCGCGCAGGGAAGCACGCGATACGTCAAGGACCTGCGCGGGTTGAAGCCCGGGCGGGCGGAGCCGGAGCGGTTGAAACAGTGGGTCCAGAAGAGATCGCTCCCCGTGTCGACGGCGATGGTGAAGGTCATCGGCGGGGATCCGATGGAGATCTCCATGTAGTACTCGTTGTTTCCGTCGCCGTCATCGTCGTGCGTGCTCAGGTTAAAGGACCGCAACCTCGATATGCGGTGCCTGCCGCGCGCGGCGGCGCGGCGGACGAGCTCGGTCTGGTTGAGGTTGCGCGCGGAGTCGGCGTGGGTGATGTTGATGTGTATGCCGCGCATCGGCGGATTGGCTTTGCGGGGAGGGCTCGTCAGGTTGGCGGCGGTGATGGTCCAGATGATGAGCATGAGCGCCGCCGCTGAGAGGAAGAAGAGGAGTATCTGTGATGGTGAAGGTGCCATTGTTGAAATTGATGGAGAGCAAATGGGATGTGGGGTTAATAAGGGGATAAGAGAAGTGTTTGTTTTTGTTTTGGCTAATATGGGATAGAAGAAGTTGAGAGAGTGTTAGTTTTGGATGGATGGTTGAGGGAAACTTATTTGCATGGTTTGTTGCTAGTGGAAAGAGAGGGCTTTGTACAAGGTTTTCTAGTTAATTTTTCCTTCTGTCACTTGCGTAAATTGTATTTGATAGGGTTGCATTGGCTGAGCTTGATCTAGTTGTTATTAGAACTTTGTGGGAGTTGGTTCCTCTGTTATTAAAAATGATTTATCTATTTATTTAATTTTTTGTAAAACGTTTCAGTAATTAACATATCTGAATTGTCACAATAATTACCATCTGTCCAATTTTTTCAAATGGGATGAGGATAGAGACCACACTGTGTCACTTCTCATGCATCTATGAAATTTTCTTTTAATATATTCTAAGGTTGTGTTTGGATGTGAGGTTGAAATGCTAAAATTTTTATAATCTTGTGTTTCAAACTCAGATTTTAAAAATATTTGTTTTATTAGTTTTTTAATTGCAAGATTTTTTGGTCTAAAAAAGAAAGTTTTTTTTTAAAATTAAACCCTAAAAATGTATTTGGATTCGAGTTTGAGAATATTTAATTTTTCAAACGCAGAATATACTTAAACTCAGATTTAAACGGAACCTTAATTGATTAAAAAAACTCAGATTTTTAGTAGCCATTTACATTTTATTTTTTTAATATATATAATTTTCTCATATAATACATACTTTAATTTACAAATGAATTGAATGTATGTATTTTTTTTTTCATTTGTTCAATTTATATAATGGTCAGATTTACTAAGGCTCCATTTGGGAGCAGCCCTTGGGCCGCTACATCCGCAGAAGCGTGGGGAGGGGGGGAGGGGAGACTGTCAAAGAAGCAGTTTTTTTGAGCATTGACGAAAACACCGAAAAATACAAAATACACACTAACCACACACTTGCCCCTCAAACGCAGAAGCTGGGAAACCTGTTTGGTTGAGCTTCTGTGTACACCGCCGCCTACATTGCAAAACCGCTTTGCCAAATGGAACCTAAGTTAATTAGGAGAAATGAGAATGTAGGAATGAATACATAATTACGGACGGAAAAAGAATCTATTCATGAATCATTATTTGAAATAATTGAAAATACAACAATCTCTTTACCTCTTTCCTCTCCGCGGTCCATTTCTCTCAAAACAATCATATACATCCACACGTTTGAAAAATTATAATCTCACTTAAGCCTTAATAGGGATGGAATTGTCTGTATTTGTAACAAAATTATCGAAACTTTATGTCTATAAGTGAAGAACTCTACGCAGATGGCCAAGAGTTTTTGGGCAGGATTGGGTTAGATCCAACGCATGTTGGATAATTTGATTGTCTAATACGCTTGTAATCATCCGATCTTATTATTTTAATATAGCAATTTAAATGAATCCTAAAAAAAAATGTTTAAATTTAATAGAATTCCAGATTTAATTTTGAACTCTTATGAAATATCTCAATTACAATAAAGTAAGAAGATTGGATTGTTACGAATATGTTAAATAATCAAATTGTCCAATGCGTTGTTGAATCTAACCTAGACCTTTCTTGGCAGACTTGCATTGGTTTTCAGCAAATCACATGAGAAATAGGAGCATGTTATTAAAATTCATGACTTTAAAATATGCTTACAAAATTTTTTGATACCGTGATTATTTGATAAAAAAAAAAAACCTTTTATGTTTAGTGTAAAATATCTTACACCACAAAATTAACAGTTAACTGCATATAAGTTAGGATGGTATATGATGGTGAATATTTTAAACAGTTTATCCAAACCCAATGATATATGCATGTTCTAAGGCTGGCATAGATCAACTAACAAGTTGTACTATATTAAGTGAGGTGGAATGCAAAAAAAACAACCATGCAAAGGCAAAACCCCAGCCTTCCATCCAAAACCATAACCAAAACCAACACCCAACGCGCATCAACTTCTTATCCCAACTAATCTACCAAAAATGCACATGCATGCAATGCCTATAAATTTCACCATCTCCTTCATGAATTCAAAACCCAGATCGAGAGAGAACAAGAAGCCTCTCCTCTCTCTTTAAAAAATGGCAATCCTCTTCTTATCGGCGATGGTGGCGGCGTTGGTCCTCGCCCACTCCGTCATGGCGGCGGCGCCTATCACGCAAGCCATCGAAGTGAGCCTGATCCACGTCGACTCGGACTTGAACCTCACCCAGACCGAGCTCGTCAGCCGCGCTGCTGCGCGTGGTGACATCCGCCTCTCGTCGCTTCGCTCCAAAGCCGCCACCGACCTGCGGCGCTCATTTTCCCTGTCCTCCGACGGCAACGAGTACTACATCAAGATCGCTGTCGGCACCCCTCCCGTGACCTTCAGAGTTTTTGTCGACACCGGGAGCGACGTCTTTTGGATCTCGTGCTTCAACCGGTCCGCCACCCGTGGTATCCCTCTGGTCCTACTTGTTGATGTTTCTAATATAACACACTATTGTCTCTCTATAGAAGACGATCCAATAAAGTCTAGTTTTGATCAATATCAATATCTAATAAGAATGTTGACACCTGCACCTAACAATAAATGATGTAGTTTGATTTATAGTCTGAGATCTAATTTTTTTTTTATTTGGTAATTGAGGATCTCATTAATAAAAGAGAGGTTTACATATGTACATCAAAATAAAAAGGATATAGCTAGGACAAGAAAGGGAGTTCAAAGCTTACATGGATACACATGAAAGATATTACAGATTGATAATGAAAACTAGGATTGGAAATTAGGTAATGCAGAGAAGTGCCATATCAAGATATCCTCAGTTGGAGAGTACCCGCTTTGTCTTCAGCAATGAAGGAACTTACTTCTGCAATTAGGTGGCAAGGCTGAAAAATAGAGGTTCCAATAGAGGATTGCAGGGAAGCCAAACAATCAGCCAAACAATCAGCCACTCTATTTCCCTCTCGAAATATATGTGATGCTTTCCACTCGGTGAGTTGATTGGAGATGTGGTGGATAAGACGTAGATCACACAGGACAGTCCAAGGTATCACACCTTTACCATTGGCCCAAGCAATGGCCGTGGTGGAGTCCGACTCCGACCAAACCTTCAAAAGGTTAAGGTTTCTTAGTCGAAGACAGAGTTTAAGGCCTTCAGCTATCCCCTTTAATTCCAAAACAATGATTGAAGCAGCCCGGGTATGTGCTGCCATGGCGAAAAGGCAGCTACCAAATGGATCACGAATGATAGCCCCAAATGCGAAATGATCGTCTCCAAGTCTAGGTCTAATCCAGGTCTGGCCAAAAAGCAGTCACCAGATGGATCACTGAGATCTAATTGTTGGGTATATGTTACTCTCCTATTGGATATTGATGGTATTCACTAAATCCAGGTCTGATCCGAATACAAAGGAGTTACCTAAGAGAAACACACTTTTTTATGGGACTACTTCTTCTCCCTTCTTTGATTGAGTTTTTTTCATGCACAATCAGTTCACATATTTATATTTAGTTTGTGGAAAATATAGATTTAGAAATTCTATATTGGATGGTGAAGTCTCCTACCTTTAATTTTGATTTACAACTTCTTTATGGTGAAATATGTATACTACTACTAATTCTTTAAATAATTATTGCTCTTCATTATCTCTCTCTTTTTACTTATGGCGAAATCTTTCACCTTGTGATTTGCGACTTCCAACAGCTTCCACCTCCGCCATGTCGTTCGACCCACACCGCTCATCAACGTACCGCGTGATCCCCTGCAAGAGTCCCCGGTGTGTGAAGAGCCTGATCCCGTTCATGCCGCGGTGCGACCCAAGTAAGAACTGCACGTACGAGTTGGTGTACGCGGACGGGTCGGCCACGAACGGGACCATGGCGTTGGAGACCATCACCTTCGGCAGGCGCAACCCCGTGTCGGTCCCCGACGTCGCCTTCGGGTGCAGCGTCTCGAGCTCCGGGAACGTGTTGAACACCGACGGCATTCTCGGGTTCGGCCGCGGGGAGCAGTCGATCGTGTCCCAACTGGGCATCGACCGGTTCTCCTACTGCCTGACCCCGTTCGGGTCGAGCCGGCTTGTTTTGGGCCCCCGCGAGGCGGATAAGGACGACGGGGTGACCGTGACAGTGCCGATGCTGCCTACGGACTGGGCGTCGTGGTACAACATCGACCTGGTGGGGATCTCGGTGGGCGGGACGGCGCTCGCGATACCGAAGGACACGTTCAAGACGAACGGTACTGTGAATAGACTCAAAAGAATCATAAACAAATATGAAAATACTAATTTTTATTTTATTTTATTAAACAAAGAGTAGAGGATCATATCAGTTTAACCGTAAAATAAAAAATTGATAAATGGTTTGATAGTATGTTGAAAATCTAAAGATAAACATAAGGAGAAAAGAAGAGAGGAGAGAATCATTAAAATACTGCCCTTGTTTGGATGGAAGAATAGAAAGGAATAGAAGAGAATAAGATAAAAAAATTGTTTGTTTATAAGGAACAGGGGTATAGCGATGCGAGAATATGTGATAATAAACTAGTATTGATATTTTAAATTCTTCTACAATTATGTTATTTCACTTAATATATTCTATTAGTATAATATCAAATCATTTGTATCACTCCTATTAAATCAGGGGATTCATATGTCAAATTAAATTTTTTACATTTTATAAATCCTTATCCACATCTTATTTACTTTTTATCTAAAACTTATTCGTTATCAACCTAACAATAAAAATTTTATTATTTCATTTATCAAAAAAATAACTAAAAACATATATAACTAAATAAAAAATAATTTATTATTTATCTATGTTAAAATAGTTTATGTCGCTATCTGTCCACTTCAACGGTTGTTCAGTGATTCCAAACGTTTGTCCCTGCAAATTATGGGTATGGTTAAATTATATCGATGGCCATTACAACTCAGACAACTCTTTGTTTCTTTTAACAGGGTTCCTAAAACCAGGCGTGGTCTTGGACAACGGGTCAACCCTAACATACCTGGACGCGGGCGCATACGATCCATTGAAGAGCGCGTTGTTGGCGAAGGTGGGGTTTCCGGTGGTGGACGGGAAGCCGTACGAGCTGGACGTTTGCTTCAAGACGAGCGGCGTGGCGGCGGAGCAACTGAGGTTTCCAGAGCTGGTGTTCCACTTCAGGGGAGAGGTCGATTTCAAGGTGCCGCAGGAGAATTACATGATGGGGTTCGCCAAGGATGGTGTGCATTGCTTGGCGATCTTGTCCGAGGATGGGATTTCAATTTTGGGGAGTTATTTCCAGCATAATTTTTGGGTGGGTTATGATCTCAAGAACAACTTGGTGTCGTTCACGCCGTCCAAATGCGCGCGTGAGTGATGGTGGTGGATTTGCAAAAGCTTTGTGTGAGCGTGTTGTGTTTGATTTGTATTTGATTTGTTGATTTTATAATGATCTTCACGGAATAAATTTCGAATATTCACCCTACATTTTATATTCCGAGAACACCAAGAGGAAGTAATATATGATAATAAAAAAAAAGGAATGTGGAAGTGAATATAACAAATATCAAAATCGAATAAAACACAGATAATAAAAATAACACAAATTTACTTAGTTCAGTTTAAGCTTATATCCATGGGTTACAAAATACGAGAGCATCCACTAATTGTTGAGAATTAGAAATACATTAAGACTTATATACATACCTCTATTGGAGTCTTTCTCATTAGGGCATCTCCATAATACAAATGTGCTAAGCCAATAAAGTCTCTCTGTATGAGATCTTATAGAAAACAAATTTTGACAAACAAAGTCCTCAAATCTCTCAATAAATCTCATAATAAAAATAAACTTGAATCAGGTGTCCACCTTAAATGATTTTATCTGGACCATCCGAATTTTGATACATTGGATTTGAGACATTTTTTCAATAGGGACATGGAAAAGTATGTTGGAATTTTTAATAATTTTATTTGAATGAAATAAATAATATTGATAGCGGAAAAATATTTATGCAGTCCAAAATAATCACCAAAGCAATTAGAAAAATATAAAGACAAGCAAACCACAAAGCAACACTAAATTTAACGTGGTTCGGCTTAAGCCTACATCTACGGGGCCCTCCAACAGTAATCTACTATATAAAAAATATAATGAAAAATAATGTCTTCTCAAGTTTTGTTCAAAACTTGAGGAATACAAATATAAGAGAGTGATACAGGGTTACTGCAAGAAGAACCTTAAATCTGATCTTCTAAATAATATGAAGAAGAAGACCATGTCGAACAAAGTCGGAATCCACAAATAAGAACTGCTTCTCTCTCTCTCTCTTTCTCTCTCTCTCTCTCTCTCTGCGCTGAACAGGAGTTCAGAATCGCTGTTTTTGTGTGATAGGTGTGAAACAGGGTTCCCTGTGAGCGCGAATGAGAAGGGGACGCGTGGATGGGAAGATCACGGGAGCTCACGTGATGGAACGGACGAGTGAGCACCAATATTTAACGTCCGTTGTTATGTGTTTTCATGTGATAACCTCAACGAAAATACACATCTCACGTGATCTTTTTCATTAACAGAACAAGTTTACACATCACTCTTCTCGCATACCCTAGCCCGCTAGCCGCACTGTCGCCGCCCCACGACTCTGCCCTCTGGTTAACGCCTTGAAATAAATCCAGTGTTTTTATTTTTATTTTTTTTCTTGATGATATATATTTTTTGTGGTTTTTAGACATGATCTATTTTTATTTTTTTGTGGTTTTATTTTTTTTGGATGATATATATAGATTTTTTTGTAGATTTATTTTTATTTTTTTAATGATTTCTAAACCTGATATGTTTTTATTTTATTGTGGATGGTATAGATTTTTTGTAGATTTATTTTTATTTTTTTGTGGTTTATAGAATATGATCTGATTTTGACTGTTTGAATATTGAATCTATTATATTTGTTATTTTAATGCCAATGTATATTTCTTTTTTTTAATTTATTTGCACCAAATAAAAATTATAATCAAGGCACAACTTCATAGATTCAATTGCTTCAGGTATATTTCATATATATATTTTTGATTAAATGGAAAATATATTTCATTTTTTTATATACATTCACAAATTTTCATTGGTGGGTTTGATTTTTTATTTTATTTTATATCACAGGCATTAGATTTATTTTTTCATCTATTAAAATGAGTCAAGCATCTAATTTTCATGAAGAATGGAGGAGAAGCATGAAGAATGTCTTTGATGAATTTGATTTTTCTTAAGGGTTTTATTTGCTGGATATGTAATGATAAATATACTGCTAAATGTTTTGAGGTTTATTGTACTGTTAAATGTTATTGGTTTTATTGTGTGGTCTGGCTAGAATTTTATTTTTAGATATCATTGTTTGGAACCTGTTTGAAGAAGTTTTTGTGGAACGTGGGGAGTCAGCTGTCTGAATTTGAATACATGATCACATATTTGAAAGCGTGTTTATATTTTCTCATTGAAACAAAGGAGAAACATAAAACAGATAGAGAAACAGTAACTCATACAAAATGGGAAACTGTTACTGCATTTCTTATGCGCGCCTTACCTCCCTCACCTTTTAAATTTTCTATGTAAGGTGCATGTCAGCAGACTATTAACGTGTGTAAGGTCCCAATAGCAAATAAAACAGAAAACATTTCATTGTGCTTGAGTATATTTTTTTATTGAAACAGATTTAAAAGCATGTCTGAGTATTCTCTGTTTTGAATAATTCATTTGAAGACCATCCCTTTTTCATCATTCTTATCATTCACCATTTAAAAAAAAAATTACAGAATCACAGCTATTGAAAAGACCATACGTAGTTTACATAACTAAACTTCAAATATTAACATTACAAACTAAAGTGTGTGAGTTATAAACTATTACATGAAGACTGAAGATTAAGCAATGGAAAATATGAAAATAGCACGGCTCAACATTGGCAATTACATCATGTTGACATGTTGTTTGCACAGGAGAATCCATTGACTTGTTGTATGCATTCAGACCAGGATACATATACACTTGGAATTCTTCCTTTGGCTACTACGAAAAACCTATTGATTGTTACTTGAAAATAACAACTAGATGTGTACAAAAAAGAACAAGCATATAAAACTCATAACTAGATGTGTAAAACATATAGATGTGTAAAATCCATAAAACCCATAACTAAAATCCATTAAACATATAGATGTGTAAAGCCACCTTTCATGGGATTTTGGGACCAAATTAAAATTGCATAATCATTCTTACGAGAATTTTTTTGAGACCAAATCAAAGCTTTCATCTTTATGTAGCTGTAAATAATAGTAGTTGAATCCACCCCCAATTGGAATGGCTACTGCCTATTTATCCAGTTTTCAGAAAAAAAATCCAATATAAAAGGGGATGAATACCTGTGACAGAGAGGGGCGCTCTAAAATGAGGCAAGAGAGGGTTTAGGGTTTAAAAAAAAAAAAAAAAGTGGTTGGATCAGATCTGGACTGATCGGACGGTGGACATAAAACTCAAGTGGAGGAATGAAGATGGAAACGGCGTGAACCTCTCTTCTCTCCATTAGTTCCATCACGTGAGCTCATGTGATCTTCTCATCCATTAGTTTCGAATTATATTCACAGGAGTTTCATACTGTTTACAATCACAAGGTTACTAATTTCGGTTCTTTAAGTGGAAACGCTACGCACACTATTTTCCTTTTTTAAGTTTCAATATTTTAATTTTGATAATCAAATTGAGCAAACATTCATCAAATTGGTGTATTAGATTAGTTTGGATTATCAAATCGATCAACTTTTATGATGCAGGACAAATTTGAAAAGAATTAATTTAAGAATATTAAATTTCAAATCCTCATGATACGATTTGTATGAGATTCTGTCATTAATTATAGTGATTAATTACTATTTTTGACAAATGCTTATTTAAAATTATAATAATCTTAAAACTTTGAATTTAGGATGTTTAGTATGTATTTAATACATCTAGTACAGATTAAAATTTTCAATCAATAAAAATTCATTCTCTTTGATTATATTTTTAAAGATTCAAGCAGTTTATGAGATATATCAAAATTCTCCATTTCTCTTAACACATGAAAACAATGGTGATGCCACTACCTTAGTCACTCTTGCTCTTCTTAATGGCGATGGCCGTTGCGGCCTCCTCCTCCTCCTCCTCCGCCATCCATATCAGTCTGACCAACTTCTACTCCAACTCAAACCTCACCCACATTGACCTCGTCAGGCGTGTCGTCGCACGAGCAAATCGCCGCCTCTCAACCGTCCAATATCGCTCATTCTCCCTCTCCACTGACGGCAACGAGTACTACATGAAGATCGGACCTTCCACTGGCGGTCGACACGGGGAGCGACGTCTTCTGGACCGTCGGATTTGACCCGCGCCGCTCGTCAACGTACCGCATGATCCCCTGCAAGAGCCGCAGGTGCGCGCCGCGGATCCGTTCTTGCGCCTCTGCGACCCGAGGAGGGACTGCACGTACGAGTTGCATTACGGGGACGGGTCGGGCACGAACAGGACCATGGCGTTGGAGACCATCACCCTCGGCGCGCCTTGCGGACCCATGTCGGTCCCCGACGTTGCTTTCGGCCGCAGCGTCTCAACCTCGGGCAACACGTTGACGATGTTGGATGGCACGTCGGTTTCGGACGTGGGAACTGTTAGTGTTGGGCCCATTTTGAATGACCCATTCTTTGGTTGACCAAAAATTGAGTATTCATTTTTCCCTTCCCAACACTTTAAGTCTCACATCGGTTAAAACCACTTCATTGTTTCACCTTATACATAGAGTCAAACCATTCCATTGTTGAGACTTGTTGAACCAAACCCCTACGCGCGCGCACACGAGGCCCAACCCATCAACCCGTGGGTTTGGATTTCTGGTGGAAAAACTAGTTAACCGGGCGTGCGCGCTCGCACGTCACTCCTGCACATGAGGCGGGCCGGGCCAGGCTGGGTTGCAGGCCACACTTGGGCGTGCCCGCATGCGCGCGCAGGGGGGGGGGGTGCAAATCCTTCTCCTCGGGCCACTCTGGGCCCTTTCCGCGGGCTCGGGCTTGGCCCGTATGCGCCGAGATCTCTCAACGGATGCGTGTATTAATTGCCCGTTAATGTGCGCAATTAAGTGGTCGGTTTTCCTTTTTTGTGTATGTTGTTAGACTGCCTATATAAAGGTGTCAAATTGGTCTCTCTCAAATCAACGAAATCACAAGTCCAGAGCCCACCTACAACCACTGTTCTTCTGTTTTGGTTTTTTCCTTTACAGAGGAGTCTGTTCTTTCCACTTTCCTTGTTCTCTGATCTGAGCGTCTGAAAGGATCGCGGCTGTTCACTGTGGTCTCCTCGTAGCTCGCACCCCGAGGAGGCATAACCCTGGTGGTCGTATCTCTCAGTGGTAGGAGCCGTTCATCCCTGTGCACGAGGGGGCCTTATTCACCGAGGATAGAGCGTCTCTGCTCGCTTCCACCAAAACTGATATGTTTTTCTAATCCTCTGTTCTTTATTTACAGAATATTTGCTGTGTTTTCATATTGGTTTGAATCTGTGGCCTTACTAGGTTCTTTGCATTGCCCTGATTTTGATAAAGATTTTTAACATTCTCGGTGAATAAGGGTTGCATTTTACCTAGACCTTTTTTCAAACCTCCCTCTGTTTTCAAAAATGGGTCTTGTAGAAGATTTATCTGCTAAACCGGCTTTGTTTGATGGTACCAATTTTAAAAGATGGCAGCAGCAATGTAGGTATTGGCTCACCACCCTAGGATTAATTTCTGTTTTAAGAACTGTCTTAGGTGAATCCAAGTCTCTTTCTGATAAAGAGTCCACTTCCATTGACCTTACCAAGACCTCCGATCCCAAGGATGCCGATCCTGATAAAATAGCAGATCCGAAAGGAAAAACTATTGAATTAGACGGTGCCTGGGAAGAGAAAGATTTCTTGTGCCATGGTCGAATCCTGAGTGCCTTAACCCCTGAGTTGTATGATATTTTTTGTACTACAAAAGACACTTTCGAACTGTGGACAGAACTCGAAAAAAAATATAGTCTTGAAGATGCTGGGTTAGAAAAATATGCTGTCGAAATTTTTTTAAAATTCAACATGGTTGATAATCTGTCTATCATGAAACAAATCGTAGACCTGAAAACTATTATTCATGAGATTAGAAAATATGGGATGATTCTTGATGACACTTTTCTTGCATACTCCATTATTGAAAAATTGCCTCCCTCCTGGTCTAATTTTGCTATCAAACTTAAACATCGTAGAGGTATACCTGTCTTGAATGATATTTTGACCACTATTAGGATAGAAGATGAGCATAGGCTTGCTATCAAACTTAAACATCGTAGAGGTATACCTGTCTTGAATGATATTTTGACCACTATTAGGATAGAAGATGAGCATAGGCTTCAAGATAAGGTCTCTAAACTTCCTAAAGAGTTTTCTGCCAAAGCCCACATAGCCGAAGGTTTTAAACCCAAGTCCAAACCTTTTAAAAAGAATGGGGCAGCTAAGGGTCATGTAAAGCCACAGTTTAAAAAGAAAACCAATGATGAAGCTGGTTGCTACGTGTGTGGGAAGAAAGGGCATATTGCAAGAAGTTGCTACAAACGAAAGACCCTTCCTCAAAATCTGAATTATAAAAGCAACCATCCTACCCAGAAGGACTCAGAGAATAAGGTCCAAGCGAATGTGGTGATTCATGACCCTGCACCCTCTTCCTCCCAAATTAGGTTTGTCACTGTCCATCCTGAGTTAAACTTAGCTTGTCAATCTACTGATTGGTGGATAGACACAGGAGCAAATGTACACCTTTGTTCTGATAGATCCTTATTTACTTCCTATCAGGCCATTGATGGATATGTGAGAATGGGCAACAACTCTGCTGCACGTATCATTGGAGAAGGACATGTTGATCTACTCTTCACGTCCGGGAATGTCCTATCACTTCAAAACGTGCAACACGTTCCTGATTTGAGGAAAAACTTAGTTAGTGGGTCGCTGTTGATACAGCAAGGTTATAAACTAGTTTTTGAAGCAAATAAGGTTGTAATAACTAGGTTTGAAACCTTCGTTGGGAAAGGCTATGTGTGTGATGGTTTGTTTAAGTTGAATATTATGTTTGAATGTTCTTCCTCCTTATTACTACTGCTTTGAATGTTGAATCTCATAATATGTGGCATGCTCGTTTAGGACATATAAACTTAAGTACCATAAAAAGAATGATGTTTCTTGATTTGATTCCTAAATCTCATCTTAATGAAACTTCTAAATGTCATATCTGTGTGCAAGCGAAACAGCCTAGAAAACCTTTTAAATCTGTTGATAGAATTTCTGAACTGTTAGGCTTAGTACATAGTGACATATGTGAAATGAATGGTATGCTTACTCGAGGAGGAAAAAGATACTTCATAACCTTTATTGATGATTTTTCAAAATTTTGTTATGTGTATCTGTTGCGTTCAAAAGATGAGGCTCTAGAATTTTTCAAAATTTATAAGGCAGAAGTAGAAAATCAATTAGATAGAAAAATCAAAGTGATTAGGTCTGATCGAGGAGGTGAATATACATCGAATGAATTTCTAAATTGTGTGAAGATAATGGCATCATTCATCAGACCACCGCTCCCTATTCACCCCAATCCAATGGTGTGGCAGAACGGAAAAATCGGACCCTGTGTGACATGGTTAATTCCATGTTATCAAGTTCTGGTTTATCTGAAAATTTTTGGGGAGAGGCCATATATTCTGCTTGTCATATTCTAAATAGGGTTCCCTTAGAAATTGTGATAAAACTCCTTATGAATTGTGGAAAGGTAGGAAACCCAACCTTAGTAGCATCAAAGTTTGGGGATGTTTGGCAAAAGTGAATATTCCTCCTCCCAAAAAGAAGAAGTTAGGACCAAAAACAATTGATTGTGCATTTGTGGGCTATGCATATCATAGTGCTGCATATAGGTTTTTAGTCCTACAATCTGGAATTCCTGAGATCAGTCCCAACTCAATTATTGAGTCTAGAGATGTTGTCTTTTTTGATATTTTTCCCATGAAAACCACAAATTCTAAAGCTATTGGACATAAATCTACTGCTGATCTAGGGGCTTCTTCTTCTTCCTTTGTTCCATCTCTTGAGAATGAACCTGAATTAAGAAGAAGTAAGAGACCTAGAGTAGAAAAAACATTTGGAGATGACTTCCTCACATTTCTTATTGAAGATGATCCCTTAACCTTCAATGAAGCTATGTCATCTCCAGATGCACCTTTTTGGAGAGAAGCAATTAATAGTGAATTTGATTCCATTCTTCATAATAATACTTGGGTTCTTACTTCTCTCCCTCCAGGTAGTAGAACAATTGGGTGTAAATGGATCTTCAAAAAGAAATTTCGTCCAGATGGCTCTATAGAAAAATACAAGGCTAGGCTAGTAGCAAAGGGCTTTAAACAAAAACCTGGTGTGGATTATTTTGATACATATTCTCCTGTCACTAGAATTACCACTATTCGGATACTGGTCGCATTAGCTTCAATTCATGGTCTTGAAATCCATCAGATGGATGTCAAAACCGTATTTTTACATGGAGATCTCAATGAGGAGATCTATATGGACCAACCTGAAGGATTTGTGGTTCCTGGACAAGAACAGAAGGTGTGTAAACTCGTGAAATCTCTGTACGGGCTCAAACAAGCTCCTAAACAGTGGTATGAAAAATTTGATAGAGTCATCGCTTCTTTTGGTTTTAAAAATAATGAGTATGACAGATGTCTTTATATGAAAGTGAAATCTGATGCTTGTGTTATTCTTTGCCTATATGTTGATGATATTTTAATTTTTGGGTCTAATCAGGACATTATTGAAGAAACCAAAATTTTTCTTTCTAAAAACTTTGATATGAAAGATCTTGGTCATGCAAGTCTAATTTTGGGAATAAAATTAGTCAAGACTTCATCTGGTATTACACTTTCACAGTCTCACTACATTGAGAAGATACTCAAAAAATTTGATATGTATGATTTTTCACCTGTGCATACACCATATGATTCATCAATTAAGTTGAAAAAGAATTTGGGAGAACCTGTTGGACAGGAATTATATGCACAAATGATTGGAAGTTTAATGTATCTTATGAATTGCACTCGTCCTGATATTGCATATGCTGTTTGTAGGCTAAGTAGATACACAAGCAATCCTAATAAAGAGCATTGGACTGCACTCACACGTGTATTTAGATATCTGCGAGGATCTATTTCACTTTCATTACATTATACTGGTTTTCCTCCTGTACTTGAGGGTTATTCTGACGCCAACTGGATCTCTGATTCAGTTGATATTAAATCAACCAGTGGGTTTGTGTTTTTGATAGGTGGTGCAGCAATAGCATGGAGGTCTGTTAAACAGACAGTAATTGCTCGTTCCACAATGGAATCAGAGCTTATTGCATTGGATATTGCAGCTTCAGAGGCAGAATGGCTTAGGAATCTGTTGAGTGAGATTCCATTGATGGGAAAGCCTATTCCAGCAATTTCCATAAGATGTGACAACAAAGTTGTGATTGCAAAATCATTACAAAATAATGATAATGAGAAAATGTCTAGACACTTGCGCTTGCGATATAAATCAATTCGGCACCTGATTTCTCAGGGGATAATTACTCTAGAGTTTGTGAGATCCGAGAGAAATCTCGCAGATCATTTCACAAAAGGACTTGTCAGACGACTTGTCCATGAGACATCGAGGGGGATGGGGCTTCAGCCCATTATATAATTACCTACAGCGGGCTCCCTACTATTGTGATTGGAGATCCCATGAAGATGGTTTTCAAGGGGTTAACGAAGCTGTATTGGTAAACTTGTGAGTACTGTAGAGGAAAACTCCTCTAACTCATCCCTATGATATCAGTACTATACTGTGGCGGAAGAAGGTTGAGCTTACGCTCTTAATGGGTTCAAGTCCTTTTCGGACAGGGTGTGGCCCACGCAGGCACCCTGGAGAACTCACCTATATGAGTGCACGAACGTGAGGCCGCGTTCTTTGAGATTTGGGCTAAGTCTCTAAGGCACTCAAGAAAGGATACGAGCACATGGCCGTAACGTGCTACCCCGCAGAACAGGACCCATATCCTGTACCGTGTGTGTGACTAGTGAATTCTGGCTTAAGGGGTCGAATTCAAGGACATGGTCTATTCAGACTTCTCAGTTGGATCTAGTTTACACTAAGTGAAGGTTCAAACCCAGAAGGTACCTTCATCTATTACATGGTATAAGATGCTCAGATCATATTCTTTCTTCTACAATTTTAGGTCAAGGGGGGGATTGTTAGTGTTGGGCCCATTTTGAATGACCCATTATTTGGTTGACCAAAAATTGAGTATTCATTTTTCCTTCCCAACACTTTAGTCCCACATCGGTTATAATCACTTCATTGTTTCACCTTATACATAGAGTCAAACCAATCCATTATTGAGACTTGTTGAACCAAACCCCTACGCGCGCGCACACGAGGCCCAACCCATCAACCCGTGGGTTTGGATTTCTGGTGGAAAAACTAGTTAACCGGGCGTGCGCGCTCGCACGTCGCGCCTGCACACGAGGCGGGCCGGGCCGGGCTGGGTTGCGGGCCACACTTGGGCGCGCCCGCATGCGCGCGCAGGGGGGTGCAAATCCCTTTCCGCGGGCTCGGGCTTGGCCCGTATGTGCGTGGTTTTCTTTTTATCTCTCGCGACAACTCCTTTTTGAATTTGAATTGTTTCTAAAACCGCCACCATGATTATTTCCAAAACCATCCGCGCCGAGATCTCTCAACGGATGCGTGTATTAATTGCCCGTTAATGTGCGCAATTAAGTGGTCGGTTTTCCTTTTTTGTGTACGTTGTTAGACTGCCTATATAAAAGTGTCAATTAAATTGGTCTCTCTCAAATAAACGAAATCACAAGTCCAGAGCCCACCTACAACCACTATTCTTCTGTTTTGTTTTTTTCCTTTACAGAGGAGTCTGTTCTTTCCACTTTCCTTGTTCTCTGATCCGAGCGTCTGAAAGGATCGCGGCTGTTCACTATGGTCTCCTCGTAGCTCGCACCCCGAGGAGGCATAACCCTGGTGGTCGTATCTCTCAGTGGTAGGAGCCGTTCATCCCTGTGCGTGAGGGGGCCTTATTCACCGAGGACAGAGCGTCTCTGCTCGCTTCCACCAAAACTGATATGTTTTTCTAATCCTCTGTTCTTTATTTACAGAATATTTGCTGTGTTTTCATATTGGTTTGAATCTGTGGCCTTACTAGGTTCTTTGCATTGCCCTGATTTTGATAAAGATTTTTAACAGGAAGTCGTCACTGGTAATTTTTTTTTTTTTAAAGAAACAGTAGGCATCCTATTTCCATAGCAAAACTAAAAATAGACTATACTTGAATATGATGAGAATAGAGATAACCAGATAATATGATGCTCTAGACCGTCTCAACTTCCCCACGCCAAGAAACCAGGTAGAAAAGGTTTCTACCTAGACTTCGTCCTCTTGAATCACTCCGCCACCAATAAGCCATCCTTGCTCAATCGGATATCAGGCGCCTCCTCCGCCAACAACATTCCCCACTCTAGAACATTATTCCTCACCCTCTCTCAACGTCTTTTTAGGGAGAATGGAAACCCTTTTGTCCATGTATGTTCAAGAATTAAGTTATTATAAGGTTTATGATTAATCTAATATAAATAATGAAAAAGTGATTTTGTATTTTATTGTGTTTTGAATTATTTTTGTTGAAAAAAATAATAATAAATTTTTTATTATTTGGATAAAATGTGAATGAGGTCTTAAATGTGGATAAAAATTTATAAAATGATGACAGTTGATTTGACAATTGGTTCACATATTCTTTTGGTTTGAATAATATGGAATAACTTAATTTCAAAAGTTGACTGGAATCCATATATCACTTTATACCGGTTAATTTTGACTTACATATTCCTATTTATTTCAGTCATCCAAACATCAATAATGAGACTATTCTGACTAATTCTAATTTATTCCGAGCTTAACCGAACATGGGCTTAAAGATATCGCGTTTCTTTCGTTCCAAAGGACTCACGTGCACGTTGGGATAATATAGAGCACACCTTCCCCATTTTTGCTATTGTCCCCTACTTCATTGAGCAACACATTTCCCATTTGTCGCTCGTATTGTTAAGAATACAGAATTTGACTGAGTTATAATGTAATAAAATCAAATCTGAAGTGAATGATTTAATTAACACTCTAGTTGATATTTGATTTGATTCTGAAATGTACTCTCTCAGGTGTTTAATTATGTTTTCCCTCCCCCCTTTCTCTTCATTATCTTTATATTTATTTTAGATTTGAAATTTTCAACAGATATCCCAACTGGGCGTCGACCGGTTCTCCTACTGCCTGACCCCATTCGGGTCAAGCCGCCTCGTGTTGGGGCGCGACGACGGCGAGGCGATCACGCGGTCACCCCCGACCGTGACGATTCCGCTGCTTTGCAAGCTGTGGTGGTCCTTCTACAACGTCGACCTGGTCGGGATATCAGTAGACGGGACGGCTCTCTCGATCCCGAAGAACGCATTTGCGACGAACTGGTTCGTAAAGCCGGGCGTGATCTTGGACTCCGGCACGACCTTCACGTACCTGATAAGGAGCGCGTATGAGCCGCTGAAGCGCGCGTTCGTGGCGAAGGCGGCGGGGTTTGCGGCGGTGGACGGTGCGGGATACGGTTTCGATGTCTGTTTCAAGACGGGCGAGGCGGCGGCAGAGCGATTGAGGTTTCCGGGGCAGGTGTTCCACTTCAGGGGAGGGATTGATTTGGAGTTGCCGCGGGCGAATTACATGATTGGGTTGGTGAAGGAGGGAGTGCATTGCTTGGGGATCATGGGGATTGATGGGATTTCTGTGTTGGGGAGTTATTTTCAGCGTGATTTTTGGGTGGATTATGATCTCAAGAACAACTTGGTGTCGTTCACGCCAGCCAAGTGCGTGCATGAGTGAGCACTTGTTACTGTATGATCTTATCTTTATGATGATCAATGTATCTGAAAGATTTTAAAATTAGAATTAGAATAAAATTAAATTTTAAACCTTTATCTTTTAGTAGTCAATTAAATTGTATATTTTAAAGTGATAAGATTGAACTCAACCCGATCTCTTGCAAAGGTTTGTGTGCGCGTGTTATGCCTGGTTTGGTTTGTTTTGATTTGTTGAATTGTATGAGGTCTAACGGAGGAAACATGTGATATAACTTTTTGATTTATTTACTTTTTGGGGGGGCGGGGGGGAGGGGAGAATTGAATTGTGCATAGATATTATGGTGTTTGTATGGCAACCATAATATATATTGGGTGTTGGGATCTTGTGCATGAAGAATGCAGAGACTATGAGAGAATGTAACATAGATGACACAAATTTACTTAAAATATGAAATGCATTTATTAATTTTTTATTCGTAAATATTAGTTAAAGTAAAGACATCTTAATTGGGCATGATTTTGTGTCATATACGTGACATTCTCCCATTGGGTCATATAGAGGATTTGGATTCATCATGTGGTAATATATGATGTATAATAATGTTTTGAGTATTTGTTTTATAAAATAAAAAAAGCTTGAAAATATTTTATTTTTTATTAAAATTAAGGCATACAAAAATCAACCATTTCTAAATTTTTTAATTAAATATATTCTAATTTTTACTATTTTATCACCTGGAATAGTTTAGCTATCCCTTGTATCATTGAATCCTTGAACCGTCACTCAAACAATAAAAAAACTATCCATCTTGGAAAAAACAAAAAAAAATTCTTCCAAAAATCTATAAAACATGTCATTCTTGATAATTGGGTCTTTATTGACAATTCATGGCATTCTCAACATTTTCATTATCTTATTCTTTTTTTTTTTAATCAATTTTTGCTAATGTCTACTAGTGATTCTTAATAGGGTTTTCGAAAATGTAAGAAAAAAAAGAGAGAGCAAACCTCCTCCTGGTTTATCAATGATTCTCAGAGAAAACATATTATTGTTTAAATAGAGCTGAGAGATAGTTTAATAATAAATAGTAGTTAAGTCATTTTAGATGACAATGTATTCTAGATAATTTTTTTTTCTAAAAAAAAGTCTCAGAAAACTTATCCACATTGAAGCCAGTCAGAAGCTTTCTCGAGCAGCCTATAAAAGCATTCGAGCTAAAGTTCTTCATGCCTTGGTCTCTGCTGTGTATGTCATGGACCATGTGGATTTCTCCGAATGATCACCTGGTTTTCCAAGGGTTTTGATATGTATTTTGAAAATATTTGGTATACGGAAGTGGGGCCGTGGGCCTCATCCAAGACTGGAGCGTTCACTGTGTTGGTGCGAGCAGAGTGTCCTTTAAGGGGAGGACAGGTTTTGTGGATAAGAGAGGTCTACGGTGGGCCTGTCGTCTTAGTAGACCCCTCTCTTCTACAGGATCAATGGATCACGCCGGGTTCTTTCCCGTTTTGATTTCTTTATTCCACCTCTTTGGATGCTTTGGACATTCTCTTTTTTTTTTAGCGATAAAATTAAGATCGAATTGTTATATATTGTGGAGCCTGATGATGTACGCAGAGGATTGTTGACGCTATGCAGGGTCGGACGGGGGTGTCCTTCGTGTATTGACTTTTTTGTCCTTAATGAGATGTCAGTATAAAAGGGCATCTCATATTTTTCATTAGGCTCTAGGGTTTTTATCTTCGGTGTGACCATTGTAAAAACTTCTCATTGATAGTGGATTGATCTCTGGTGTGCTCCGTGGACGTATGCAAGATTTGCCGAACCACGTAAAATTTTTGTGTCTTTACTTCGATTTGTTTGTTTATTTCTTTTGATTGATTGTATCCCAAGATCCAAAATCGTAACACGAATGTCTATTATTATCTCCAAAAAAATAAAAATAAAAGACTTTTTACAAAGAAGTTGGTAAGGACACGTTGTTCTCTAGTTGGTCCATCCAACTCCTTTATTCTGTTCTCTTTGACAATGATAAAATCCATACATTGAGATTCCAAGAACACTAAGAGGAAGCAATAAGAGGGCATGGAAAAGCATTACATTACATCAGATAAAGTGACAAGAAGCATATGGCATCTCAAGAGGAGTTCTGATTCACTTAAAATGTGCATAAATATATTTTAAAGATTTCCATTAAAATATAATACAATACATATATTCTTATTGATAGGTCAATCACTTCTCATTTGCACATTTTGAAAAATTGTGGATGATTGTTTATTGGGATAATGTTTCGTTCCGGTGTTTTAACATCAAATGGTCATGATGAAATCATATTAGGGTGAACACTTAATTGATATATTAGTTAAGATTCGATTTTAATTAAGATATAAAGTGAATCTCCTGAAATTATGAAAACAAATTTGTTTGTTAGGAGGAGATTAATTACTTGGAGATGAAGTTATTTATCTCCATAAATATCCTCAAGGTTCCATGACAAAACTTGATAGATATGCAATGAGAAATCTATTGAGAGGTTGAGAGGATTCTAAGAGGATCGATAACTCCTTCTCTAAGAGAGAGTTTACGAGTCTCTTAAATTTTTATATCTCAATTAGATTCTCTATTTTTTACCCCGTGGATGTAGACCTAGACCAAACCACTTATATCTCGTGTTCTTCTTATGATGTGATATTTCATTCTTATAGTATGATTTCAGGTTTGTTGATGATTCCGCATATTCGTTTCCTGATATTGTTAATATTGGGCAATATGCACACACTATAAGAGCCATATATGTCATACCTCTCACACTCTACATGATTAATTTGGATGTAATTAAAAATTCCATGTTGGTTTCTTATAAATTGCCTTGGATTACAAAAGTTCCTCCACTAAGATGATTAATTTCTATAATGCCAAACTTCAATTAAAACATGAGGATTCTTTTAATTTGCTTGATTAATTGAAAAAGAATAATTGGATCAAAATAAATTTATTCACGTAATAAGTTACAAAATTCTGTACCTAGGGTAAGGCACCCTTTCACAGTTCACATCGGGCTAAATTTTTTGGGCTTACTATAACATAACGTAGGTCATTGTAACTTAACAATTAAGTAAATTAATCCACTTTATCTTTATAAGAAACTTAACAATTAAGTAAATTTTGTTATGCAAACAACTTTTATCTCTGGCTAGCATTCGGTATACTATTTTTTACAAATGTCAATTGTGTCGCTATATAAAATTGTGAAGTAATATAAAAGAGAAAAACGGTGATAAATACACTTATTTCTTATTAATTCCTCATAAAATAATATTTATCATCTATATCAGTGAGTAAAAAAATATAAATTCTAATTCTTCTCGTGTGATTTAATAGAAGTGTCATTTGAGGATAAAAATGATATAAATTTTAGTATTAGAGGCATTATCAATGTCCTGATTATCAAATGATATCAGAATATTATTTAAGTTTTGTACCATGGTTATATCCATTGTTTTAAATGACCCAAGTGTCATGGGCCGTTGTTCCACAAGATCATTGAATACCATATCTAACATTTATTTTTTTCAAATTGAGAGCACATAAACAATTTCAAATTATATTCACAGGGCTTTTATATATAATACCAAATTCACAAGGTTATTATTAATCTAAAATAAATAAAAGAAGAATCTCTAAAGAGATAAAAATAGAAAGGACGGCCGACCAACACTACTTTCGGTTCTTTAATTTGCGTGGAACTGAAGCGCTGCGCAAGCTATTCCTTTCTTTCAAAAAAAGTCTCTGAACCTATCCAAATATTTTATTATACATGTAATTCAAATCCCACAAGGGGCCTTATATATATACATTACAAACACTACAAATATGAAAGTTCTATTTTGTGACACAAGCCACATAGAACCAACACAACAGAGAGATTGAAACAGATGGAGAATGATGAGAATGTGAATGTGGTTGAACAATTGGAGTTGGTGGCCAAGGCCTTTGTGGACCACTACTACCATCTCTTTGATAACAACAGGACTTCCCTAAGCTCCCTATATGGCACCACCTCCATGCTCACATTTGAAGGCCAGAAGATACACGGGGCTGAGGAGATCGCGCGAAAGCTCATCGAGCTCCCGTTCAATCATTGCAAGCATTTCGTCTCCACCGTCGACGGCCAGCCATCTTCGGTGCTGGGAGGGATCCTTGTTTTCGTCAGCGGAAGCCTCCAATTGCCGGGGGAAGAACACTTACTCAAGTTTAGCCAGGTTGGAGCTCTTACTATTGTTTTAATTGCGAAACTTTTTTACTTTTATGAAACTACATTATGCTCTGGTCCAGTAACAAAAAACTTGATTTATCTGTTCACAAAATGACATATCATTCTATTACTTTTTGGTACAAGTGTTATCATTTTTATGATTAATCTACATTAGTTTGAGTAATTAATTAACATATATGTTTACAAAAAGATTTATGTGTGACAATGTTGGTATGTTCATTAATTCTTTTTTTTGTGGCAATTAATGTTGTAGATGTTCCAATTGATTCCGACGTCACAGGACAGCTTCTACGTGCAAAATGATATATTTCGTCTCAACTATGGTTGATGACCATATATAGATGTAACATCACCTGAATGTCTCAATTTTTGTTTTGTTTTTCAAATTGTCGTAGTACTGTCGATGTAAGCAATTCAACAAGCTTCATCGAGAGATTGAACAAGCGAAATGAATCTTCTGATTTTTTTTTCTGCAGTTATGTATTAGATTAACAATGGACATTTTTTTTAGGTAACATTTGTTTATTTTATAGGATAAGTCATACACTGCCTAGGTCACCCTTAACAGGTGTGCACAAACGATGTAATGAAATGTTACAAAAAATGTAGGGGATGAGAATATGTCATTCATTGCATTGCACATATCAATTAAGGGTTGTGTGTTTGTTTACGTGGCACACCATCAGACGAGTCACTGCATGAAATGAAGATACAGCTTCATGATGTAAACAACAAGATTAAAAACATGACTGATTCGATCCATGCGTATATACACATATATGTATATACACGAACTGTCTGTCGATATGAAATAATCTCATCATAGGTCTTTCTGGGGCCGGCTGTGCATGAAACAGAAAACAAAAATCGCATATGAATTAATGAAAAGCAATTCCTCTTTGGAATTTTTACATTGGTTTTGTTTTAATAGAATGAGATGAAGGTACTGTATTGCAGACAATAAAGTTCATGCATCAGCTTTAAAACAATTGTTCCTCTCAAAGCATTGTGAAAACCACTGGCACATGGTTCTCATTCACCAAAATTTCAAATATGGAATTACAAAAGATTGGTGGGGAATATGTAACGTACCTTAATAAATATTTGGATGGATTGGGATAAAGTTGTCGGTGTCACATTATAAAGTATTATTGTACGTGACTATGGAACCTGATTAAACAAGACATTTTTCAAGTTGGCAACTTGACTTCAATAGTAGGGCCCAACTACATAATAAGAAAAAATTCTCACCCATGCATTAATTATTTGTTTTTCCTTTCATCCCCTTAAACCGAGAAGGAAAAATGGAAGGGAAAAGTACCATGTGCATTTGCACCTGTAATTATTACATTATGTACCCAAAAAAAAAAAAAAAAAAAAGTATATTCTTTGAAATTTTTTTTTATAGTATATATATTTATCTAACAAAATATTTATTTTAATGAAAATGAGATATATACTCTAATAAATTATATAAATTCAATTATAAAAAAATAAAAAATCACATGATTCGTTAAATGAATTTATACCTGGTTGGACATATATATACAATATTTCATACTGGGAGTGTAAATGGGACACCTAATGAGAAAATAAAGAAGGGTATCATAAAATGCAATTCTTATGTATGGTCTCACGTGTATTACAATTCCATTTTGTCAGCAAAACACACATGGATATATATGAATGAATGTAACGTGGGCGGCACTGTCCTTTGGCATTATCCTTGTGCCACATTGGAAGAGTTGATACTGTTACGATTTCGGATTTTGAGATGCAATCAATAAAAATAAATAAATAAATAAATTGAAATAAAAACATAAAAATTTACGTGGTTCGATAAATCTTGTCTACGTCCACGGAGCACATCAGAGATCAATCCACTATCAAATGAAAAGTTTTTACAATGGTCACACCGAAGATAAAAACCGTAGAACCTAATGAGAAATATGAGATGTCATTTTATACTGACATCTCATTAAGGACAAAAAAGTCAATACACGAAGGATACTCCAAATTTTTTTTTCTCGGGGCGCTGCCCCCAGACCAGACTAGCTGACCGAGCAGCTCGATCCCCGCGGGCTCTGCGGGGAGCTCGACTCCCGTCTGACCCTGCGTAGCGCCAACAATCCTCTGCGCACATCATCAAGCTCCACAATATATAACAGATACACCCAACCTCTTTTTTAATTTATTTTATTCCTCTAAATGTATACACATTCTAAATATACAATATAAATATAATTTACAGCGTGAAATAAATAAAATAAAATTAGAGGCTGATTGAAAATTATCCATGCATTTACCCCCCCGTATGCCTAGAGACATAAACCCAGAATAAGGAAGAATACAAGAGAATAGTAAAAAAAAGCTGTTTGTTTTGACAGAATAAACCCCGATAGTTATGTCTGGATAAGTTAGGATAAGGCCTGATAACTATTCTCAGAAAATTGTGGAATTGCTTATCAAGGCTTATTTATACCAATGGATAAAAATACCCTTCTCTGTCATTTTAAAAAATTTATCTCACCTCACAGACTCACACAGATTTCAAAAACTGTCACATCTATCAAATCAATCATATATCTCTCACACTATTCCCAGGGGTATAATTGTCATTTAAAAAATCATAAACTCTTATTCATCCCTTATCAACCATTTATCATCACTTTATCCAAGGTGAACCAAACAACAAAAAAGTCATTTTTACGTTTCCCAATGAGAATAACAAAAAAAACAACCAAACAAAAAATTGCTTATTCAGCCTGGATTGTTATCTATCCTAGTATAGCTATCGGGAGCGAATAACCCAATTTCACACCCCATACGAGCCCTTAAAAAATAATATTTTTCATTCTTTGTGCATCCGCACATAGAAAGAATATATATCTATCTATTAAAATACTTATACGAATTGAAGAATCTATACACACACACCCTAACATGTATATTATTTTAAAAAATTTAAAAGGATATTATAGTTTGGGATAATATAATATTATAATATATGAGACTGCAGATGGAACTATCCGTACGAATTGAACCCTGTATACTCACAGGATAAAAACTCAAGGGACAGTCTCTGACTCTTTGTCCAATCTTGATTCTTGAAATGCACATGTTTCTTGGTTACTGAGAAGATACAGATATGGATTATGGATTGAATCATTGAATCCATTATCTATGCGACCCCTGTTCATTTCTGTTTTCTACTACTATATAGTATAAAAAAAAAAAATATATATAGCAGCCCCAACAATCCATATTCGATTTTATCAACTGACTCTTATCTTTATGGTCCAATATTAATGTGAGCCCTGTTAAAAGTTAGCATAGGAGGGCATTTGAGTATGATCATGCACAAGCAAGAGAATCAAAAAATATTATAGAAAATTATGTGACCATGTCCACTGAAGAAACCGTGATATACTTGGCTGAAGTGATGGATCTGTGTTAGAGAGGTACGGAGTAAATTTGTGAGTCAATAAAAAATGTCACTTGGATGAAATAATACTAATTAAACTGCGCATATAAGTTTTTTCCAATATATATATTAATTGAAGAAAATTTTTGTTACTTATATGGTATTTTTTAAATGCACCACAAGTGTGTGTCACCCAGATGTTACAGACTCTTTACAGAAGATTTTAAGACACAATGTAGCCCTATCAATGATGTAGAGTGATTGGAAACTAATTTCGGAAGATTATTTCTGTGAAAGGATATTTTAGAATGTATTAAAGAAAACAATTTTGAAAAGTGCTTTTTATAAAGCTATATTTTGCTTTCTTAAAGAGTTGGAAATAGTTTAATGCTTTCGAGATGATTATGTATTATTTAGATAAAAGCATGCAAACCCATTTTCAAATGCTACATAAGACTTTGTTTAGAACCAAATGTCAATTCTAATTTTCTTTACCAATAAAAAAAAAAAAAAAAAAAAATTCTAATTTTCTTTTACAAAATTGGTTTCAAACTATTTTTTTCTTTATGTATTTTAAATTTTTTATTTCAAATTTGATAACATTAGAGACAGTCTATGTGATAGTTCTCAATAGTTCAATTCGCACATTTTGAGTTTTTAAAAATAGCTATGGAGCGATAAATGTAATACTGATTGTACTCATGGACTATGTGTTAGTAAGTGTAACAACACTCTTCAACGTTTAGTTTCTATGTTATAGAAAAACAAAAACAGAAGTTCAAAAAGCCGATTATTCAGTAGCATAAACTGCTCTTCAAAGAGCAAACACAACCCCAACACAAACAAACTCCCCCTGCGCGCGCGCGCGCTCGTGCTCACTCAGAGCCCCTCAGTGTAAGTCACGCCCGTGGACTTCAACCAACTCCCGCCCTGTATCAGCTGCGCCACCGTGAACTTCTGCGCGTCGCTCGTGCTCGTCACCACCTTGTACCCCTTCCACTTCACCCTCCCCCCGGTCCCCGCCCCCGCCCCTGTGTTCGCGTACTCCTCATAATCCAGCGTGTCCAGCGCGAACGTTCCATCCCACTCCAACCACCCCGCCTTGTCAATCAAGTCCCCCATTGCAGATTGCATGACCATGGTTCTTGAATATAACTTCCACGGCCTTCCCAGGAAGGTCGGGATCGAGCCCTTCACGGGCTCGAGGTCCGGGCTCGCCACGATTTGGCACTTCTGTATCGATGTCCCCGTGTTTTGGTTGGGGTCGGTGCGGCCCTGCGCGGTGATGGTGTTCTTTTGGTTGGAGAGGGGCTTGTTGGAGACAATTTTGCTGTTCTGGAAGACCACGGCAGCGTTGCCAAAGATGTAGTCGACCGTGCCGGAGATGGTGCAGTCGCGGTAGAATTGGCGGAGGGAGTGCGTGTAGAGGGTGTCCTGGTAGCCGTCGATCTTGCACCGGTTGATCACTGATTGGTCCGCGCCCACGCGTAGGGCCACTGCCTGGTGTTTTACGGCGCCCGCCGTGTTTTGGATGCCCAGGTCTTGAAGGATCAGGCCGTCGCCCACCGCAGCTGGAATTTGTGGTCCCAAATTGGGTGAGAAACATTGTTAATTTTTGGTGTCACGGTTAAAACTACTCAAATGTATTGTTGAATTGATGTCTTGCATTCTGGTGATTAGATGTGAAATTAAACGTTAAAGAGGACTTGATCCGTGTATGCGTGTTTCAAATGTTAATTTTATAATTTTTGTATTATTTGAAGGACAATATAATAAGAGCGCATTATAGAGTTTTAATGATCTTGTCTTTTTCTCAAGGCATTTTCTTAGATAAAGAAATTTTTTTCCTCAACTACACCCGGTTATTTTTATGATCATACCTGCAGCCTTAACCTAATATATGAAGTATACTCAAGTAGATGTGTCTATACTCAATTAGAAAAATATAAAAAATGTACGCATTATGTTTTGATTTAAGTGTATAAAACAATTTTTTTGCGAATTTATATTTTCATTAGGCAATATACAAATTTTAAAAAAAAATTGAATCATGTTAAAATTGCAAAATTGACTACGCACATGAATGATTAATGTTCCTAACATTTTCATATACCAATATATCTTTTTTTAAACGGTAGACCGATGCCTTAATATATTAAAGGACGAAAGTCCGACTGAAAACAAAGCATTACAAAGAAACACATATTAATGGGTATAAGTAGAGGAGAGATCTACCTACACCCTGAACCCATATACCAATGTACCTATAGTGTATATATTCACTCCTTACTCAAGGGATGCAATTGTGTGATTGTTGTTGTTTGCCTGCTTTTTTTAAAAAAAAATATTCTCTTGCCCCTCTTTATAGAAAGAATAAAGATGAAATAAATTAGAATAGGAGTGAATAAGCCTAAAAATCTTTTTGGACAAAGTGAATAGATGAGTAGAGCTATCTCATAATAGATAAGCATAAGATGATATTTGTATTTCAGGTTCTCATAGATATTGTGTTATTCAACTGAATCTATTCCACTGGTATAAAAGATGACTATATGTAAAATTATATCTTATTGTCTCTTATAAAACAGGTGGCCCACATATCAATCTTTTTTTTTTTTATTTTTCATGAATTCTTATCTATATCTAATTCATCTTTTATCTACAACTTTCCATGATCAACCAAACATAAAAAATTTATTATTACATTTTCAACCAGAATAAATAAAAATACAACTAAATAAAAGATGATTTATTCTTTATCTACACTAAAATAATCATTTATCCCAAAATATCTTTTGTCCTGTCACCCGGTAAGTTTGTGGAGGGACCACTCTTCAGCCAAGTGAAAGGTACCTCCACAATTCAAATATTAACAAATTAAAATGTAACTTTCTTACCGACAGTGGCGGAATTGAAGGTGGTGGACCCATCAACGACGTTGAGGCTACCGGTGATGATGGTCGCGCTCATGCCGTCCCCGACAAGCATCAGATTCTTCTTCGTCTTCCCAATCTGCACGTTCTCCTTATAAGTCCCCTTCTTTATATATATCACATACCTCGCCGTCCCCTTCTCCGGCGCCGCGTCCACCGCCGCCTGCACCGTCTTGTACTTCCCGCTCCCGTCCGCCGCCACCACCGCGTCCGCCGTCACCGCCTCCACCGCGTCCATCAGCGCCCGGTCCCTCGCCGTCACCCACGACGGGAACCGCAATCCCGCATCATCGTCGGTGGACGCCGCAGTGGACATCGCAGCGAGCAAGGCGAGGGACGCGCTCGCGAGGGACTCGAGGGACCCGAGGCGCGCCTCCATCGCGGACCGGGCAGGCCCGTCCAGCCCGTCAAGGCAGGTGACGTGGTTGGTGAGGACGGCGCTCAGCCAGGCTCGCGCGTCCGCGTGCGCGCGCGCGCGCACGGCGGAGGCGGTCCCCGCGAGACGGTCGCGGGAGAGGTCCATCAGTTCGAGGCAGTCGGAGAGCGCGGACTGTTGGCGCGGGTCGTTGACGCGTCGGCGGACGTCTTCTGCGGCTGCGGCGGCGTGGTCGACCATTGAAATTGAGGTTCTAAGCAGAGATAAAAGAAGTTGCGAATCACTGGATGGGAAGGTCACGGAGGAGATGATGGAGAGGCATGAATTGGGGTTGGGTGAGGTTGAGCAGATGATGGAGGGATGGGAGAGATGGGTGGTGATGGTGGTTGGGGAGGTGAGTTGGAGAGTGGTGTAAGAGGTGAGGGAGATGATGGAGAGGATGGAGAGGGTGTAGAAGATGAGCTTGCATGGGGAGGTTTTTGGGGTGTTGGGGGAGCCAAGAAAAGGTTGATGAATAGAAGCCATTTTTTGGGGTTGGATGTTTGAGCTTCTTCACTTGGGGAGTGCTAATTTATAGAGTGAAAATGTTTGGCACGGCCTGTTTACAGTCACATGTTTAATGTTTATAATACCATTTGAATAGAGACATAATCTATTATGTGATATACGACTATTTTAGAAATATATTACTATACTAATATAATAAATAATTTTATGTTCAGTTGTGCTTTTAGTTATTCTCGTTAGAAAATATAATAATAAAGTTTTTGGTGTTTGATTAACTATAGTTTAATTATGGATGAAATATGAATGAATAAAGATTTATAAAATGTGAAAAATGATTTGACATATGAGCCCCCTTATTTATAAGAGATTATGACAGTTGATTTGACAGTGAGATCTCTTTATACTAGTGTAATTGATTGGGTGTAATAACACAATTTAAGGGGGGACTTGGAATTCAAATACCAGCTTCTTTCCATCTATTTTGACATAGCTATCATCAACTATTCTTTGCAAACAAACATTTTATGCTTATTCTCCTCTATTCCTCCTCTATTCCACTATCTAAATAGGGGCATATGTGTTTTGATTTTTAAAATAATATATTTAAGAAATTATAATCTTAGAAATATGAAATATATATTTAATAAATACTCTATTCAATTATATATACCACTTGTAAAATTTAAAAATTTACATACATTGCTTAATTAATAATGTATATATATTTCAATTCAAGATATAAGATTACATGTGAGAATGTTAATAAGACCGTGTGAGTCAGATTATGTGTTTTTAAATGGAGAACATTGTATAAATAATAGATGGAAGGAGGGGGGGGTGTGTTGTTCCTTATCATACGGGGCAAGTCCCTTGTTCCTTATCATATGGGGCAAGTGGGACTTTTATGTCCTGTGCAAGTTGTTGATTTTCTGTGGTCGCATGAAGTGGGGGACCTTGGTTCACCAACTTTACTGTGTGGTGACCTTATGAATCCTGTGATGAGATATTGTTTTGTCTGGACATTAATGATGGACTGGATAACGCTTCTAATTTGTTACACGAAATTATACATGTCTAAAATAATTGAAAGTGCACACAGTTTTTTTTTTTTTTTTTCAGTCTTAATTTCAATCCCATATGCGTCGATAGAAAATTACCACAGCATATACCTACTTTAACGATAAATATTCTTCAATAGAATTTTTTTACATTTTTTATAAATGGATTCATACAATTCATTTGAATATATATTTTATTTTTTATAAAAACATGTATATCATTAAATGAGATATACTAATTTTAAAAAATTCAAATACATGTGTAGACCAGAATTAAGATAGGAAAAAAAAAAAGTTGTCGGTGACATATTATCATGTTGAAAATGTACACATTTTTTAATTTTTTTACCATGAGGGATTGGTTCGATAGTGTGGGCAAATAATGTCCATAGTGTGAATGCATTTGCTTTTTATGACTGTCGGGTTAGTTAAAAGTATCTTTCTTTGTTTATGTGGCGATCGAGGCGCACATGCATTAAAGATAGGGCCTGAAGATATAATATTGGGAAGGGAAAAATCCAAATAACCTGTATAAACTAAATTCATGTAATCCCTTAAATTTTTTTAAAGTTTATATAATCCTCTAAAAATATATAAATTTAAATAGCCTCTAGCTTTAAATTTTGGTTGATAGATTATGATTATCTATAATTATTTTGTTTGATTAACCTGGTTAAAAACATAGTATACCAAAAAAACAAAATACGAAAAACCATTTATAAATGAATATTTTATCCTTCCAGATAGAGTTTTTATAATATATTCAGATAAATAAAATCATGTAAAGAAAGTTTTTCACATTTTTCTACAGATTATAAAAGATTTTTTGTATATTGTGTTTTTATTCATGATCAACAAAATAGAATATTGATATAATATTCTTTTATCCATCTATGGAAGTTGAATTTAGGAAATTATTTAGATTTACATATGTTTTCAGAGGTTATATGAATTTTAAAAAAAAGGAGGGGGCTATATGCATTTCAGATAGTTTGCGAGGGGTTATTTGGATTTTTTCCTATTTGGAATTTAGAAATGAAAGAAGATTAGCAATTGTATAAATCGATGCGAATATGGTATATTTGTCTCGTGGCAAACCCAACGTTGATTAATGAATGAATATCTTTTCATAATTTTTGTCGTCTTCGATTTAATTATGTCACGCAAAAGGCATACGTAAGAGCTTCTTCAAGG